>UESW01001941.1:0-30680 GCA_900491605.1 Calamus simplicifolius | reverse complement strand
AAAATGGAAGAGTAGGCTTCGAACCTCTTGGAGATATCGGATCATGTTCGGTTCTCGAGCCTCAAACTCTCCTCGCACGTGACCTGCCACCAGCTGAGAGTCGGTGAAGGCATTCAGTTTCTCCACCTTAAGGCAGCGGGCGATCCGAAGACTGGCCAGCAGAGCTTCATATTCAGCTTCGTTATTGGAGGCCGGGAAGGAGAAGCAGATGCCATATTCGAAAGTCGCCCCCTCTGGGCTAGTAAGGACTAAGCCCGCACCGGAGCGGTGGGCGTTGGATGACCCATCAACATGGAGGAGCCACCGGGCGTCAGATTTTGGGTGCTCGGGGGAGTTGGGTGGAGCTGTCCTCCGGATGGTACATTTGAGGAGGAAGTCAGCCAGCACCTGAGCTTTGATGGCCGGGCGAGGCTGGAATCGAATGTCGTGCTCGCTCAGCTTGACGGCCCATTTAGTCATTCTCCCCGATGTCTCCGGACGGTGGACCACCGCCTTGATGGGTTGGTCAATCAAGACCATCACAGAATGTGCTTGGAAGTATGGCTGCAACTTTCGGACTGAGGTGATCAAGGCCAACACTATCTTCTCAATTCGGGTATACCTCGTTTCCGCGTGTCAGAGCAGTTTATTGCATAATAAATCGGCTTCTGGGCCTTATCTTCTTCTCTGACCAACACCGAGCAAACGACACCTTTCGAGACAGCCAGATACAGGAACAATGTCTCCCCAGATTTGGACTGCTGAGGAGAGGGGAGAGCCGAGGTACTTCTTGAGATCTTCGAATGATTTTTGACACTCAAAAGACCATTGGAAATTCTTAGCCGACCGGAGAGTTTTGAAGAAGGGAGGCATCTTTCGGTAGACCGAGCCACGAAGCGATTAAGAGCTGCTATTCTCCCAGTTAGGCACTGGACTTCTTTAATAGACGTCGGGGGCACCATTGCTGAAGAGCCTAGATCATCTGGGGGTTGGCTTCGATACCCCATTGGGAAACCATGAAGCCGAGGAACTTTCCAGAGTTAATGCCGAAGGCGCACTTAGTTGGATTGAGCTTCATCCGGTATTTACGGAGCGTCGCGAAGCTCTCCGAGAGATCCTCGACGTGCCGTGATACTTCTTTTTCTTTTGACCAGCATGTCGCCGACGTATACCTTTATGTTTCGGCCGATTTGCTCTTTGAAAACTTTGTTAACCAGCCTTTGGTAGGTGGCACCTGCATTTTTAGACTGAAAGGCATAACACGGTAACAGTAAGTACCTTGGTCGGTTATGAAGGTGGTATTTTCTTCATCTTTGGGGGCCATCCGGATCTGGTTGTAGCCCGAGTAGGCATCCATGAACATCAGCATTTGGTGACCCGAGATGGCATCTACAAGTTGATCAATTCGGGGAGGAGGAAGCTGTCCTTCGGGCATGCTTTGTTAAGGTCGGTGAAGTCGATGCTGATCCGCCACTTGCCGCTCGACTTCTTTACCATGATGACATTTGACAGCCAACTTGGGTAATTCACCTCCCGAATGAAGTTCGCCTTGATAAGTTAATCAACCTCCTCTTCAATAGCTCTCTGCTGCTCTAGGGCAAAACTCCTCTTTTTTGTTTTATGGGTTGGTACATCTCGTTCATGTTAAGGCGGTGGACGAGAACTTCGGGGCTGATTCCTGGCATGTCGGAGGTGGACCAGACGAAGACATCGGCATTGCTTCAGAGAAGTCGATCAGCTCCTGCCGGGATTTTCCTTTCAGCAGCGACCCAATCTTTATGGTTCGGTCGGGATGAGCTTCATCCAGTGGTACTTCTTCTAGTTCCTCGGCTGGTTCTCCGTTGCTCGGCGAAGTCCTCCCGAGCGTCCAGCCCATCAACTTTAGGCATTCTGGACTGAAGGCTGGTGACAAAACACTGTCGAGCCATAGTTTGGCTTCCTTGGACAACACCAACTCCCTGCCCGATGGAAAATTTCATAGATAGGTGCGGGATGGAGACGACGGCTTTAAGGGACATCAAGCCGGGTCTCCCAAATATCGCATTGTAGGGAGACCTAAGCCTGGTCACTAGGAAGTCCGTGTGAACAGTGGCCACAAGGGGCTAGGCTCCTGCCCGAACCGTTAATGTTACGACCACTTCAGGGACGATAACTTCGCCGGTGAACCCCATTAGGGTGGAGTCCATGGCTCAAAGGTTTTCCATGAGCAATTTCATCTTGGCGAACACATCGAGGTACATAACATTCACAGAGCTTCCACTATCAATAAGGATCCAACTTACATCGTAGTTATTTAAATTGAGAGATACAACTAATGCGTTGTCATATGTGAATTGTATCCCTTGAAGATCATTGTCGGAGAAGGAGAGCTCACCCATTCGCGCTTTCTTTGATGCTAAGCCTTCACCATCATTTCTGGAGCCCGAGCTACCGGCCCCTTCAATCATGTTGATGTGGCCGATTACGGGTGGATTTGGAGGAGGAGGAGGCTGCTGAAGCTCAGGCTGGTGGTCACCCCCTTGTCTTGGCTCGGGCGCCCTCCTGAGCTGGTTCAGTCGGCCCCATTAGATTAGCCTCTCAATCTCGTTCTTTAACTGCCAGCATTCCTCGATGTCATGGCCATGCTCTCGGTGATAGCGACAATACTTGGTGGGGTCCCTCTGAGTTGGGTTCCCTCGGAGAGGAGTTGGTCGGGGGAGCTGGTGCTTTATCTCATGAGGATTTGCGTCCTAGGAACAGTGAGTGGGGTGTACCGATCGAATCGCCTGGGTGGGCTTTGGGAGCGATTTCTTGGCGGCAGCGGGGGAACTCTTTGGCAACGAGGCGGGCTTGGCTGACGGATGGATCGATGCCTATCTGAACCTTTAGGTTCTTTCTTCTTCGCCATCTCGTGCAGGCAACTCTCTGTGACTCTTTGACCCTGGTGTATTTGTCTGCCAGGGCCATCATATCGAAAAGGTTCAGGGGGTAGCTGACCTCCATCGCCAGGTAGAAGTCACTCTCCTTTAAAACTCCCCCCGCTAGGGCGGACATAGCCACCTCATGATTAAGGTGGTCCACCTCCAGCATGGCCTTGTTGAAACGACCAAGGTAATTTCTCAAGGACTCCCCCTCTCTCTGCTTAACTTCAGAGAGGGAGTCGGATCTTCGTCGGTGATGGCGGCTACTAACGAACTAGCCAATAAAAAGATGGCTCAGCTCGTCGAATGAATCAACAGAACCCGGTTTCAAGGCGTTGAACCAGGTTCGGGCAGATCCTCTAAGGGTGGAAGTGAAAGCGCGGCAGAGGATCATGTATGACGCTACGTAGAACATCATTATTGACCGGAAGCTACTGAGGTGATCATCCGGATCAGAGGAGCCATGGTAGGGCTCGATGGCGGGTAGCTTAACATAGGAGGGAATCACTTCCTTCATGATCCCCTTGGAGAAGGGGATGCCCTGCTCGGCCTTGGGCTGAGGCGGATGAGCCTGCTTGGCGGCGTCCAGCTCCTGACGCATCTCCTAAGTTATCGACGGATCTCCTCTTCAGACGTAAGAGGAGGGGCCGGGCGAGGAGAACGTGGGGATGGCATCAAATCATGGCGGGAGGACTCCGGAGAGAGGGACCGGGCCTGCCGAGATCTGGGAAGATCCCTGTTGCAAACCCCTTGCGGGACTGGTCTGGCCTCTTTGGGTCGGTGTGGGGGGTCCGCGGCTCCATGCGGACCAAAAGAAGAGGTGGCCGGAGAGAAAGGGACTATGGCTTCCTCAGGGAGGCATGGAGCAGGGGCTGTTGCGAGGCGCTCCTGAACCAGATGGGTCAGGGCTTGGACATGCTGGACCAGCATGGCGAACTGATCCTGGGTCACCGGGATAGCTAGCGGCGACGGGGTCTCGACTGGCGACGACTGCGGCGCCACGTTGCTCATCGGATCAGGTCTCTGGGAGACGACCTGGTCCTGGGCTTCAGAAGTTGCTCTTCTCTGATTAGCCATTAGAGAGGTTCTCTTCTAGATCAAGATCCTTATCTCCTTTCTTCAAGTTTAATGGGACTTGAAGCCCTTCCTCTAGCGCCAATCTATTGCCGCCGGGATCTGTCCTCCAACTCGAGCGCGATTGGTCTCCTGATCGGGCATCCTCCTGGGCGGACCTGCAAAGAAGTCATCATGCGAGAGGCGTTGGGGGTGGCCCTCCGCGGAAGACCCTCCGATGCTCAAGTCAGTGGGGATCGACGATCAACAGAAATGAGGAGAAGGATCTCTCTGGGGAGTCCCTCCAGGGGCGGCCAATCGGGAGCTCGGGCGGAGCGCCAACAGCAGAAAGGGAAAAGGGGGGAGCAGTGAAAGAGAGAGAGTGATGCTGGGACTGAGCCAGGAGCTATGTACGGGAGCTTGTGCGCGTACCTGAGAGAATCTGGGAGTGTCTTATTTATAGGTGATCACCTGAATCTTGAGCGCCTTCTAGAAGGTTCGAAGGTTGTTGGGATACGGAGATGATTCAAATCAAGTCGTTGTGAGGCTTGTGGGATCCGTATCTTGTCTGTTGAAGGATCGACGGCTGGAAGAGCTCTCTGATGGCTTGAGGTCCAATGACTGCGTATGTCCTAGGCCATTATTGCAGATCCTAGGCCACTCCTCGATACGATTCTTCGTTTGGAATTCTGTTACACTAGACTTGGGCTCTCCCACGCCAGGTTCCGCGGAGGTGCATGTCGAGCTATGGATTGCTCGGAGGTTACTCGGGGGAACCGAGCTATGGGTTCCTCGGGGATGCCGAGCTACAGGTTGCTCGGGGGAACTGAGCTATGGGTTGCTCGGAGGAGCCGAGCTACAGGTCGCTCGGGGGAGCCGAGCTATGGGTCGCTCGGGGAAACCGAGCTATGGATGGCCCGGGGAAGCTGAGCTATGGGTTGCTTGGGGAACTAAGCTATGGGTTTCTCGGAAGCCGAGCTATGGATGGCCCGGGGAAACCAAGTTATGGGTTGCTCGGGGGAACCGAGCTATAGATTGCTCGGGGAAGCCGAGCTATGGGTTGCTCGGGGGAACCAAGCTATGGATTGCTCGGGGAAACCGAGCTATGGGTTGCTCGGGGGAACCGAGCTATGGGTTGCTCGGGAAGCCGATCTATGGATGGCCGGGGAAAACCGAGCTATGGGTTGCTCGGGGGAACCGAGCTATGGATTGCTCAGGGAAACCGAGCTATGGGTTGCTTGATCCACCGGATCATACTAGCTAGCTCGTTCTTTGTAGGCGCAGTGTAGCAAGTGGGGGCTGGGGCTGATCTTAGCCCCTTCGCACGGTTATCAACGCAATGGTAATTTTACCTCTTAACACTTCCACTCAACCTGAGTTATAGAGGTCCTAGAAATCGAAAGAAAACAACTACCGCACCATTTGTAGAGCTCATCATAAGCCTAAAATCCTCAAGTAGTTCAAAAAAAATGTTGAAATCGAGCTCTGGTGCCATATTACAATAAGAAATTTTTACTCAACAACTCTATAAAGATGACATTAGAACTCGAATAAAAAATCAAAACCAAGAAAGCATCGAGATAAAAAGAGGCGATCGAGAAGTCATGAAAGAAAAGTCCGAGAAAACAAAACGATCCAAGCGATCGCGATGGACGCCATTAATACAGCATCGCTCTGCAATCGCGGCGCTCGATTTACCAAACAACAAGAATGGAGTGACTAAATAACAATAGTTTTCATTAAAAGCTTTGTACTATAGAAAGTTAATACTCAAAAATCTACAAATAAAATCTCTAACATCTATAAATGTCAATAAGGTCTAAGATACATTCGTAAATTACAGCACCGATACCTCTTATGAAGAGTCTACATGAAAAATGTAAAGCAATCGACTTGTAAATTTATATTTTATATCGTAATAGATTGGAATAATCAATTAACACTTCTTGCATAAGTTTTAATTAATACAAGTGTTTATGAATGAAAATGTTAAACTTGTGCAAGAAGTGTTAATTGATTATTCCAGTCCATTATGGCATAAAATACAAATTTACAAATCGATTGCTTTACATTTTTCATGTAGACTCTTCATAAGAGTTATCGGTGCTGTAATTTACAAATGTATCTTAGACCTTATTTGGCATTTATAGATGTTATAGATTTTATTTGTAGATTTTTGAGTGTTAACTCTCTATAGTATAAAGCTTTTTAATAAAAACTATTTGCTATGAAGTGGCTATATTTTTGATGCATTGTAAAACTTTAACATAAACCCAATGATCAAACTGAAAAAATATTTTAATAATAAGAAATATTAACTCTCTATAATAAGAAATATTTTTGCCTTTGAAAGTTTAGGCTTGATATATTTGGCACTATTTTTTCTGTAGGCATAATTGGGAATGGTTAGCCTTCCCTTAGTTCCCATAAAAATAAGAATAAAACCCTTATTAAGGCTTTGCAACTTATATTAAATTTATGGTTTAGTTCTTGAATTTTCTTATGCTTGAGATTTCTAATTATACAACAATTCAAAAGATTGTGACATTATTATTGTTGCCCTCCTCAATTTTATGTACAATTCTTTTGGTTTTAATGACATATTAATTTAGTTTACCTTGCATGCTTTCTTTGAATGGTAAGTCACATTTATTTTCTTCATAGTTACTAATTATAGTGTGAGTATTTGAGGATAGGGTTTCATTTATTTATTTAACATAGGTGCCCATTTGTTGGCCCATTTAACTTGCTAGTGGAACTAAACCACACTATCCAAAAATTTGTGTAAAAATTAATAGATAGCAAGTGGACTTAAGTTATAAACATATGACATATTATTTTCCTCTAAATTTGAAGTATCAATGACACACTTCTTTTCCATCCAATATATAATTAAATTTGGGGTATCATACTTTTTTACAAAATTTCCTAGCCCTCTCAAAAAATAAAATCTATTAAAAATGGGCAAGAAGGAAAAGAAAAATTAAAGAGAAAAAGAAAGATTGATGCAATAAAAATATATGTAGAAAAATTTAAAATATTATGGGTAAATCCTTCAAAAATTAAAATTGGATGGCTTTGATTTAAAAATTCTCATTTTATCTTCAATAAGACAAATATTGAGACGTGCCAATTATTATGATCTAACATGTAAATTTAATTTATATATATTAACAATCTAGGTATCATGGGATGGAGTGGGCTTGATATTTATCTTGCCATTACTTGCCAAAGAGGGTGAATGGCTTTAAGTTTGACAAATTATTTCTTTAACTACATTTGTTCTCATATTATGTGATGTACGAAGGTATACCATAAAATGTGATAGCAACATGTCAAGAATATAAAAGCATCTTCTATAAAGAAGTAAAACTATTGGCCCTTATGGTAAGCATGCTAAATTTATAAGATCAAAATGAAGTCATTATATGTGCTAGATGAAAAATGAAGGCTAAGGCAAGATATTTGCATCCCAAGTAAGAATGACACAAATACAAGGTGCTTCTATATATAAACTTGTTTTTCAATCTCGTTCTTAATAAGAATGAGTAAAGTGAAAAATTAAAAATTATTTTTATAAATTATTTTTATAAAATTAAGATTTAGCTTATCTGAAGCTCTACATTCATCATGTGAATGCTCGTATTAATATACTTAGCCATCATTAGATTTTATTTCTTAGTTTGCAACATATATTAAAGAAAATAGTATTAATAAATTAGTCATTACTAATCTTTAATGTATCATAAATTTTTTCCATTGAAACATTTATGTTGTTGTATCTTATTTCAAGAAGTATTGGAATAAAAGGAGAAAACCCATACCTCTTGCATCATGCTGAGTTGGTGTTCATAATGCTAGCATTATTGATAGAAATTTCTATATAAAAGTTAAACTTATCCATAATTTCCCGCTTATATTGTTATATTATATTATAAAAAAAGAAAAAAAGAAAAATTTAAACTCTATAGCTGATTATTACCAGTATTAATGACATTGATATTAATGATGAAAATTTTTGCTTGAAGGCTTCGTTTGTATAGAGTTATTTATTTATATTGTTATATTATATTTTAAGAATAGATAGGAAAGAAAATCATACCTCATGCCCCACATGGGTTATGTGCTTTCATATATATATATATATATATATTAGAACATATCTTGTATAAGACTCTTAATCATCACTAAAATTTATTGTTATATATGATGGAAATCTTGCAATTAAAATTATTAATTGCCTTTATTGGTTGGCTTGAAATTTGCGAAATTATACTCTTTTAGTGTTTTGAGTCCTGATTCACTGCATCAAATTTAATCTTGAATTTAGCTCTAGGTGTTTGATATCATTTTTCTCTATTATATCTTTTTGTTCTAATCGATTAACTAATTCAATCTCACTTAATCAAGCTTCGTCAAACAAGAATCATTGTCACATAAATTATTTCAAAATTTTGAGCACGATGGGGATGAGAACAGGAGATCCAAGCTGCAGTTTCAAACATCATGTGCTGGTTTAGATTTGTATTAGAAATTGAACTAACCTAACAAATTAATTGGCTAATACTGAAATATAATTCAAATGAAATATCAATCTCCATGAATTCGATCCACAAATTTACAAGTCGATTGCTTTACATTTTTCATGTAGACTCTTCATAAGAGGTATCGGTGCTGTAATTTACGAATGTATCTTAGACCTTATTTGACATTATAGATGTTAGATATTTTATATGTAGATTTTTGAGTATTAACTCTCTATAGTACAAAGCTTTTTAATAAAAATTATTTGCTATTTAGTGGCTATATTTTTAATGCATTGTAAAACTTTAACATAAGCCCAATGATCAAACTGAAAAAAATATTTAATAATAAGAAATATTTTTGCCTTTGAAAGTTTAGGCTTGATATACTTTTGTGGCAACTAGCAAGCAAAGCTTGGGGGTAATAATTATTCATTTAATTATTCTAAAACGCCCTAGGGATTACCATTATTTAATTAGTACTTTCCCTTCCGTCTCATCTTGTGCTCTCCTTCTAATCATCATCATCATCATCATCTTACTATTATTATTATTATTATTATTATTATTATTATTATTATTATTATTATTATTATTACAATTTTCCGGTAAGGTCTAGACAACAGTTTGCAACGTTCGGGTACATGTGCCAAGATCTAAGCCGTACAAGTATGAACACGTGGCCACGGGCTCCAAAACCGCTGGCTTGTGCGGGGTGAAAGAACACGTCCTATCATTCCATTACTGTCCCTGATCAAGAGGATAATTACGAAAATGCTACCGCCCAATATTCCGAGCTGCACGCCGTCCAGATTCACCAAACCGCGATTTGTTATTGCTGAAAAGGGATGAGGATAATATAGACATTTTGGTCGGATTCTATTACGGTTCTTCTACGGTTACGAATGGACTCGGCCACGTCATCGTGACACGTGCATGAGCGAGTCCTGGTCATCACCTCCCCTTGGCCACAATAAAACCCCCTCCGCCTCCCCACTCCTCTTTTCCATCCAATGCCAGACCCCAGGGTTCCTATCCCCCTAACCGAAGTGGAAGGGAGATTCGAACTTCCTCTCCGGTAGGATCGCCGGACGGCGGCCGGGGATCGCCGAAAGAGACAGGCTTTATGGCGATGGGAAGTCACTCCATTCTTGTTGTTTGGGAAATCGAGCGCCGCGATTGCAGAAGCGATGCTGTATTAATGGCGTCCATCGCGATCGCTTGGATCGTTTTGTTTTCCCAGACTTTTCTTTCATGACTTCTCGATCACCTCTTTATCTCGAAGCTTTCTTGGTTTTGGTTTTTTATTCGAGTTCTAGTGTCGTCTTTATAGAGTTGTTGAGTAAACATTTCTTATTGTAATCTCGCACCAGAGCTCGATTCCAACATTTTTTTTTGAACTACACGAGGATTTTAGGCTTATGATGAGCTCTACAAATGGTGCGATCCGGAGCCCAGCTCCGTGTGCCTGGACAAGATGGTCCAAAGCTTCATAGAGGACAGCAGCAGCGACAAGCAATCCCGATGCAGCCGGCACCGCTGCAACTGTTTCCACCGCAACTGCGACAACCTTTCCGACGACGACGGCTACTTCTTGCCCGGCGAGCACTCTCCGATCACCCCAACCTCCTCCGATGCCGCCGAGGTCGTCAAGGTAGGAGAAATATTTCGATTTCCGATCGACTTTCTTTCTAAAGAATCCCAAATCTATGCTCGTCTTGATCGAATCGGCCTCTTCTTTAGGGCTTGGTGCTCTGCACGAGCGAGAAGGAGAGGAATCTCTTGGCGGACGCGTCGAACGTCGTGGAGAACCTTGCCAAGATCGGCAAAGAGAAAGAAGGTTTCCGAAGGGCCGTCGCTGAGGGCCTCCGCGCTTTCGGCTATGACGCTGCCGTCTGCAAGTCTCGCTGGGAGCAATGCGACTCCTTTCCGGCCGGTAAATTGCGATCCATATCGCCATCAATTTTTTACTCTTTTTCTTCGTCCAATCGACTGATGGCGTTAGGTTCAACTCGACGACAGGAGAGTACGAATACGTGGACGTGATCCTGGCGGGAGGGGAGAGGTTGCTGGTGGACGTGGACTTCCGATCGGAGTTCGAGATCGCTCGGTTGACGAAGAGCTACCTAGCAATACTGCAATCAGTGCCGTCCGTCTTCGTCGGGAAGGAAGACCGGCTGCAGCAGCTTGTCGCCGTCGTCTGCGAGGCCGCGCGGCGGAGCCTCAAGCAAAAGGGCCTTCACTTCCCGCCGTGGCGGAAGCCCGAGTACATGCTGGCCAAGTGGCTCTCTCCCTTCGAGCGGATGGCCCCTATCATCCCTTCAGAGCCAACACAACGATCGGACGGTGAAGGAAAGGCCGAAGCGGGAGGAGACCCGGAAGGCGGGAACAAGAAGAACAACAGCGGCGACGCGATCGGTTCGACCTCAGCCGTCAAGTTCTCCAGCAAGGCTGGGAAACCCGTGGCCACCACAGCGAAGGCAGCAGCGGTGGAGAAGGTCACGGTGGTAGTGCCGTCGTGGGAGCCGCCCCCAGTGAAGCCGAAGCCGTCCCGGAGGGGCGTGAAGGTCGTTACCGGCTTGGCTTTCGTTCTTAGGGACAAGCCCTGATCTTAAAATTTTCAGAAATTTTTTTTCTGGAATATATATATATATATATATATATATATATATATATATATATATATATAGAACTGAAATATCCCTCTTTTTCTTTCGTGGGCTTGTATGAAAAGAAATCCCTCTTCGGTTAATATGACATCATAAACAGTAATAAAATAAAATAACATTTCATTTTTAAATAGCTGATTTCATGGCCAAGCCCAGCCCCATCTGGTATGCGTTTATGGAAAAGTTTTGTACACTTCCTCTCATGCAGCAAGTTCTATGTGGACTGCACCGCCTTTTCTTATTGGTCCACATGGATCCTGATGAAATTTTGGGATGTTTGAAGGCATGCTTTTCATAAACTTTAATCATTTTCAAAAACAAACATCGACAAAAGCCCTAATTTCCAAGATCGCCTTTATGCAGTTCAAAAAGTAAATCAATTAAAATCTAAAATAAAAGGAGTAAGAAAAATACCTGGATTGCTAAATCCAATAATCTCCAAGAGGCACACAAGTGTATGCCCTCCAAAGGTGATCTACGAGAATCAATTCGAAGAAGCACTCCTATTTGCTTGCTAGAACCTTTTGGCAGCCTTTTTATCATATGCAGCCTTTTAATGCCTCTTTGGACTTTCTTTCTCTCTTCAAAAGCTTTCTAAAAGCTTTCCAACAAGCCTCTACACACTCTAATAGCCTTTCTCTATCTCAACTTAGGGCCTTGTCTTAATATGATAGTGACATTAAGACAAGGGAGAAGAACAGGGAGAAGGAGGGCTTACGGGCTCTCTGTTTTCTCTTTCTTTTTCTGTTCTTAGAATCCATCTCTGCCCCCTTTAAATAGAAACGAAGGGGCAGCAATGAGAGGCGTTGGATGAGAGAAAGGGCGCCATCCAAGGGGCATGAAGAAAGGGTGGAGACGTTTTACGTGAGGAGCGCTTCTATCCGCTCCGAGGGGGCGCCAAGGGTCCAAGGGGTCTTCGGTTCAAACCCACCAAGTACATATTAAATATTTAATTTATTAAATTATTTTATTAACAAATTTAAATAAACTCATTTAAATTCGAAATAAAATGGTTCAAAAAAGGACTAAGGCCCGGGTCAACCCAGACTAACCAAGTCAACCCAAACTAACCAAATCAGGCTGAAATTCGAATCCAATTCGAATTTGATCATCATAAAAAATCTAGAAAAATCCCATAAATTTAGATTAAACTCTAGATAGGCTGCCCAACACATGGCTAATGTTAATTTAAATCCAACTTAAATTTATTAGCCTAATCAGCAAGCAAATGGACCTAAACAGATTAAGTCAGGAGCTCGGGTTAGCCCACATATGCTAGTATGCGATCTTGGCCAACCAATTAGGATCCAAAAATCCTAATAAAAATATTTTTAACTTCTTCAATTAATTCTCTATTGTGTGTGACCCTCTGGGTTCCTCATCTAGCCAGCAGTAGGTTTTTGATTTAGCCCGATTATGTATCCGACTATCTGAACAGGTCAAATCGGGCTAACTTAAACTGTCAATCTGGACCAACCTTCAAATTGACTTATGAAATCAATCTAATTGATTCATAAAAACCTACAAGACAAGATTGACATCTAGCAATGTGTCATGCCTACCCAGAAGATGAGGAATTTGATAGAAATTACCAAAATACCCTTTAGTGGCAAGTTACGTGCAATTCAATCCTTCGATATTTCTTTATCCCGATTAAGTGATGGGCATGGATAAATGTCAAACCCTCATACTTAATCCATTTGAATCTCTAATCATTAATGAAGACTCAACCGATGATAAATAAGAAAACCTTTTCTAATTTCATCATACTTTGATCAAAGATTTTCTGAGTCAACATTTGATGAGATTACTTGGGATAAATACTCCTCTTACTAGGAGTCATCGATTCCTTGTTGACCTACTCATTACCTTCATACACAATCCTTCATATCTAGCATCACCCGTACATAACCTTTTGTTATGAATGAATATGAACCAAAATATGGATTCATGTGCACAAGATACTATGGTGGTCTCAGGTCTAAGGATTACTTGCACAACTCCCACTTAGAGAACAATCTATTATGACAAGTAAGTAAAACTTCCATTTGATGTTCTCCTGTCGGATCAATTCAGTGAACTCATAACCTAATGAGCACCCACATCTTTGTATTAGTGTCCCTACACAAGTGGTCGTGAGACCAACCACCCTCACAATCGAGCATACATAAGATGTGCTAGTCTATCCGGATTCATCGATCCCCAAATCGATGATCCTATGACTAGGAATATTCTAGATTAGGGTTTATAGGTTTTAGGTCTCACTGTTATCTTTGTAACCCTAAAAACATTGCCCTATTCTATGGGGTTCATCATAAAAAATATAATACACAACATATGATGAAATATAAAATTGCCTCTATTATCATTCTTGAGTTGAGAGAAATTACAAATTTTGCCACTGATACAACAACTGTGATTGGCTTTCAGGGCATAATTCTTTCAATCTCCCACTTGCACTAAAGCCAATCGCCCTTGTATTTAATACCCATACAATCAAGATGGCGATCTAACTGCTGTAGTGGAAGGGCCTTAGTGAATGGGTCTGCTATGTTGTTCTTTGTTTCAACTCGTTCTATCACCACATCATGTCTTTCAATGATGTCTCGAACGAGGTGGAAGCGTCTCAGGATGTGCTTGGATTTATGGTGAGACCTTGGTTCCTTCGCTTGTGCCACAGCTCCAGTGTTATCGCAATATAATGGCACCGGCTGTTGTATAGTAGGAACTACGTCTAATTCGGTGATGAACTTCTTCATCCAGACAGCTTCCTTAGCGGCTTCACTTGCAGCTATGTACTCTGCCTCAGTGACTGAATCAGCTACAGTTGGCTGCTTGGTACTTTTCCAACTCACTGCTCCTCCATTCAGAGTGTAGACATACCCTGATATAGACTTACTGTCATCTGGATCAGATTGAAAACTAGAATGTGTAGCCTTCTAGTTTTAAGTCTGATCCTCCATATATGAGAAAAACATCTTTAGTCCTTCTCAGGTACTTAAGAATGTTTTTTACTGCTTTCCAATGATCCTCCCCTGGATCAGCCTGAAATCTGCTTACTATGCCCAAAGCATAAGCAACATCAGGTCTGGTACATAACATTGCATACATAATTGATCCTACTGCCGAAGCATAAGGAATCTTATTCATCTATCTCTTTCTTCTGGAGTCTTAGGAGACATCCTTTTAGATAGGTGTATGCCTTGACTCATGGGCAAATAACCTTTCTTACTTCCCTCCATATTGAATCTCTTCAATATTAAGTCTATGTACCTGGATTGGGATAACCCTAGCATCCTCTTAGATCTATCTCTATAGATCTTTATTCCTAAAATATAGGATGCTTCTCCCAAATCCTTCATGGAAAACCGTTTTGACAACCAAGTCTTGACTGATTGCATCATTGGAATATCATTTCCAATGATAAGTATGTCATCCACATACAAGACCAAGAAGACAATGGCACTCCCACTTATTTTCTTATATACACACGGTTCATCCGTATTCTTGATGAAATCAAATTCCTTAATAGTTTCATCAAAACGAATGTTCCAACTCCTCGATGCTTGCTTTAATCCATAAATAGATTTTCTAAGTTTGCATACTTGGTTTGGTCTCTCACTTGAGACAAACCCCTCTGGCTGTGACATATAGACTTCTTCCTCAAGATTTCCATTAAGGAATGCAGTCTTAACATCCATTTGCCATATTTCATAATCATAGTATGCAGCAATAGCAAGCATAATCCTAATAGACTTGAGCATGGCAACTGGCGAAAAAGTTTCATCATAGTCAATACCATGTCTTTGCTTGAAACCTTTTGCCACTAACCTAGCCTTGTAGGTTTCTATTTGCCCATCTGCTCCAATCTTTCTTTTGAAGATCCATTTGCACCCTATTGGGACAATTCCCTCAGGTGGGTCAACCAAGATCCAAACCTGGTTGTCATACATGGAGTCCATCTCGGATTTCATGGCATTAAGCCATTTGTCGGATTCCTTACTCTCGACTGCTTCCATATAGGTCAGTGGATCATCATTTTCAATGACTGGCTTCATTATTGTTTTCAATCATAAAACCATATCTAAGAGGTGCTTCCCGCACTCTTTCTGACCTACGAAGAGGTGTATGTTGTGGTTGTACCTTATCAATTTGTACTTCTGATTGAGGAACTTGAGTTTGTTTATTTTGAATTTCACTTAATTCGATTATTCTGCCATTACTTTCTTCTTGAATAAATTCCTTTTCCAAAAAGACAGCATGCCTACTAACAAATACCTTTTGTTCAGTAGGATGATAGAAAAGGTATCCAATACCTTTTTGAGAATAACCAATGAACCTACATTTTTCAGCCCTAGCATTTAGCTTATGTACAAATTTTTTAACATAAGCTGGGCAACCCCAAATTTTAAGATGTTTAAGACTTGGCTTTCTGCCATTCCATAATTCATATGGAGTGCTAGGAACTAATTTTGATGGTACCCTATTTATTACATATGCAGCAGTTTCTAGGGCATAACCCCAGAAGGATACTGGAAGATCCGTGAAGCACATCATGGACCGTACCATATCAAACAAGGAACGGTTCCTCCTTTCAGCTACACCATTTAATTGTGTGTATATGGAGGTGTCCATTCAGAGAGAATACCATTATCCTTAAGATGATTAAGAAACTCGCTGGATAAGTATTCACCTCCTCGATCAGATCGAAGGATTTTAATACCTTTTCCAGTTTGTTTCTCAACCATATTTTGATACTCTTTAAACTTTTCAAAGGCTTCGGATTTATGTTTCATAAGATACACATATCCGAACCTTGATAGATCATCTATAAATGTGATGAAATAAGAGTATCCTCCTATAGCTTGAGTTGACATGGGTCCACATACATCTGAATGTATTAACCCTAATAACTCAGTTGCCCTTTCTCCATGTCCAGTAAATGGAGACTTGGTCATTTTTCCCATGAGGCAAGATTCACAAGTTTCTAATGATTGAAAATCATAAGGTCCAAAGAAATCTTCTTTGTATAACTTGTTAATCCTTGACTCACTTATATGACCTAATCGGCAATGCCAAAGGAATGTTTCATTGGTATCATCTCTCTTTCTCCTTTTGTTTTCAACAAGCAACACATTATCATTGAGTGATAGAGTTAAAAGACCATTCACAAATTTTTTCATTCCAAAGAAGTCATTTGAATAAGATATAGAGCATCCATTGCTCTCAACTTTTATTTTATAACCTTGTTTTAATAACAACGGTACAGAAATAATATTTCTGACTACATTCGAATAAAATAACAATCTTTTAATTCAAGTATTTTGCCTGTAGGCAATAATAACAAGTAGGTTTCAACAGCTTCTGCATGGATGGTCTCTCCACTCGCGCCATAAAGCTTGAAGTCACCTTTCTCCAACCTTCTAATTTTGTGAAGCCCCTGCAAAGATTTGCATATGTGAGCCCCACATGCGGTATCCAATACCCATGAATCAGAAGTTGAAGAACTCAATGATAAGTTTGTTTGTATCATTAACAAACCTTTTGATGCTTTATCAGTATCTGTTTCAAACTTGCCAGGTACTTCTTACAATTCTTCTTCCAATGTCCCTTCTTACCGTAGAAGAAACAAGATCCATCATCTGAAGACTTCTTTGCCTTCTTCTTCTTCTTGATGCTCCTTTTAGGGTTTAATTTTCTTTTTAAACCCTTCTTCATCACCTCTTTCTTCTTCCCATCGATCAGAAGAAGATGAGCCTTTTCTCCCTTAAAATGGTTCTCAGCAGTCTTAAGCATGTTAAGTAGCTCTGGTAATGTAAGATTCAATTTATTCATGTGGTAGTTCATGACAAATTGTGAGAAGGAATCTGGGAGTGACTGCAAGATCAGATCCTGATTTAGCTGCTCGTCCATGACGAAGCCTAATTGACCTAATTGGGTGATTAAGTCAATCATCTTTAGGACATGAACCTGAACAGGCGAGCCACCACTCATATGTGCACGAAACAACTACTTAGATATCTCATATCTTGCAGTCCTACTATGCTCTCCATACAACTCTTTTAAGTTGAGAAGTATGGACTGAGGTTCCATCTTTTCATGTTGCCTCTGGAGCTCATTGCTCATTGAGGCCAACATGATGCACTTGACAGTCATACTGTCATTCTGCCACATCCTAAATGTGGCCCTTTCCTCTCGGAAGCATCTTCTCCGATCGGATCTGGATCCGGAGAATCAAGAATGTAGAAATTTTCTCCTGAGCTAATACAATCCTCAGGTTCCTCAACCAATCGACATAATTTGGTCCGGTTAGTTTATTAGCATCTAAAATGCCCCGCAGTGATAATGATGAAGCCATTTAATTGTCTACAAACAAACAAGAACAATACATGAGCAGACCACTCAAAAATGATAATCACAATTAGACAAGGACTTTGAATCTAATTGTGTCTCCCACTATTTTCTTCGAATACCATAACCCTCTACTATGTTAAACGAGAAACCAATATCCGATTTCTTTAGTGGGGTTGAGATCCCAATTCCTTATAAATGCCTTGAGTTTACTCAACAAACATTTATAAGTTCAAGGGTAGGAAATTCCCTTTCCAATTTCATCAACATTACACTTGCCTCTAAGACACTTATAGCCTTGTGTTTGCACAACAAACAATAATGTCTTAGTTTAGTCAGACCCTTCATTCTATATAGTCATGATTGAATAATGTCACCCTTGAGTTTGCTCAACAAAGTAAATTAACAAGCATACTATAAAGCATAATATGCACCAAGTCAAATTTTTACATCAAACCCTAATAGTAAGCCTTGAGTTTGCTCAACAAGCCTACTATAGTTTTGATATAATTTTGGCTTTGTATGAAGGAAGGCATTTTTGTAGTGCATTTATAACCAATTAGCATTTCCAATTCTAAGGTTTAAATTAATCGAATTGGCCAGGCAAGTGGAAGAGGTGTGGGAGTCCCCCGTTCTTGCCTTAGACACCAAATAAATTTGGCCAGGTAAGTAACGGAACTAATTAAAAAACCACATTCTCTTTACCTTCCCAGAACCACTTTTCTTAGACACCAATTGATCAATTAATCCCTAAAAAGGATTTGCTTCATGATAATATAACACTACAACTAAATATAATTTTTAGGAGGGCTTTTATCTCGAGCACATCCTTATGTTTCTAAGTATCACATATCCATTTATGTGCATAGTGTGTCATTAATCTTACAACATAATGACAACTAATACTTCTAAACATATTTCTAAATTAATTAGGGTTATAGTGAAACCCTAATCTTGTGGCATACAATCAATCAGTACATACTTCATCTCATCATATCAACTAATACGCATATTAGCCCTAATATGCATCACAAAAGCATATGATTAAAAAAAATAATTATCCGTTCTCATTACTTGTTCATGGGATAAGATCACATCGGCACCCCTACATATCATAGGAGATCCCATTGAATGGAAAGAGAGGGCCTTTAAAAAAAAGCTTGACTCTTATGACCAAATGGCTATGGTGACTAACCCAATCCTAAGTAGTTACTAGGACATTGCATGATATAAAGCATAATAGTCAATTATGTATAACATATATTGCTAATTATGCATCAGAACATAATGATTTACTTATTTAACAATCATAATAATAACCATTTTATGAATGTAATATAGTCATATCATTACATTATGCATGCCAATTTGGTTAAACATAACTTACTATTTTGCTATAAACATATAATGATCTATCAATTTAATCATTCATAATAGATTAATTTGATTTTTCTTGAATGCATGAAGAAGGCTCTGATACCACTGATGAAATTTTGGGATGCTTGAAGGCATGCTTTTCATAAACTTTAATCATTTTGAAAAACAAACATCGCCAAAAGCCCTAATTTCCAAGATCGCCTTTATGCAGTTCAAAAAGTAAATCAATTAAAATCTAAAATAAAAGGAGTAAGAAAAATACCTAGATTGCTAAATCAATAATCTCCAAGAGGCACACAAGTGTATGCCCTCCAAAGGTGATCCACACGAGAATCAATTCGAAGAAGCACTCCAATTTGCTTGCTAGAACCTTCCTGGCAGCCTTTTTATCATATGCAGCCTTTTAATGCCTCTTTGGACTTTCTCCTCTTCAAAAGCTTTCTAAAACTTTCCAACAAGCCTCTACACACTCTAATAGCCTTTCTCTATCTCAACTTAGGGCCTTGTCTTAATATGATAGTGACATTAAGACAAGGGGAGAGAACAGGGGAAAGAGGGCTTACGGGCTCTCTGTTTTTTTTTTTTTCTGTTCTTAGAATCCCATCTGCTGCCCCCTTTAAATAGAAACGAAGGGGTAGCAATGAGAGGTGTTGGATGGAGAGAAAGGGCACCATCTAAGGGGCATGAAGAAAGGGTGGAGACGTTTTACGTGAGGAGCACTTCTATCCGCTCCGAGGGGGCGCCAAGGGGTCTTCGGTTCAAACCCCACCAAGTACATATTAAATATTTAATTTATTAAATTATTTTATTAACGAATTTAAATGATATTTAATAAATTAAACTCATTTAAATTCGAAATAAAATGGTTCAAAAAAGGACTAAGGCCCCGGGTCAACCCAGACTAACCAAGTCAACCCAAACTAACCAAATCAGGTTGAAATTCGAATCCAATTCGAATTTGATCATCATAAAAAAAATCTAGAAAAATCCCATAAATTTATTAAACTCTAGATAGGCTGCCCAACACATGGCTAATGTTAATTTAAATCCAACTTAAATTTATTAGCCTAATCAGCAAGCAAATGGACCTAAACAGATTAAGTCAGGAGCTCGGTTAGCCCACATATGCTAGTATGCGATCTTGGCCAACCAATTAGGATCCAAAAATCCTAATAAAAATATTTTTAACTTCTTCAATTAATTCTCTATTGTGTGTGACCCTGGGTTCCTCATCTAGCCAGTAGTAGGTTTTTGATTTAGCCCGATTATGTATCCGACTATCTGAACTGGTCAAATCGGGCTAACTTAAACTGTCAATCTGGACCAACCTTCAAATTGACTTATGAAATCAATCTAATTGATTCATAAAAACCTACAAGACAAGATTGACATCTAGCAATGTATCATGCCTACCCAGAAGATGGGAATTTGATAAAATTACCAAAATGCCCTTTAGTGGCAAGTTAATGTGCAATTCAATCCTTCGATATTTCTTTATCCCGATTAAGTGATGGGCATGGATAAATGTCAAACCCTCATACTTAATCCATTTGAATCTCTAATCATTAATGAAGACTCAACCGATGATAAAAAGAAAACATTTTCTAATTTCATCATACTTTGATCAAAGATTTTCTGAGTCAACATTTGATGAGATTACTTGGGATAAATACTCCTCTTATTAGGAGTCATCGATTCCTTGTTGACCTACTCATTACTTCATACACAATCCTTCATATCTAGCATCACCCCGTACATAACCTTTTGTTATGAATGAATATGAACCAAAAAATGGATTCATGTGCACAAGATACTATGGTGGTCTCAGGTCTAAGGATTACTTGCACAACTCCCACTTAGAGATATTCTCCTATCGGATCAATTCAGTGAACTCATAACCTAATGAGCACCCACATCTTTGTATTAGTGTCCCTACACAAGTGGCCGTGAGACCAACCACCCTTACAATTGAGCATACATAAGATGTGCTAGTCTATCCGGATTCATCGATCCCCAAATCATGATCCTATGACTAGGAATATTCTAGATTAGGGTTTATAGGTTTTAGGTCTTACTGTTATCTTTGTAACCCTAAAAAATTGCCCTATTCTATGGGGTTCATCATAAAAATATAATACACAGCATATGATGAAATATAAAATTGCCTCTATTATCATTCTTGAGTTGAGAGAAATTATAAATTTTTTCACTGATACAACAATTGTGATTGGCTTTCAGGGCATAATTCTTTCAAATCCTACGTGGTCTGACGATGCGGACGTGATAGCTCTGATACAATGTTACGTTCTGATCATGACGGCCATTAAAAGTGCTTCTCCTTTATTTTAAAATTAGTGCGCAAACAAGAATGCCCTTCCCTCCAGCCTACTTCTCTTCTGCAGTATTTGTGCGTAAATAGAATGACATGTTTGCCCTTTACGACATCCTAGCTTGACCGTTAAGACACCGTAGGTTTGGCAATGTTGCCGAAGGAAATCGATCAAAAATCAGTAGTATTAAGACACCCCAAATTTACTATTAAGACATCGTAGTTACAAGCCTATGACACCCGTGCTTCAAACGGATGCTGAAGAAAAGCCTCGCAACATCACAAGAGAAATTCGCCCAAAAATTAGTGATGACACCCCAGCTGAAATAGTACGATACCCTAGTTATAACCCTAAGACACCCGTTAATGCATACTGCCCGAAAAAACCCTAGCTTTACCGTTAAGACACCCTATCGATAATGCTACGATACCCATGCTTATAACGGACACCGGAGAGAAGGCCTGCGATACCCTAGGAGAAATTCGGTCGAAAATCATTCGCGACACCCCAGTTGAAACGTTATGACACCCTATCGACAACGTTACAACACCCATGCTTATAACGGACGCTGGAGAGAAGGCCACAAAGTGTTGCGCCAGTGATATTATTGGCTAACTATGCAAAGAGATGCTGATGACCTCGTTCAAGCCTACGATTCATGCCAACGATATTCAAATGTTCAAAGGCTCCCCTCTGCTCACCTAACACCTGTATCATCTACCTGGCCTTTTGTCAAGTGGGAAATGGACATTCTTGGTCCTTTTCCCCTCGCCACAGGGTAGAGAAAGTTCTTGTTTGTTGCAATTGACTATTTCACCAAGTGGGTCGAAGCCGAGGAAGTCGCCCAGATAACCAAAGCTCGGGCTAGGGACTTTGTACGGAGGTTTATCATTTGCTGGTTTGGCCTTCCTCACACCATCATCACCGATAATGGAAAACAATTCGATAATCCTAAGTTCTAGGAATTCTGTGAGGATCACGGCATTCTTCACCGCCTGACTTCGGTCGGGCATCCTCAAGCCAATGGGGAGGCCGAGGTGACTAACTGAACTCTTCTACAGGGAATTAAAGCTCGGCTTAATCGAGCACGAGGAAGATGGGCAAAAGAGCTTCACCACGTGCTGTGGGCTTATTGAACTACCGAAAGGATACCCACAGGCCAAACTCCATTCAGAATGGCTTTTGGTACGGAGGCTGTCATCCCTGTGAAATCGGGCTCCCTTCCCCTCGCATGGAAGGTTATTCAGAGGAATCTAATGATAAGCAACTCTGAACCAATCTGGATCTAATAGAAGAAGTCAGGAAGAAAGCCCGGATCCGAATGGCCGCTTATCAGCAGAGGATAGCCCGTTATTTCTCTGCCAGAGTTAAAGGAAAATCCTTTCTCCCTGGCGATTTGGTACTTCGGAAGGCATCTGCGTCAAAGCCGCTGGAGCAAGGGAAACTGTCCCCAAATTGGGATGGCGCCTATCAAATTGCGGAGGTAATCAGGCCCAGCACCTACAAACTCCAGGATCTAAATGAAAAATCTATCCCCAGGATATGGAGCTCGGATAATCTTTGTATATATCATCAGTAAAAGTATGCCTTTGCTAAACTCACTCCGTTTACAGTATCAAATTTTATTTTCAAAGGTCTGCAAAGTTTTGTTTTGGTTACCTTTCTTTTGAAAACTACAATGAGAAGCAAGTCTTGCTCAACATAATCTTTTCAAGCCTCGGCATGGCCGAGTGATATCTTCGTACCTTGGCCGCACCAAGTAAAATATAATCTTTTCAAGCCTCGACAATGGTGCGGACACCAAAGTTCAAAAGGAGCTTTGATCTAATTCAATATGGCTTTAATTCTTTCATGTGTTCTGTAAAAAGAGTAATAATTTTATTTCTTTGAATTTGAGTCATGTAATTAAAGTTAATTTATTTTAATTTGGATTCTTGAGTCCAAGTAGGGTCAAATTGGTTTGTATTTAATGAGTTTAGTAGTTGGGTCCAAGATAGGTATGGAATTAGGATCAAGGTAAGCAAGTGAGCTTGAAGATTGGATGCATTCAACCACTCCAACAAATCAATCCAAGGTGGATGCCACTTCAGCAAGCATTGTTGGATGCCATGTCAACCTCTTGGTGTATACCTCATCAAGCCACATCACCACATGCCATGTCACCAAGGAAAATTCAAATTCAAAGGAGCTACCCACTTTTCTCTCCTCTTTTAAGCTTAGTTATAAGTTGTTTCAACCTCCCACCCTTTTAGCTAGCTTAGGTTGCAACTTCCTATGAAAAGCTCCATGTAATTTGAATTAAGGTTGCAACTTCCCATGAAAAGCTCCATGTAATTTGAATTAAGGTTGCAACTCCCATGAAAAGCTTCATGTAATTTGAATTTTCAAAAGTCCCTTGGAAGCTTATAAATACTACTTCAAGTGCTCTTGTAAAGTCAATTTTATGATGAATGAAAGTTGAATTTATTTTCTTCCATTTGTATTGGCAAATGTCCTCCGAGAGGGAGTGGGTGAGAGGCCCTTAGCTACTATTTATTTTCTTCCATTTTTGTTAGAAATGTCCTCCAAAAGGGAGTGGGTGAGAGGCCTTAGCTACTTCAAAAAATTTATTTTCACACCAAGATCCATTAGCCATTCTCCATCTCATCCTATCTTCCAAGGTGCAAGAAGACTCCACAAAGAAGGCCGATCAAGCTACCTCAAATCCGTCAACATCCTCAGGAATTTCAGGTTCCAAAGAAGAAGGTCGTTCGTGACAAAAATAGGTACAAGAAGTCCTGCAACTAGAGGAATCTCCTTGTCATCCAAGTGTTAGGAATTGTATCCTAAAGCCAATCATTTGCTGATTGTGCTGATGAAATTGTATATAAATTGATATATTAATAAAAGTTATTTGGCAGTTTATTTATTACAAGAACATCTTCTTAAAACTCCTAATAGTAATGAAGCCCTCAGGATCTTCCTTCACGATAAAGGAGGATTTATCTTTGAAGGTCCTTAAAAGAGTTCACGACCAAATGATATACTATGACAGGGCCATAGTACTATCAATTATAGGACGTTGTATATCATATTTGTTGGTTGTCCTCTTAACCAAGGAGTGTAGAGACACTGGTATGACATATAGGTGAAAGTGTAGGAGTACATTTCACCGAACGTGACTCATTTTCGGATACTCTACTGTCAAGAGTTAATCCAAGAAGATATAGGTATAAGTATCCTTCAGACCTGAAGATCACAACCAGTGGCTTACCAGAAACTCATTGTACTTAGGTGCCGAACCACCTGGATTTCTAATCCAGCTACGAAAGGTTACTGGGTGCAGTCAAGTACTTGTGGTAGTCAGTTATGGATCAAGATAGAATTTGACCTATCCCGTTAAAAGGAGAAATGCTTGTGTTTCAATTTAGCAAGACCTTGGCCAAGGCACTTCATGTGAAAGTCACACTATCACTAAAATTGAAATCACTTTATGGATTTGCTGTTTAGAGTTGACAGGCTCTTAAGCCATCCTTAGCATTTGTGGTCAAGAGGATGAATATACGGTAACTATTTCTTAGGGTTCTTGGAGTTTCTCGGCAACTCTTCGACCTATCCGGACGTTGGGTTCCTTTGCTAGATGGGCACATCGATTAGTATAGAAAATTGTTTATATACTACCGGCTTAGGTTCGAACCTAGAGAGTCACATGCATAGAAGTTTCCTAGGATGATCTATTTGCTGATCAACGATTGAGAATCGTATATGATTTAATTAATCAATTTTATTGATTGAATTATCTCAATTGGATTAAGTACAAGTGAATAAGATTCAATTTGATTTAAGTCTACTAGAAGGACTAATCAATTTCAAATATTGATTTAAAATTAGATTTGATTTAGATTTAAATAGATTCAGGATTAGCCAAATTTGATTTGGGCTAAGACCATGATCTATATTGGTTTAATCCAATAAATTCAAATTAGCTTAAAACCAAAAATTCAAACCCCATGTGTGAAAAAGGTTTTCTCGCATGATGAGATAACTAAAATCTCATCTCATGAGAAATTAAATTCTCATGCAGAATTTAATTTATAACTTTTAGTCTTCTTCAAATGATTCCCAAGTTTAAAAAAAATAAATTTTGCTAAAAGGTGCCTCTTTGGAAGAGCACTCCACACAACTCTCCGTGCATTGACAAGTGTGTGAATTAATGTGCCTCTTTGGAAGAGCACTCTACACAACTCTCCGTGCATTGACAAGTATGTGAATTATGTGCCTCTTTGGAAGAGCACTCCACAAACTCTTCATGCATTGATAAGTGTGTGAATTTAATATGTCTCTTTGGTTTTCACAAAACAGTGGAATTCTAAATGTTAGAATTCAATAGGCTGGCTAATATGAAACTATAAATAGAGGACATCCATCACCAGATAAAAAAACACAAGATCAAAAGAGATCAAAATTCTAAACAGTTAGAACCAAGTGTTACATTCTAAGAGTTAGAACAGAAAATTCTGGTGTGATTTTAGTGTTAGCAAAAGCTTGGTGGATCTTAGAGGAAGATTCAAGTGGAGAATTCAAGATCAGAAAAATTGTTTTTCCGCGAGCTAGCACTCCGGGAATCCGATCATTCGGGGGCTTCGCGTGGACAATACTAGAGGCCGACGATTGAACGGCTGCAGAGCACAAAGGATTTACCTACTGTTCTTAAGGTGAGTGATTTGATCCTTAGATCTTAAGGCAGGCTTCAAGATGAGTAGTATGACTTCTCATCTTGAAGATTAAGATATGATCTTAATTATTTAATTTATATGCATACTTAGATCAAACGATCTTATATATAAGGCAAAGATATGATCTTGATGCATGTTAGAAAGATTAATATGTAATCTTTAAATTTCTGCATTGATAATTGTTATCAAATTTTAAAATATGCATGCCTCGGGGATTAACTCTTCCATCAGATGGTATCAGAGCTTTGGTTTCTTATTGATCTAATTTATTGCATGTAAATTAATGTTCTTATTAATTATGTAAATATGGCTAAAACTAATCGCAAGGCTATATGGTCACAGATGGATTGAAAATCCAAATTACCCATTCAATGAGGTATTCTGTGACATATTGTCGTGCTATTGTTTTATCATTGATGCTCAATCCAAAGATAATTTAAATTGAGCTTATGCATCAAAACATAGATTACACACACTCTCAAAAGATGTTTTATATTTGATACATATTGATGTTGTATAAAAGCATGATATTTGCATGTTTAGTATAAAACATAGATATGATATATGATGGCATGATGTCTATGTTATGAAACATACAAATATTTATGAGAGTCTAATTTGAATGTCAAATGTTAATTCATAATCTCTTTAGATATGATCTAAATATAGGAATTATGAGTAGTAACATAATACATGTGATGCTTGATTGAAATATATGACATGTAAACATGAAATATATTTAATCTTTTGGGTTAGCTAAATCGGGTCCATAAAGGGTTAGACCCTAAGGTTTAAATCAACTGGACTAAAAGAGTATTTGAACAAATCTAATTAGATTAGGTTAAGAATGCTCTAAATCAAACAATAGTTGTAGTTGATCATGTCCTTCTCTTTGATTAAACCAAATGGAAGTAGATTAGGCTCCGTGGTTGAGCATGAATCTCTTAGATGGTCAAATCAGAATTGGTTAACCATATGATGTCAAGGTGAGTTGGCAAGTTGCTCTATGATCAACGATCGAATGGTTTTTAATTGGGAGCTACTCGTATTGATGCGTCTTTAACGAGTTAATGGCATATCCCTCCCATCAATCTCACTCACCTGGTCAATGTGGTGAATCATTTATGATTCAGATCATTTACCTGATTCGGGTTGACCCATGCCTGTAAGGAAATCAGTCTGACTGATTTAGGTGCCACTTAACCTGACTTAATCTTGTTTCATTCTACCATTTCATACATTCAGTGGAGAACTTGATTAGTTAATTTGTCTTCAAATTATAAAATCCTCTAAAATTATTAGGTCCTTAAAATGAAATAGTTATATGATAACTAGATCATAGCCTCCCATTAAGGTGGGTGATAATGAGTCCGATGTCTTGATAATCATTGGAGGCACTCCATGCCTGGTGCTTGTCAACCATCGAAATTATCATTCATTATATGATAAGTCAGCGTAACTATTAAATAGACAGTCAGGTGAGCCGAGCTTCACTCGGGCTTGGTTGTCTATTGATAGGTTACACTGATTATATCATTTAATGGTTGGACCTAACCAGAACTTTCAGTGGAGGCACTCCATGCCTGCTGAAGAGGTATATGGGGCAAAACTGAACACTAAGAATTGTTTTGGGAAACAATTGGTTTTGAACCTACTCTTAGATGCATATGGGTTGGCCAAGCTTCACTTGGGCCTGTATGTAGTCTATGTAGATCTTAGTGCCCGCTAAAGAATTAAGAATAATTCTTCGAATTGGGGTGTAGAGGCTGCCAATTTAAACAAAATAGTGGAAGAATCTTTAGACTAAAGTCCAAGTCTTTAGACTGAATCAATTTATATACTAATAAACTTTAGTTTTTCCTTATGAAGAAAATGGCCACTAATTTATCATTAAGGTCCCTATTGGATAGTGACAAGTTGAATGGTTCAAATTTCAATAGCTGGTTTAGAAAACTTAAGATCGTCCTTGAGCATGAGAGGATTCTATATATTCTTAATAATCATGCACCAAAGATACCTGATGCAAACACACAAAGTTCTGAGAGAGACACTTATCAGAAGTGGCTCAATGATAGAATTAGCGTACGTTGCATCATGCTAGCAGCAATGAACGATGAATTCGGTCGCCGTTCGAGAATGCTCAGCCAGAAGAAATCATTCAAGCGTTGAATGAATCTTTCGGCACATCTGACGACGTTGAAAGGCACAAGACTAGTTGTGCTATTTTAATGCTCGAATGAGGGATGGATCTCCTGTCACTGATCATGTATTGTACATGATCGAGAAGATAGAACTGCTAAGCAAGCTCGGCTTTCCCCTACATGAGCAGTTGGGAAAAGATGCGATCCTGAATTCCTTGCCTCCATCCTTCCGACCTTTTCTTACTCATTTTCGAATGACAAAGCCTGCAGTCAACTACCACGGTTTGTTGGGGTTGTTACAGAACTTTGAGAAGGATAACCAGCTCTCTAAGGGTTTGGTTAATGTGGTTGAAGGATCTAAGGTAGGGCGTCAACCCTTTGGGAAAGGGAAGAAGAAAAAGAATAAGAAAAAGGTGCAACATGCTAGGACATCTATAAGGGGTCAGATGCAGAAGAAGAAGTTGATAAAAGTCAAGCTGAATGCTTTCATTGCAAGATGCAAGGGCACTGGAAGAGGAACTGTCCTCTTTACATTGCCACACTTGATCCAAACAGGCCGAAGAAGAAAAAGGGGCAAGATGTTGCTCAACAAGGTATTTATATGATAACACCTTGTAATTTTTCTGTATATGATAATCAGACCTGGGTATTGGATACCGGGAGTCCTTTTAACATTTGCAATTCATTGCAGGGACTACAGGTCACTGAAAGATTTGAGGACAATGAAAGATTCCTTAATGTCGGCGATGGAAGATTAGTTCCAGTTCTGGCATTAGGAGTTCTTGAAATAGTTTTCAATAGAAATGTCATTATACTAAATGATTGTCATTTTTGCCCAACATTCTTGTTGAACGTAATTTCTGTAGGCCTTCTGGCCAAAAGTCATTATGAAATTTCAATAAAGGATGTTACTTTGAATATCATTATGAATGGAGTCACTGTAATGACTGGGCATTTATCTAATGGCATTTATATATTATCACAGCCTGTGAATGTAGTGTACAAATCAAGTAAGCGCCCTAGAACAACTGATGTCACAGACATTTATCTTTGGCACCATCGGCTGGGTCATATCAATAAGAACAGATTAAACAGGTTAACTCAGGAGGGCATCCTTCGAGTTGATGATTGTGAATCATTAACTACTGTGAATCCTGTCTTCTTGGTAAAATGACCAAGTCATCTTTTACTGGAAAAGGTGAAAGAGAAAGAGCTATTAAGTCTAGTACATACTGATGTATGTGGACCAATGAGCACTTGTGCCAAAGGTGGATATTACTACTTCATTACTTTTACAGACGACCTTTCTAGGTTCGGTTATGTCTATCTTATGCGACATAAATCTGAATCGTTTGAAATGTTCAAACAATATCATAAAGAAGTAGAAAAACAAACAGGAAAATGTATTAAGATCCTTCGATCAGATCGAGGAGGCGAATACCTTTCCAATGACTTTGTGACATATTTAAGGGAGAATGGATTCTCTCCCAATGGACTCCTCCAGGAACACCACAACATAATGGTGTGTCGAAAGGAGGAATCGAACTCTGTTAGACATGGTTCGGTCCATGATGGGTTTTGCAAGCTTGCCAATATCCTTTTGGGGATATGCATTAGAATCAGCTTGTCATATTCTCAATAAGGTTCCAAGTAAGTCTGTTTCAAAAACTCCACATGAGATGTGGTATGGACATAAACCGGTAATCACCTATCTGAGAGTCTGGGGGTGTCCAGCTTATGTGAAACGTGCAAAATCAGACAAACTTGAACCCAAATCTGACAAATATTTTTTCATCGGCTATCCGAAAGAAACCAAAGGATATTACTTCTACAATACTGAAGAACAAAAGTTGTTCATTAGTAATAGAGCAGTTTTTCTTGAAAAGGAGTTCCTTAGTGAAGGAACAAATAGCTCTAATATTGAACTTGAGAAAGTTCATCAAGTAGAAGGAACAACACAAACCAGTGAACCCTTAGAATCTGAGTTGATTAGATCAAACTCAAAACCCATTTTAGATGCACCATTAAGGCGATCTGGTAGAGTACCACATCAACCAGACAGATACTTAGGTTTCTTGGTCCAGAACGATGATCCTGTTGAACTCGATGAGAACAACGAGGATCCGATCACCTATATGGATGCTATGCAAAGGACTGACTCTAATAAATGGCTTGATGCCATGAAATCCGAACTTGATTCCATGAAGGACAATAATGTATGGACATTAGTTGACCCACCCGAAGGGATAAAACCCATAGGGTGTAAGTGGGTTTTCAAGAGGAAAAGAGGCGCAGACGGAAAGGTTGAGACCTATAAAGCACGTCTGGTTGCCAAGGGGTATCGTCAACGTTATGGTATTGACTATGACGAAACGTTTTCTCCTGTGGCAATGCTAAAATCCATTCGGATTATGCTAGCTATAGCAGCACACTTAGATTATGAGATTTGGCAAATGGATGTTAAAACCGCTTTTCTAAATGGTGATTTAGAAGAACATGTGTATATGATACAGCCTGAAGGTTTTATATCTAAGACGAGTCTAAAGTGTGCAGGCTACAGAAGTCTATTTATGGACTTAAGCAAGCATCTAGGAGTTGGAACATACGATTTGATAAAGTGATCAAATCTTATGGCTTTATTA
>UESW01001940.1:534178-583336 GCA_900491605.1 Calamus simplicifolius | reverse complement strand
GCCACGACCTATCTCAGACAGTTGCAATCCGTCCGAGATCGACGACGATCCGACTGTTGCGATTGATCCAAGCCGTGATCCCGATCGGCCACGACCGATCTTGGACAGTTGCAATCCGTCCGAGATCAGCGACGATCCGACGGTTGCGATCGATCCAAGCCCTGATCCCGATCGGCCACGACCGAACTCGGACCATGGCGATCCGTCTGATCGGCGATGATCCAACTGTTGCGATCGATCCAAGCCCTGATTCCGATCGGCGATGACCGATCACGGACCGCGGCTATCGTCCGATCGGCAAAGATCCGACGGTTACGATCGATCCAAGCCCTGATCCCGATCGACCACGACCTATCTCGGACAGTTGTAATCCATCCGAGATCGGCGACGATCCAACGGTTGCGATCGATCCAAGCCCTGATCCCAATCGGCCACGACCGATCTCGGACCGTGGCGATCCGTCCGAGATCGGCGATGATCCAACGGTTGCGATCGATCCAAGCCCTGATCCCGATCGGCGACGACCGATCGTGGATCGCGGCTATCGGTCCGATCGGCAAAGATCCGACGGTTGCGATCGATCCAAGCCCTTATTCTGATCGGTCACGATCGATTTTGGACCGATCGCTATTTAACATAATTAATTTTTTAAATATATAACGACGCAAAGGGTTGCGTCGTATTTTTTTAATATGATAATTATAATATATAAAAATTAACTTTAATTCTAATAATTACGATGCAACAAGTACGTCGCTATATTAAAACATAATTTTTCAATTAATATTTTTGCTTATTACATCGCTAATGCGTTGCTATTTAACATATTAATTTTTTAAAAATATTGCAACTCACTATGTACGTCATAATTATTTTTTCTCATATTTATAATTTATAAAATTTAATTTTATTTAAAATTATTGTGATGCAGTTATTGCGTCACTAAATTAAAATAATTTTAATTTATTTTCTGATTTATTGCGTCGCTAATGCGTCGCTATTTAAAATATTTAATTTTTTTCAAAATATTGCGACGCACTGGGTGGCGTCGTAATATTTTTTAAAATATTAGTACTATAAAAAATATAATTCCATTTAAATTATTTGCGACGCAATTGTTTCGTCGCTAAATTAAAAATATTTTTTCTATTTTTCTAGTTTATTGCGTCGCTAAGGCGTCGCTATTTAAAATATTTAATTCTTTTCAAAATATTGCGACGCACTGGTTGGCGTCGCAATTTTTTAAAATATTACTACTGTAAAAAATATAATTCCATTTAAATATTTGCGATGCAATTGTTTCGTCGCTAAAAAAAAATTTTTCTATTTTCCAATTTTATTGCGTCGCTAAGGCGTCGCTATTTAAAATATTTAATTCTTTTCAAAACATTGCGACGCACTGTTATGCGTCGCAATATTTTGTAAACTATTTGTACTTTAAACAATATAATTTTATTTAAATTATTTGCGACGCATTTGTTGCGTCGCTAAATTAAAAATAATTTTTCTTATTTTCTAATTTATTGCGTCGCTAATGCGTCGCTATTTAATATATTTAATTCTTTTAAAACATTGCGATGCACTATGATGCGTCGCAATATTTTTTCCGATAATTAGATTTTATAAAATTTAATTTCATTTCAATTATTTGCGACGCCATTGGTGCGTCGCTAAATTAAAAATAAATTTTCTAATTATCTATTTTATTGCGTCGCTAATGCGTCGCTATTTAAAATATTTAATTCTGTTAAAAATATTGCGATGCAAATATTGCGTCGCAATATTTTTATTGATATTTATATTCATAAAAAATTAATTTAAAAATTGCGATGCAATATTTGCGTCGTAATATTAAAAATTTAATTTTTTTTTGATTTTTTGGTAATTGAGTCGCTAATGAGTCGCTAATGCGTCGCAATATTTTGTTGTCACAAAGGCGTCGCAAAGAGGTCGCAATTTAGCGACGTAATTATGCGTCGCTAAATTTGCGTCGCTATTTCAGTATTTTCTTGTAGTGATGCTAGTTCAAGCAATTTTGTTAATGGATCAAAATTATGATAAAAAATTTAAATAAAAATTAATTAGTAGCAAATAAATTTAAGTTATAAGCCTATAATATTTTTTTTATTTAATATAAATTAAATTTAAGATATTATCACAAAAAATATAAAAAAAATTATGCAATCAAAAAAAAAATGCATGATATATCAAAACATGTATCATTTTTGCAAGAAAACTATTCCGCTTGAAAATTTGCTACTTGAGCAGTTTTTTTTTTCGGCTGCTGATAACTCTATTTTGCTTTATTGATTAGTTATAAATGAATTAAAGCCAATACATGATAAAAAAAATCATACATAGTGTTGCTAGGAGTAATGTGTACAGTTCCGTCTTTGATTTTCTTGTCAGTTTTTAGCATTATTGCGGTTCTCGTTTGCAGCATACGCATCAAAGTTAAAAGAAAGCTGGCATTTTCAAGGAAGAAACTGAGAGGAAATCCATTAATTTCATCCAATTCGCTCCGTCAATGTTAGTTGACTTCATCTTCCTTGGGGAAATTATCAAGTCTAATTGTTACGTAGCCAACATTTACAGCAGCTAAGAACCAGAGTGTCTGCTGGAAAGATCAGCAAAAAAAAAAGAAAAGAAAAAGTTCTCTTTCTACTTTGATGGAATCAAGGTGAATGTTCGAACGCACTGGGATGAAAATCCTCGAAGGTTTGAATTATTTGAATAATGAATTTTTTTTGACGCTAAACTGGGGTTCTCCCTGACCATTATCTTCTTTACCTTTTCATTATAATAAAGTGGAGAGGAAATAATAGGCTTGGTTGCAAAAGGGTAGCAGGACCATTTCTCAATTTGCTTTTCATTATTAACATCTTTATTATGCTTTTCAACAGAATTATTGAACTGAGGAGCTTATTTCTCTCTGCCACAAAAGGAGCGTTTATACCTGACGATGCTCAATCACCTCTTCTGGACGTCGGAAACGGAGTGCTTCTCCCAGCTCTTCTCACCAGGTTACCTGCAGAAAAGTTCCAGGACCGGAGGGGGTCTCCGGTAGGACCCTCCAACGGCCAAGTTAGTGACTGAGGTCACAGCTGAAGAGGGGCTCGAGTGAGCCCTTTTTAGTGTAGAAAGAGAGGTCTCAGGGAGGAGGGATTCCTTCCTGGACGCTCAGATGGCGATTTTGGGGGTTATCGCGCATAACTGTTTACTGGGTGGATTCACCTTTTTATAGGGGTTGACCCTGGCATGATCACGTGGGATTGCGTGAAGTCAGAACGTCTGCTGAGCACTTGCGTGAATCTAGGCTGGTTGGTGGGTTATATCCCATCAGTTGTTGGGTAGGTAGGTCATGTCCCATCAGCCGGCGGGGCTGTTGAGTTGTCGGATCTGGCGCTGTCGGGCGGCACGCATCAGAGAGGCGGTTCCTTGAACCGCTGGGGTTGCCAGGAAGATGCTGGGGCCGCCTGGGAGGTGTCGAGGCCGCCTAGCTTGGAGATGGAGTTGTCGGCCTTTGGGGCCGTTGGTCTTGGAGGTGTCGACCTTTGGGGCCAGCGGTCTTGGAGCCGTCGGTCATGGAGCCGTCGGCCTTTGGGGCCGTCGGTCTTCGAGGTGCCGGCCTTGGAGGTGCCGGCGGTCTTGGAGCCGTCGGTCATGGAGCCATCGGCCTTTGGGGCCGTCGGTCTTGGAGGTGCCGGCCTTGGAGGTGCCGGTCTTAGAGCTGTCGGCCTTTGGGGTCGACGGTCTTGGAGGTGCCGGCCTTGGAGGTGTCGGTCTTGGAGGTGCCGGCCTTGGAAGTGCCGGTCTTGGAGCGGTCGGCCTTTGGGGCCGACGGTCTTGGAGGTGCCGGCCTTGGAGGTGCCGGTCTTGGAGGTGTCGGCCTTTGGGGTCGACGGTCTTCGAGGTGCCGGCCTTGGAGGTGCCGGTCTTGGAGGTGTCGGCCTTTGGGGCCAACGGTCTTGGAGGTGCTGGCCTTGGCAGTGCCGGTCTTGGAGGTGCCTTGGAGGTGCCGGTCTTGGAGCTGCCGGCCTTTGGGGCCGACGGTCTTGGAGGTGCCGGCCTTGGAGGTGCCGGTCTTGGAGGTGTCGGCCTTTGGGACCGACGGTCTTGGAGGTGCTGGCCTTGGAAGTGCCGGTCTTGGAGGTGCCGACCTTGGAGGTGCCGGTCTTGAAGGTGTCGGCCTTTGGGGCCGACGGTCTTCAAGGTGCCGGCCTTGGAGGTGCCGGTCTTGGAGGTGTCGGCCTTTGGGGCCGACGGTCTTGGAGGTGCCGACCTTGGCGGTGCCGGTCTTCGAGGTGCCGGCCTTGGAGGTGCCGATCTTGGAGCTGTCGGCCTTTGGGGCCGACGGTCTTGAAGGTGCCGGCCTTGGAGGTGCCGGTCTTAGAGGTGCCGGTCTTGGAGGTGCCGGTCTACGCCAAGATCGAGGTGGGCCATTCAAAAATTTTTTTATTCTCCATGGGGTCAACTGGCCCCATCAAATGCCCCCGACACTCCTTGAGCTTGCGTGCCCTGCATCAGCTAAGCGAAAGGAGTGTAGAACTTCAAGAAATTTTTTGGAGGCAAATTGATTACCTAACGCCCGCCACTGAAAGCAGCGTACGCTAACTTTTTTGGGGGGACGCTCGTCAGTTAGCCGTTGAGGCAAAGATGAAGCCGATGAGGCAAAGTTGAGGCCGTCGAGAACCTTTTGAACCCCGGAGGGTGACCAGAGGGTGCTTGGGCCAGGCTCAGGTGCCTTTTTCTTTAAAGAAATTGGTCTCCTTTTGCAGGGTTGATCTGCCTCCCAGGAAACTCTGTTGATTGGAATCCGCAGGTCTTGAGCTTGAGGGTGCCGACATGGAGCCGGTCTTGAGGTGCCGACGCGGAGTCGGTCTTTGGTGCCGACGCAGAGTCGATCTTTGTTGCCGACGCGGAGTCGGTCTTTGTTGGTTTTCCTATAATGCATTCAGATACTAATGAAAAGAAACTTTTTTCTTAGTGTAGTATACTTAGCTTTTTCGCAGCTGTTTGCCTTCGTGGGTCTTTGGTGCCGACGCGGAGTCGGTCTTTGGTGCCGACACGGAGTCGGTCTTTATTGCTGACGCGGAGTCGTTCTTTGTGCCGACACGGAGTTGGTCTTTGGTGCCGACGCGGAGTCGGTCTTTGGTGCCGACGCAGAGTCCGTCTTTGTTGCCGACATGGAGTCGGTCTTTATGCCGACGCGGAGTTGGTCTTTGTTGCCGACGCGGAGTCGGTCTTTGTGCCGACGCGGAGTCAGTCTTTGGTGCCGATGCAGAGTCGGTCTTTGTTGCCAACGCGGAGTCGGTCTTTGTTGCCGACGCGGAGTCGGTCTTTGGTGCCTGGCTAGCCCAGGGCTTTTTGACGCCAAAGCGAGGTTGGCCTTGGATGTTGATGCAAGGTAGGTCTTCCCTGCATGACATTTTTAAGTATTAATGAAAGAAAACCATTTTAAGTGCAGTGTATTTAGTTCTTGTAGCGAGCGGATCACTAGCCCACTAGTGCAGCTATCATGGGCGACGTGAGAGGCTTGGGGTGCTGCTGAGTGGCCCTTGAGCGTTGCTTCTGCAGTTCATGAACTGCTACTTTCAAAGCTTGATCTTGCCGGGGCCGTGGTCGGGGGACTGCGGCCGCTTGGGGGGCTCGTAGCAAGGCTTCCTAGGGGAAACCTGACGTCGGCCGGTCGGGTCGGGGGACCGCGGCCGCTTGGGGGGCTCGTAGCAAGGCTTCCTAGGGGAAACCTGACGTCGGCCGGTCTCTCGCCGACCGGCCTCCCGCCGAGGAGAACCTCCCCTCGTCGACTACTGACTGGCGAGGGGAGCAGTCTGATGCTGGGTGGCCACAGACTGCTGCTGCTGGAGCCCGTGAACCATGGCGGTGAGATTCTGGACTTGCTGGAAGAGGGTTGCCAGCTGCTCCGCTGTTTGGACAGCAGCGTCCGGCGGCGGGCCGGCAACCAAAGGGTTAGTAGCAGGGGGATTGGCCTCCTGCTGCCTAGCTGGCGGGAGGAGCCCTGCCGAGCAGCTGACGGAGGCATCCCGAGCTCGCGTCACCACCATGGCTTCATGAAGAGAAGGGGGGGAGAGAGATGTAGCTCAGGGAGAACGTTCACTACTTTTTTCTTATCCCCCCTACCTGGCGTGCCAATCTGATGACGCTCAATCACCTCTCCTGGACGTCGGAAACGGAGTGCTTCTCCCGTATCTTCTTCACCAGGTTACCTGCAGAAAAGTCCTGGACCGGAGGGGGTCTCCGGTGGGAACCTCCGACGGCCAAGTTAGTGACTGAGGTCACAGCTGAAGAGGGGCTCGAGTGAGCCCTTTTTAGTGTAGAAAGAGGGGTCTCAGGGAGGAGGGATTCCTTCCTGGATGCTCAGATGGTGATTTTGGGGGTTATCGCGCATACCTGTTTACTGGGTGGATTCACCTTTTTATAGGGGTTGACCCTGGCATGATCACGTAGGATTGCGTGAAGTCAGAACGTCTGCTGAGCCATTGCGTGAATCTGGGCTGGTTGGTGGGTTATGTCCCATCAGTTGTTGGGTAGGTAGGTCCTGTCCCATCAACCAGCGGGGCTGTTGAGTTGTCGGATCTGGTGCTGTCGGGCGACGCGCATCAGAGAGGCGGTTCCTTGAACTGCTGGGGCTGCCAGGAAGGTGTCGGGCCGCCTGGGAGGTGCCGGGGCCGCCTAGCTTGGAGACGGAGTTGTCGGCCTTTGGGGCCGTCGGTCTTGAAGGTGTCGGCCTTTGGGGCCGGCGCGTCTTGGAGCCGTCGGTCATGGAGCCATCGGCCTTTGGGGCCGTCGGTATTCGAGGTGCCGGTCTTGGAGGTGCCGGCGGTCTTGGAGCCGTCGGTCATGGAACCGTCGGCCTTTGGGGCCGTCGGTCTTGGAGGTGTCGGCTTTTGGGGCTGTCGGTCTTGGAGGTGTCGGCCTTGGAGGTGCCGGTCTTGGAGCTGTCAGCCTTTGGGGCCGACGGTCTTGGAGGTGCCGGCCTTGGAGGTGCCGGTCTTGGAGGTGCCGGCCTTGGAGGTGCTGGTCTTGGAGCTGTCGGCCTTTAGGGCCGACGGTCTTGGAGGTGCTGGTCTTGGAGGTGTCGGCCTTTGGGGCCAACGGTCTTCGAGGTGACGACCTTGGAGGTGCCGGTCTTGGAGGTGCCGGCCTTGGCGGTGCCGATCTTGGAGGTGCCTTGGAGGTGCCGGCCTTGGAGGTGCCGGTCTTGAAGGTGTCGGCCTTTGGGGCCGACGGTCTTGGAGGTGCCGGCCTTGGAAGTGCCGGTCTTGGAGGTGTCGGCCTTTGGGGCCGACGGTCTTCGAGGTGCCGGCCTTGGAGGTGCCGGTCTTGAAGGTGTCGGCCTTTGGGGCCGACGGTCTTGGAGGTGCCGGCCTTGGCGGTGCCGATCTTTGAGGTGCCGGCCTTGGAGTGCCGGTCTTGGAGGTGTCGGCCTTTGGGGCCGACGGTCTTGGAGGCGTCGGCCTTGGAGGTGCCGGCCTTGGAGGTGCCGCCCTACACCAAGATCGAGGTGGGCCGTTCAAAATTTTTTTTATTCTCCATGGGGTCAACTGGCTCCATCAATACCCATAAAGTAGGTGAATGTTTTCTGCATCCTTTCCTTGATTTTGGCACTCTGCAAAGTGTTAAGAGGCAACTTTTTCCAAGAATATATCGTCCTGATCGATTAATAGAAGCTTGGGAGAAGATATTCCTTCACTTTTAATTGTTGATCCAAAAAAAAACTAAACTACAGTATTAATACTTAAACTTAAAAGTTATGTCATTTTTACCTTTAAATTTAAAAAATGTGCAAAAGTGTTTCTAAACTTTTTTTTTTTTCACTTTGATCCCTATCATTAAACAGAGAAGGCGCTGTTAGTTTTTGTTTTATGTGGCAGCAAATCTTGCATTCAAGTAATAAAATTAATTTAAAATTCATAATTAATGTGTTAATTCGTTAATCTAATATCTAATAATTAATAAAAAATAAAATAATCTCTTTCATTGCCCCTTCATCCCCCTTCCTTCCCGAGCTGCACTTTCTCCGTCCTCCTTCGCCTCTCCCATCCGCCCCACCCCCTCCCAACCCAAACCTCCTCCCTCTCCACCCTCTCTCCTCTTTCGTCCCTCACTACAACCTCCCCCGCCCTTCGTCTCTCACCTACTGTCCCTGCCATGGCCTCCCTACCTCCTTCGTCCCTCATCCTCCGCGATCTTCTCCTTTCCTCACAGTAGTATCTTTCGCATTTTTTATAAATAGATGCATAGTAATATGCATAATAAAATTAAAAAAATAAAAAATTTGCTATAGTCCAATGAAGGTTAAGATAAAATCAAGTCACTTTCGAGAAAGAGAGAAGTTTTAACAAAAACAAAATCAGGTAAATTTTTCTTGAATCCCTTGGTTCAAGACAGATGACTTGGTTGGGGTAAAAGTAACAATAAAACCCCAAGCAATCATTGAATTGAATCTTTTAGTAAGTGGTGTGGTGTTATCATGGAAAGGGAAGGATATATGAGCAATTTTTAATTTTTATTTATTTTGGTATGCAAATTTTTCTGGATATGTTAACCATTTGCTCTATACACTTCCCTTTTGGATTTTTTCTTGTTATTTTTGGATGCATAATAATTTAAAGTGCATTGCTTCGAAAATAAAGCAGGAGAAAGAAATAAAACAACCAATGCAAGGATTTGATCGTGTGAGGGTGGAGGAGGGGAGGCACGTTGGGAGCGCGAGGGGTGCTATGATGAGGGACGAAGGAGGAGGCATAAGGATGAAGGAGGGAGGGGTGGGTGCGGCCTCAACGAATGGAAGAGGAGGAGAAGGGAAGAGGCCCATGGAAAGGGGGGGGGGGAGGCTGCAGTGCGAAGAAGAGGGGACGAGGAGGGGCAAAATTAATAAATATTAGATTAATGTGTTAGTCATAAATTTTAAATTAATTTTATCATCTGAATACTACTACTGCCACGTAGAACAAAAATTAATAGTGTCTTTCTGTTTAATGGTAGGAATCAAAGTGAAATAAAAAAAAATTTAGAATTATTTTTATAATTTTTAAAGTTTAGAAATCAAAGTAACATAACCTCTAAGTTTAAAGATAAATACTGTAGTTTAGTTTTAAAAAAAAAATCCTCTTTCAGGAGTATAATGTTTTGCATTTCTATATTGGAGCTGGGATTGCATTTCTTCTTCCTTTTACATTCCAGGCTCTTCTATTGAGAGAGAGAGAGAGAGAGAGAGAGAGAGAGAGTCGTTCCATGAGGGGAAAAAGATAATTGCATACGATACCGTTGTATTCCAGCTACATCAAAACAGTTATTTCCCTGAGGTAGTGGGAATTAATGGAGCAGGAGCTTTGCTGGTATTTTATCTTTGGTGAGAACTCTTGCCAGTAAAATTTGCTCTCTGTCACTGGAAATTGGTTCACGTGCTATCCTGCCATTGTAGACAACTCACGGAGCTCCTGTTTGTTGAAAACTGCGTGAAAAGAAACGCTTGGTTTTTCTACCATCACATCAATTAGTCCTAAATGTAACTTTCTAGGTTTGGATCATCTGATGACAAAATTCTTTTCTAGGCACAATACGTCTAAGATTTATGCTTTTGTGATTGATCGATTGAACTCATCTTAATCGCATCTTTTGATTCGAATTTATGAGAACTGTGTGTTCAAAACTGCTTTGCTGTAAGATAAACTGGCCAGTGGATTAGGATATGGATGTCCTGGGATCCAACCCACAGAAGAAGGATTGTGAGGAAGGGCTTTGTTTTAACCCATCCCACCTGCAATTCTGTTATGGGTGATGAAGAACACAGGATCTAAAATTTGTAGTTCTAGTGGCATACTGTACAGTTCACGCGGTGGCAGATCAAATGAACCCAGAACCCTTCCCTTTTTCCTTGTCAACCATCAGATGAAATGCTCCACAAAACTATTCAACATCGGTTTTATATTAAAGTATACATGTTCAAAAGTTTAAAAAATATTTTCTGGCTACTAATATTTTTGATAAAATTTTTAATTGTGGCAAATGATATAGAGAAACAGCAGATGAATTCTATGTGTTTATTGTTAGATTTAAATATGAATTTGCACATATATAAGCTTGACGAGGGCCCTAAATTAAGCTTTAGCTTCACATCGATTATGTGCTGAGATATTTTAAATAATTTTAAATATTTATATAAGATAAAAAAATTTAAATAATATTTTTTGCTAACTTTTTTTTTTAATGAGTTATGGCGTACATTATTTGAAAGCTAATACTGATGAAGTAATTTTGACAGCAGATCGAAGGTATCAGTGTTCTGGAATCTTGGCAATATCACAGGGTCATCTTCGGAGATATAATAATAATAATAATAATAATAATAATAATAATAATAATAATAATCTTTATTTTGCTGTTGGGTTCGATGGGAGTAATATTGTTGCTGACTGCTGTATGCATTACTATTCAGGAATCAGGCTGGTATTCATACAGGAAGAATCTAATATTGTCCCGGCCTCTACCCAACATTTTTTTGAGGTCCATTTGATGGAATGCCTCGGGTGTGTACACTAAGATACTGAATCAGTAAAGTTCTTTCATCCATATATTTAAAGACTGAGAGTTTCTCATGGTATTTCAAGAGGGTGAGATTGCAGCAGGGTGCTCAGCTTCCTGTAAAGTCCACACAACTTGATCTTCTATCTGATCAGAAGGAAAGAAAGATCATGCGAATTGATTTCTTATATAAATTTTTTTTTCTCCGCTTTGTACTATGGATTTATGCCAGATCCCTCAACATATTCTTTTACATTGTGTTAGCAGTTTACTTTTTAAAATTTAACTTAGAATAAGATAGGAGTGAAGAAATGAGATTCGTGTTGGGCCTGGTGTGGTATTATCAAGGCTCAGGGGCTAACTTGTATTAGGCTAGATATGGATCCAAGGGTTGAGATTAAATCAAGTCACGGGTGTACACGGGCTTGGAATTAGTTTAATCTGGTTAGTCCATGAGAGTTTTTGTTGAGTCTGGGCTGACCCACTTGGTGAATGTATTTAAACTCTAGTCGCTAGGGTTTGGATGAAAGATGAAACGAATTTTTTTCTCTCAAGATAATTTTTTTCCCTATCTCTTCGTTCTCCTCCTCCTCTTCCAAGCCTCTCAGGTTTCAGCTTCCGTAGACTTTGTGGGAAGAAGCCTCGCACAGCTTCCGTCGGTTTCCGTGGAAAGAAGCCCTGTAGACGTGTGAAGTCACGGTGTGGAGAGAGCTCATCCAGCACTTCATGGGGCTACGTGAAGGACAGACGTGAGGGGGGCTTCATGGTGCAGCGAAGCAGATCCCAGGATCGCGTGAAGATGCGAGGGATGAACGGAGGCTTCATGGGAGTTCGTGAGTGAATTTCTCGTGGAAAGAGGACGGTGAGGGGAGGCAAGCCAGGAAAAAGTTAAAGCTGGCTTTGGCTTGGGAGTCTCAACAAGAAAAGGGAAGTAAAAGGATTATAAAATAATCCAAAGAAACAAAGGGGCTGCGAGGCTGTAGTGGGTTAACCTTGGATCAAGAGATTGAGAGACAAGCAATTAACCACTACATCAACTTAATCATTGATAACAGAGGATGAAAACTTAGGATAATTCTTCAGCGAGGTTAATCTCATTGCTGTTCATCAGGAACTAAACCCAATAATTGGTATCAAAGCTAGGCTCAAGAAAAAGTTGTTTGGAGATTTCTCAATTTTTTGAAATTTTTATGCTATTTTTGGTTAAGATCTCGCTATGGCTAGTAGCGTAAAAATAGATTTTAAGAAGTTTGATGGGAAGAAAGTTTCTTCATATGGAAAGTCCGGATAGAGAACCTTCTTGTGCAACAGGGTTTAGATTTGGCCTTGGAGGAAAGGATAGATGAGATGACAGATAAGCAGTCGATGTCGTTGGAAAAGAAAGCATGTTCAGCGATCAAGGGATATCTGGGAGATTCAGCCCTTTATTTAGTGCTAGAGGAGAAGACCCCGAAGGGACTCTGGTCGAAGTTGCAAGTCCTCAATATGGGAAAGAACATGTGCAACAAGTTGATGTTGAAGAAGTGCCTCTACAGCTTTCAGATATCAGAAGGTGGAGATGTGCTGAGCCACATCCAGGTGATTGACTAGATTAGCAATGAATTGTTGAATATCAGGGTCAAGATGGAGGGAAGATAAAGCACTTTTACTACTGTGTTGCTGTCCATATCACATGACTCATTGGTCACGATGCTGCTCTACGGGAAGGAGACATTGTTCTATGAAGATATTATCTTGGTGCTTCGAACGAATGAGCAGAGGGAGAAGATGACCAAGGAAGCTGTTCCCCAGGAGGGTCTATCAGTTGGGGAAGGGTCAGGCAGAGGCAGGGACATGAGCAAGCCTTTGGGTTGGTCAAAGTCCAAGAAGGCTAAGTGGTACAAGTGTGGTAAGGTTTGATATTTTAAAAGGGACTGTCCTAAATGGATAAATGAGAAAAGGGAGGATCTGAATATGTGAGTACAGTTGCAGGCAAGAAGGTGGAGGATCTCTTGGTGGTATCAGATAGTCATAGGTACAGCACAGAGATGTGGACCTTAGATTTAACTTGTTCTCATCATTATACTCTCAATCGGCCGTGGTTCAGTACTTACACAGAGATTGATGAGAGTGTGTGACTCTTGAAGATGATCACCCTTGCAAGGTGGCATGGATTGGTACAGTGAGGGTGAGGATGTTTGATGGCATGGTATGCACTTTTACCAGCTTAAAGCATATCCCAGAACTCAAGAAAAATATGGTGTCACTGGGGTACCTGGAGCAGACTGGATACAACTTTAGCAGTCATGCCAAGAGTGGAGTTCTAAATATCTCCAATGGAGCTATGGTGGTGATGAAAGGGAGAAGGCTAAAGAACAACTTATATAGGTTGGAGGGATCTATGGTGATCAGAAATTTAAGGCAGCAGCAGTGGAACAAGATCCTCGGAATGTATACAGGATGTGGCATTATCGCCTAGGCCACACGGAAGACTGGGGATGAAAGAACTAAGCAAGAGAGGGCTGCTTCCGGACTTGAGTGGTGGAGATATGGAGATTTGTGAGCCATATCATATGGAGAAGCAGAGGAGAGTGCAGTTCTTGGTCAGCAGAGTTAGGAGTGCAGAACCCCTGGAGCTAGTACACATGGATGTCTGGGGATCAGCCCCGATTTTTGTAAGGAATGGGGCCAGATACTTCTTTACCCTGATAGATGATTTCCCAGGGAAGCAGTGGATCTACTTCATTAGGAAAAATCAGAGGTTTTCACCAAATTTAGAATTGAAAGACCGAGGTGAAGAGTAGGGTACGAGTGTGAAGTATCTGACGTCAGACAATGGCAGAGAATATACTAGCATGGAGTTCCAGAGATTTTATGAGAGTGGGGCATCAAAAGCAAAGTTGTCAATTTCGTTCCATTTCGGCCGTTTCGGTCGAGACGTTTCGTTTCGGTAGTTTATCCAAAAGATAAGTACTACATTTTGTTTCGGAAGATTTTTCGGCCGTTTCGGTGCGTTTCTGCGTATTTCGGCCATTTTCGGCCGTTTCGGTATGTTTCGGCCGTTTCGGTAAAATATATTTTGGAGACCAATTTATGAATTATTAAACCTTTCAGAACCATTTTAATATATATATATATATATTAAAAAAATCCTAGTTACCCTATCCCCATTTTAAAAATATATATAATAACAAAAAAAATTCTAGTTACCTTATCCCCATGGTCGCATCTCTTAAAAACTCAAACTCTTTATTTTTATATTGTTATTATTATTTATGAAGAATATGAATTATGAATAAATTTTTCATTATATATATATATATATATATCAAACTCTTAAAAACTTAAACTCTTTATTTTATGTTGTTATTATTATTATAAAGAATATGAATTATGAATAAATTTTTTATTATATATATATTCCGAAACGAAGCATCGAAACGGTCCGATACTGAAATATTTCGTTTCATAAGCTAAACCGAAACATAATCCGAAACGAAATTGACAACCTTGATCAAAAGGCACTTCTCGGTGATGGAAACTTCTCAATAAAAGGGATGACTGAGAGGATAAACAGAACATGTTGAAAAAAGCAATGCTTGAGGTTGCAGGCAAGGCTTCCAAAGATATTCTGAGTTAATGCAGTAGGTACAGCTAGCTACTTGGTCAATCGGTCACCGCACACCAGGTTGGATGGAGGCATTCCAAATGAGATATGGTCTGAAAGGAAGACAAGCCTGAACCATCTGAAGGTGTTTAGATGCACGGCATATGTGCATGTTGGTGCTGGAGAGCGGAGTAAGTTGGATGCCAGGTCAAAGAAAATGATGTTCCTGGTTACCTGCATGGAACAAGGGGTATCGACTATGGGACCCCTTGGAGAAGAAGGTTATCATCAGAGGGATGTGACCTTGATGAGAGATTGATCCTCAGAGCAGAGATGGTACAAATGTATAGCAAAACTGTAGGAGGTGGAACACGGCAACACTAGTCAGATGACCTCTTATATAGTCGTACCATTTGCTAGTGGACCAAGAGGATTTGAGATTCAGATGGAGAGGACTGACAGAGGGGTTAAAAGCCAAGAAGTTCAGTAGGATCCAGCTGAGCAGAGAACTCAGGAGAATGCAGCTGGGCAGGGACTAATACTGTGACCACTGCACAGGCGCAGGAGAAACGTATGACCACCAATTCGATACGGCTTTGAGGATTCGATGTCATATGCCTTGGTGACAGCGAATGAAGACCTTACACCTATTAGGAGGCTGTGGAGAGCCAGGACAGATAGGACAGAGATAGGTGGGTCTAGGCTATGGCAGAGGAGATGCAGTCTCTCCACAGAATGGCTTATGGCAGATGGTCTAGTTGCCATAAGGAAAGAAACTCATTGGTTGTAAATAAGTTTATCAGCACAAGAAATAACCTTTAGAGCAAGAAGGTATCATGTACAAGGCAAGACTAATAGTCAGAGGATACTTTCGGAAGAAAGGCTTCAATTATAAAGAGCTGGTAGAAGAAGATGGAGTAGTGCTGGCGAAGGTACATACCAAGGAGAACCCAACATATGCACTGATCAGGTTTTTTCACGGATAGCTTTCGTAGGGATGCAGTGATGGACACAACGGATGTGCTAAGGCCTTGAAAGTACTAAGGTAAAGATTGTTGGGCCTGATATGGTGTTATCAAGGCCCAAGGGGGCTAACTTGTATTGGGCTGAATATGGGTCCAAAGGTTAAGATTAAATCAATTCACGGGTGTACATGGGCTTGGGGATTAGTTTAATCTCATTGGGCTAGTTCATGGAAGTTTTTGTTGAGTCTGGGCCTATTCCATTTAGTGAATGTATTTAAACTCTAGTCGCTAGGGTTTGGATGGAAGATAAAATAAATTCTTTTCTTCCAAGATAATTTTCCCTATCTCTTCTTCCTCCTCCTCCTCTTCCGATCTCCTGGGTTTTAGCTTCCATAGACTTTGTGGGAAGAAGCCTTGCACAGGCTTCCGTTGGTTTCCGTGGAAAGAAGCCCCGTGGATGTGTGAAGTCACGGTGTGGAGAGAGCACATCCAACGCTTCATGGGGCTATGTGAAGGACAGACACGAGGGAGGCTTCATGGTGCAGCGAAGCAGATCCCAGGATCGCATGAAGATGCGAGGAACGAACGGAGGCTTCATGCGAGTTTGAGTGGATTTCTCATGGAAAGAGGATGGTGAGGAAGGCAAGCCAGGAAAAAGTCAAAGCTAGCTTTGGCTTAGGAGTCTCGAGCCAGAAAAGAAAAAAGTAAAAGGATTATAAAATAATCCAACAAAGGATGAAAGCCCAAAGTAATTTTCAGCGAGATTGATTTCATTGCTGTTCATCAGGACTAAACTCAACAATTTTTTTCAAACTTATTGGTTTTAAAATTTAAAATCGAAAGTCCTAGGGCCACTGATTGGCTTGATGCAACCATTATAACAACTTAAAGTCTCAATTATTCAAATGAGGGGATTGCATTTCCTTGCCAGATTATATTTCTTGCCATCCATCCCCTCTTAACCCACCTACAAGTTGTTACACTTTATGAGCCATCTTGAATTTTTGGAACTAAAATACTACTGCCTCAAATTTTCCGAAGCAAACTACCACTGCCTCATTGAAGTTGTGTGAGAATATAGATATAAGAGTGTGTTAGAGATTCATTTACTTGGACGTTAGAATCCTAGAAACATCTCTTTTCTCTATCAACATGGTAGGTGGTGCCTCACTTCAATTATTTCCATCTCACATGTGGGTGTTACATTCTTGACTGCTGGGAGCCATGCAATTAACTTCACTTCATGGCCGAACTACATCAAAAATCCCCTGTGGACAATGATACTTGTGGTGGCTCAGCAGATGCATATGGATCTGCTCATTGGCTAGAGGTGTCTGTCCTCATGTCACTATCTTGTTGGTAGGTAGTGAGGTTCAACTTTTTTTTTTTTTTTAATCCTTTCTCCTCTCTCAACCCACATGGATTATAGAGAGATCTAAGGAACCATTTGCATGTAAAACATTTTAGAGCATTAGCTATTGCTTGTAGTGGTGTCCTCTTAGGTGCCAAATTACTCCAAATCAGCAATAATAATCTCCACCTAAATCCAGTCTCGGCCTACCAAGAAAATCTTCTATTTTTTTGCTGGGCAACTATCTTCCTAAGATTTGATGATGACATTTCGAACTGGTTTGACTAAATGGCTCTTAGCAGTGTTCCTTTTCCTTGAATTAGAAGGGAAAACATCCAGCATGAAGGAAGGAATTCTAAAGAAACTGATTGGTAAAATGCCTCCATCGGCAATACATTATTTCTTGGTGTCTCGACTCACCAAATTGAAGCAATATTAGATGCTTGCCATGTTATCGCAGTAGACATAATTACTTTAGTGGACCAAGCAATTAGGTAGCCTTGCTTATAATAGTCTAATAAATAAGCCAGATGGCCGGGATGGAAATCTTCAGGAGAGGGAGACCTCAAGGAATCATTGGATGGACGCAATGGACGCAAGGATTTTTCAGAAATGTATAGAAAGTTAGCCTTATTTAGTACTTGATTACCAATTTCATTGATTCTAGTATTCATTCCATGCTTATGGAGAGAAGATGAGGCTAGAAAATCTAGAATGAGTTGAATCCAATCGTTGACTTCCTAATTCAACTTCTTTATTAATGTGAAGTCATTGATGAAGTCATCTCAATGACTAGATAAAAGCAAGTAGAGTTGCTCATTTTTCTAATAATGTATTGTCAAGAGATGATTGGATTACAAGAAGATTGACAGTTCAAGCAAAGCAAAAATAACTCGGACAGCACAACAACAAGCCCAGAGGAGTCGTATCGATTTGGTTTAGGTATAGGTTTCTTTCTCTGGAAGAAGAAGCCAACTTAGGAAAGGGTGTGAACATGAGACCTCCATGAAGGCTTTTCAGGCCCCTCTTTTCTACATGCTGATGGAACAGTCACTTAAATTTACAACACCAAAAGTTGCACCCCTTACAGTGACCCTAACCAAACCCACAGTCCTACTGTCCTTCAAATAAGATTGGTAGGTTTCCATAGACAAGAGACTTTTGGCTATAGGCTTGATATATTGTTAAAGAGAGCCATTACTAATCCTTTTCAAAAGTGTCCAGGGCCATGGTTTTTGAAAGGTTCATGCAGAAATAGACATCCAATTAAGCGAACAGAGTAGCTAATTGTAGACTTTTGCTATTGACAAGATTCACATGCCATGGCGCACGAAAAGCATAGGCCATCAAGTTGTGTTGTCCTCACGGGGTTCATCCATGGAGAGACTTGTGGAACAAGCATTGCTGAAATTACTACCCCTAACAAAGGGGCTAGTGGGTGCACCAACTCCTACAGGGTTGAACAAAGAGAACATAGAAACTTGACCACCCATTTGTTTAAAAGAAAACTAATGCTTTCGCCACAAATTGAAACCTAATCTACCAACCTCAAAACAACCTCATAAACCTCTAAGCCTATCCATGCGATCTATATATATAAGAGCCCCCACTTCCTTTCCATTATATTACCATCTCATAGCTTACAAACAACAAGCCTTTGTCTCCCCCTCACCCCAACCCCCGAAAGACGAGACTTAGTTAAGCTATGGAGGCTCACTCGAACACTGTCATGCCATCCTGGTTGCTCTGCTTCCTTCTTGGTTTCTTTCTTCTCTTCTCCCACATCAAAGCTGAAGTTCACTACCATGACTTTGTTGTATGTATCTACGTACTGCTGTCACTCATCTCATTTCTAGTCTGCTTTCTCCTGCGTCCGTTTCTTAAACATACTTAATTTGGACATGGCTACTTTGATTCAGGTCCAAGCAACACCAGTGAAGAGGCTGTGCAAGGCTCACAACATCATTACGGTGAATGGGCAATACCCAGGGCCAACTCTGGAGATTAAAAATGGCGACACCCTCGTGATCAATGTCATGAACCGGGCCAGATACAATGTCACACTTCACTGGTATACACATGAATATATACGCATAAAAACATGCGTGCAAACCCACATTATTTACAGATTGGTTGCGCATTGGCTGTACTGCTCGATCTTCTTTTCATAGAATTCGTAAGCATATAGATGGCTGTTATGAGGTAAGCTCTTCAAAAGTTCTCTTTTTTATTTGCAGGCATGGAGTTCGGCAAATGAGAACGGCATGGGCTGATGGACCGGAGATGGTAACTCAGTGTCCGATCAGGCCGGGAGGGAGCTACACGTACCGGTTTACGATCGAGGGGCAAGAGGGGACGTTGTGGTGGCATGCACACAGCTCTTGGCTCAGGGCCACTGCGCATGGAGCTCTCATCATCCACCCAAAAGAGAACTTCTCCTATCCATTCACCAAGCCCAAAAGAGAAATCCCCATCGTTCTTGGTAACGCTCTCAAGCTCTCTTTCTCAGATAACAGCAAATACCTAAAAGGGAAGTGCGATAGGTCAAACATTTGATATCTTGGTATTCTTTTTGGCGAACCCCACGCACCATCACTAATTTCCATCAAGTCACCCGTGGATGGCGTGCACCTTTGGTGGCCCCATGCAAACCGATGGCCAGCTGCAATCGATTGGCTTGGTTTGGACTGATCACCTTACAGTTAATAGTGATGCTGCGGTCTGACTTTAGATATGGCCTCATAATCCCTTAACATTATTATATATACTTCTTTCGGCAGTACGGTGGTATAAAAAGAAGAAGAAGAAGATAAACTAGGGAGAACTTTAATAAAAAAAGTTCAGATTTGAGTGTTCCCAACCGAGTGGTGTCCTTGACAAATGATCTTTTCCTTTGTGAAAAAAAAAAATTTACAAAAAAGGCATTTGACTTTGCCAACAGCAAAGAAAAGAACAGGCATCACCAACTAACGCCACCAATTAGGCAACGGCATCATCTCGCAGGTCTATGGGCCAGAGAGTTTAACTAACACTCTGTGGAAGACCTTAGACTCAAGCTTATTGACCACGGAGTTAAACAACTTTGATTAGGACCTCATTACATGCGAAGAAGGATCATAATCTTTCTCAGTATGCAACAAAGAGAAACTTATTTCTTGATGATTCAACTTAAAAATGTGCTGCTAAAAAAAGACTTGCTGCATTGCTTTTCGGTCGCACGCATCGATCATATGGATTGGATGTACATGTATGCCTGTGCATGTGCGATGCACGACAAGATTTATTGAACCATCACGCGCACTGACATGCATGAATAGTCAATCCTTACGCAAGACTTTTCCTATGCTGCTAATATCTCAGTTGACAGAACTATGTTTATAAGGGAAACCGTGATAGGCCTGAACTGCGGCCCATCCAATGATTTAATAAGCGAGGCCATACACAGCTCTCTTCAAAAAAAAAAAAAAAAAAATGTAATAAATTACTCTGATCAAGAATAATAATGATAAACAGGAGAGTGGTGGGATGCAAATCCAATTGATGTCGTGAGAGAAGCTACACGGACCGGAGCAGCTCCGAACACCTCTGACGCGTTCACCATCAACGGCCAGCCCGGCGATCTTACAAATGTTCCAGCAAAGGTTGGCAGGCTTCCTTTTCGGCCTATAATAATAGCGAACCAAATGAAATGGTCGGGCCTCCATAGCCTTTTAATCAATTCTACTGAAGCTAATTTGCATTCTTCTTAACTAAATCCACAGGCACAACGGTAATTCCGGTGGCCGCCGGTGAGACCAACCTCCTCCGGATCATCAACGCAGCCCTGAACACTGAACTCTTCTTCACCATTGCCGGCCACAAGATGACCGTTGTCGGAGCGGATGCCTCTTACACCAAGCCCTTCATCACCTCCGTGCTCATGCTGGGCCCGGGCCAGACCACTGATGTGCTCGTGACCATGGACCAACCGCCATCCCGGTACTACATGGCCGCCCGGGCCTACGCCAGCGCCCAGGGCGTCCCCTTCGACAACACCACCACCACCGCCATTCTCGACTACGACTGTGGCTGCTCTGCAAAGCCAGTGCAGGGCATTCAACCGGCATTCCCGACCCTCCCGGCATACAACGACACCGCCACCGCCACCGCCTTCTCCACCGGCCTGAGAAGCCGTAACAAAGTGAACATCCCCAGACCAGTTGATGAGAACCTCTTCTTCACCGTGGGCCTCGGCCTCTTCAATTGCCCTCGAGGAAAGAAATGCGGCGGCCCGAACGGAACTCGCTTCGGGGCCAGCATGAACAACGTCTCCTTCGTGTTGCCTGCCAACTTCTCCATCCTCCAGGCCCACCACCAAGGCGTGCCTGGCGTGTTCGCCACCGACTTCCCGGCCAAGCCACCGGTGCAGTTCGACTACACGGCGGCCAATGTCAGCCGTGCCCTGTGGCAGCCCGTTGCGGCGACCAAGGTGTACAAGTTGAAGTATGGTTCCGTGGTGCAGCTGGTGCTCCAAGGCACAAACATCTTCGCTGCTGAGAACCATCCAATCCACATCCATGGCTACGATTTCTACATCCTCGCCGAGGGGTTCGGCAACTTCAATGCTGCAAAGGACACAACCAAGTTCAACCTTGTCGACCCACCGATGAGGAACACCGTCGGGGTGCCGGTGAACGGGTGGGCCGTCATCCGGTTCGTGGCGGACAATCCAGGGGTGTGGCTCATGCATTGCCATTTGGATGTCCACATAACCTGGGGCTTGGCCATGGCTTTCCTGGTGGAGGATGGGGTCGGAGAGTTGCAGTCCCTGGAGCCGCCACCAGCTGACCTCCCCGTCTGCTGAACAAATTTTAACATGATAGAAGCTCAACAATTGGGCGAATGTAGTTTCCCATTATTCTGTTTTTTTTTTTTTTTGCTGAATTATTTTTTTTTTTCTTGGGTTCTTTCCCTTTTTTTGAGAGGATTTGGAATTATTTGAGTCTTACATTTGGTGGTGTTCTCTACATTTTTTTTGAATAAAAATTATTTATGTTAAAAAGAATTCCATCTTCTGGCATTTCCCTGTCCTTAACACAAGGATGTGGACATTATATTTCCTGCATCACATTATCTAGTGTTCATTTTGAACAGGGAAGAGTCGGAGATGTGAGGGCTTGCGATCGCGTTATCAGGGGATCGGAGCTGGAGGAAACTATTTTATTGGACTGGATCTACTGCGGCGTTGAACATCTATTTTATTTTACAGCACAAAATTTAGATCGGATCAAAAGACCAACGGCCTAGGCCAGTTTCCATGTCCCTGTCTTGGAGAATACCAAGCCCATATATATATATATATTTATGTGCCAGCCTAGAAAGCGCTTCTTTTGTCAAGATAGGTCTTTACGAGATGAAGATTAGTTCTAGGTTGATATATTCAACTTATTAAGCCTTTTTTTCAACTACTTTTTAGTTCATCTACTTTTTAGTTGTCAACTATATATATATATATATATATATATATATATATATATATATATATATATATATATATATATATATATTACTTGTACCAAATATATCTTTTTTATACCTTTATTTTTTATCATAAAGCTTTCTATCAAAATTTCTAATTAAGGAAGAGAAGACTCTTCTACAACCTTAAATGTTAAGAGAAGGTCAGTGATTCAATAAAGTAGGACACATGGATACACTTAAAAATACGAATGATATGTATATATATAAGAAATTAACTTTATGATTAAAATAAATTATGATACAAGGAAAATAAAATTCAACATAAAATACATCATTATGCATGGATAAGTATATACATGCCAACCTTAAAAAAAAATACAGAAAGATAGAAAGCACGAGTGTGCATTAACAAAATAAAAAAACATCAAACATGATATGATTTTGTAATAAATATATGCATAAAATGATTGCTAAAAGAACTTCATGTTATCCTACTTTTTTTTTCTTTCTCTTTTTTTGAAGTAGGACAATTAGATAGAGTTAGTAAGCTCATCACTCCACTCTTCTATTTTTATTCATTTAAAAATTTTCATTAAAAAGATTAATATATAGCTATTTTTTAAAATTAAAATTATTAATAAATAAAAGAAAGAAGAAGAAAAAAATGTTCTTATTTGATGATACGAAGAAAGGAAGATGAAAATCTAAAGAGGTTGAACCGATTGAAGATGAAAGGTTAAAGAGAGAGATATATATACATATAGAAAGAGAGAGATTAAATCTAAGGCTGAAATACATAAATAATGTTCTTCTTTTTAGGTAATAATTAATAGGGTGCCTCTCTGTTTCGATTTGCTGTTATCCTTTAGATCGAGCTATAATGTCTCTATTTCAATTTGCATTTATTTGTTGCCTGTACCAATCCGCTATATATAAAGATGCCCATGCATCTTTGCGGTATAGGCAGCGTGGAGGCACTACATCACTCCAAAAACACCATCAGAAAAGTCGCACCATGGCAGCAATTAGCAATCTACTTCCATCCTTGTTAGCCGCTTTGTTGCTAAGCCTTGCATCTCTGGTCACCCTCCAACTCCCATTCATCACATGCTCCCATCAACTTCAAACCTCCGGAGGTTTATGTGCTCCAGCCACTTCAAACCTCTGAAGGTTTATGTGCTCCAGCCAGCGACTTTGCCTCCTGCAACTCCACCGTGTCCGAGGCCATTCTCATTTCCCGAAAACCTTAGCCTAGCCCAACAGAAATCCTTACCACCATCCTCGACAAAAACTAGTGTTAGATTAATCATTATGCCCTTTAATGTTAGATGGTTACGAAGGAGAAAAGTTGTTCTTTTCTCGATCTAGCCTAGTATGCGAAAGGTAGAGGGCCATCCACATATGCAGAAGGGCTACCGGTCCAAAAGTTTAAGCCATTAACATAGCCGTTGGTATTAGATGGAATTAAAGTCATTAATTTGATGTTTGATGGAATATGTTGAGAAATTATTGAAACATAATTTCCCCAACTTTATTGATTTTGATGATTTCCAAAAGCCATGAGTACCTTAAAGAATAAAATGTGTTTATTTATCAAAAACCTTGAGCTTATTCAAATTGAAAGGAATGGAATATCAATGGTTATATTTAATGAGTTTTGAATCCTTTAGAAAAAGGAGTTTCAAGCTCTATGCTTAAAAGATTTCAAAAAGGAATTTTTACACATTATAATTCAATCTGTGAATTCTTGAAACATGTCTTGAATCCATGCTTAATGTCATATTTAATGTATTCAAGTCAAATTTATATTTTAAATTTATTAGGGACAAGTTTTAAAGTCTATCAGAACATTTTTCTGATTTTTGTATCGCTCCCGAGCCGACTCAAGGGTTTCCGAGTCGACTCCCCACAGAGTTTTTCGATTTTCTCGAGTCGACCCTTGGTTTTCAAGAGTCGACCCCTGACTCTTGCGAGCCGACTCCTGTCTGTGCGAGCCGACTCCGCTCAAACAACAGAAACCATGTTTTTTGAGCACTTCTCGAGTCGACTCCCCATTTTCCTCGAGTCGACTCCCAACTTTCGCGAGCCGACACTTTAGTTTTCGCGAGTCGACCCTTCAATGCTTAAAATGTTTCTATTTTTGTAATCGACTTCGAGCCGACTCCCACAAAGCTCGAGTCGACTCCGCGAAATCTGGGCGCGATTTTTAACGATGACACATCAGCCCCAACGGTAAGATTTTCAAATAACGGCTATTTTTCCTTGTTCTAACGGATATATTTTTGCAGATTCTATAAATAGAGGAGCTCTTTTCAAATCAAAACAAAGAAAGAAAATCAAAAAGAGAGAAAAGAATATCTTTGAAAAGAGGGAAAAACAGAGCATATTGGAAAAATCATCTAGCTCAAAGGAGAGTGATTCAAAAGGAGTGAAATCCAAGTGAAGTTTCGTCTGCTCCTTCTCATCAATCCACAAGAGTCAAAAGAAAATCCACAAGCATTTCAAAGGTCAAATCGGAGGATTTTCAAAAGAGGAAAAAGCTTCATCTCAACTCCAAAGTCTTCAACGGTCAAGAATCTTGCTGAGGCGTGATTCAACACTTCAAGAGGAGTTAAAGAGAAGAAAGGAAGAAAGCCAAAGCCACCCATCTGCAATACTATCAGGCTTTTCTAACCTTTATTTTGTACTTCATTTGTATATTTGCTCAAGGGGAGCATTTCATTATTCAAACACTTTTATTCTAATTGTTTGCTGATTCAATCAGTGGATTGAATCAGTGGAGGTTGGTATACCTCGTTGCAAGCCGGAGTGCTTGTGTTGGGTTAGTTGTGAGCCCGTGAAAAACAACGTGTAGGGTTTTGTGCTGGTAAGCCCGAGTTAAAACCAGCTGGGTTCGTTGTGCACCCGGGAAAACAACAAGTTTGAGTTGTGAGCTTGGAAAACAACTCGGCTGTAATCTAGAGAGATTATAGTGTGGACCCAAGTGAATCTTGGGAGTGGACGTAGGTGTTGGTTGCACCGAACCACTATAAAATTATCTTGTGTTTGCCGTGCCATATTTTCTCTTTCTCTATCTCTCTTTTTTGCTTGTGTATTGATTTTAGTTAGCCTCTCACTTGCACATCTTGCTAACTAATCAATAAAGTTAAAAAGTCTTAAATTTTTAAGAACCCAATTCACCCCCCCCTCTTGGGTTGCCATCTGGGCCAACAATTGGTATCAGAGCAAGTGCTCATTTAGAATTTGATCTCACGATCAAGGGCTAAAGATCCATATGGCAACACAAATTGGTTCAAGTTTTGCTGAAGGTCATTCTACGAATCGACCTCCTTTATTTAATGGAACCAACTATTCATATTGGAAAGCTAGAATGAGAATATTCATTCAAGCTTCTGACTATGAATTGTGGGGAGTAATAATAATGGACCTAGTACACCCACACACCTTATTGATGGCACTATTGTTCCTAAACCCGAAAGGGATTGGAATGATAATGATAGGAGAATGGCACAACTAAATGCTAAAGCCATTAATATTTTATATTGTTCCTTAGACTCAAATGAATTCAACCGAATCTCAACTTGTAATTCCGCAAAAGAAATTTGGGATAGGTTGGAAATAACTCATGAAGGAACAAACCAAGTAAGGAATCAAAAATAAATATTTTGGTTCATAAATATGAATTGTTTACAATGGAACAAACTGAAACCATCACATGCATGTTCACTAGATTCACTGATATTGTGAATGGTTTAAAAAGTCTTGGTAGAATTTATTCTAATGCTGATCTTGTGCGCAAAATTCTTAGGTCACTACCAAGATCGTGGGAAGCAAAAGTCACTGCTATCCAAGAAGCAAAGGACCTCAATGCATTACCTTTAGAGGAGCTTCTAGGATCCTTAATGACCCACGAGTTAACAATGAAGCAGCATGTTGAGGAGGAAACAAAAAGAAGGAAAACACTTGCCCTCAAGACTGCAGAAATGGAAGAGCAGCAGTGAAAGTAATGATGAAGATGATGAGGAAACTGCTCTCTTGGCCAAAAAATTCAGAAAGTTTATGAGAAAAAGGCCCTTCCATAAAAAGAAATTTGGAGCAAGATTGATGGAGAAAAGGATAAGAAAAAGGACAAGGAGAAAGAAAAAGAAAAAGAGCCCTTAGTATGTTATGAGTGCAAAAAGCCAGGGCACTTTAGATATGATTGTCCTTTGCTGAAAAAGGCCTACAAGAAAAAGAAGAAAGCATACATGGCAACATGGTCTGATGAATCTTCCTCCGAAGAAGAAGAACAAAAGGAAGTTGCCAATATCTGCTTCATGGCCAACGACGACGACAACGACAATGAGGTAAGTTCTGAAAACTCAAATGATGAATTTACATTTGATGAAATGTTTGAGGCTTTCAATGAACTTATGATTGATTTTAAATCCTTGAAAAAGAAGTATAAGTTTTTGAAAAATGACAATATTAGCTTAGCTAAAAGTAAAAATGAATTAGCTTTAGAAGTTAAGAACTTAACTAATGAAAAAGAAGAACTTAGCAAAGAAAGAGATAATCTTAATCAAGAAATAGATTTGTTAAAATCTGAAACTAAAAACTCAACAAAAGATTTAAAAGATCAATTAGAAACTTTAGCTTTAGATAAAGAACAGCAAGTTAAAGAAAATGACTCTCTTAAGAAAGATGTTAAAAAATATAAAGACATTGTTGAGAAATTCACTTTAAGTTCAACTAAACTTAACATGATCTTAGATAGTCAAAAAGCTGTTTTTGACAAAGCAGGTTTAGGATATAACACATTAAGGAAACAAAAATCTTTAAAGAATATTTTTATAAAAGCCAACCAAAGTAATATAACTTGTTTCAAATGTAATGAAAAAGGTCATAAATCATTTGAATGCAAAACGTTAAATAATAACAACAAGTTAAATGTTAAAGCTAAGAAAATATGGGTTCCGAAAGGAACAATTTTTATTGCTGCTAACCATGAAGGACCCAAGAAAGCTTGGGTACCTAAACATAAAGTTTGATTATATTGCAGGAATGTCTTGTAGCCAAAAGATCAAAGAAAAAGTGGTACCTTGATAGTGGCTGCTCAAGACATATGACGGGTGACAAAGATGAATTCATCACCCTAGAAGAAAAGAAAGGTGGAGTTGTGACGTTTGGCGATAACGGTAAAGGTCAAATTATGGGCCTTGGTAAAGTTCGCATAACTCCATCTATATTTATTGATAATGTACTTTATGTTGATGGTTTGAAGCATAATCTAATTAGTATAAGTCAATTATGTGATAAAAACTTTAATGTTTCATTTAAATCTTCTATATGCACTGTAACTAATTCTATTGATGATAGCATTGTATTTACTGGTTATAGACATGGCAATGTTTACTTAGTTGACTTAGAAAAATTATCTTTGAGTGATCATTGCTTAATTGCTGACAATGCTAACATAAATGAAATTAGTTGGTTGTGGCATCGTAGATTAGGTCATGCAAGCACACACCTTATTTCAAAACTAATTAAAATGGATTTAGTTAAAGGATTACCTAAACTAGATTTTGAAAATAATAAAATATGTGATGCATGTCAATTTGGAAAACAAACTAGAAGTTCTTTCAAATCTAAAAACATTGTTTCAACTTCTAGGGCACTAGAGCTACTTCACATGGATCTTTTCGGACCAACTAGAACCACAAGTCTAGGAGGAAAGAAATATGGTCTAGTGATTGTAGATGATTATTCTAGATATACTTGGGTAATGTTTTTAGCTCACAAAGATGAGACTTTCTCGATATTCCTGAAATTCTTCAAGAAAGTCACAAATGAGAAAAACACTACTATAGTATCTCTAAGAAGTGATCATGGAACAGAATTTGAAAATCACTTATTTGAAAGTTTTTGTTCTGAAAATGGAATTAATCATAATTTTTCAGCCCCTAGGACTCCACAACAAAATGGTGTAGTTGAAAGAAAAAATAGGACTCTAGAAGACATGGCCCGTACCATGCTATGCGAAAGCAACTTACCAAAGTATTTTTGGGCGGAAGCAATTAACACAGCATGTTACATCTTAAATAGAGCTTTAATAAGACCAATATTAAAGAAAACACCTTATGAATTATGGAATGAAAGAAAACCAAATATAAAATACTTTCATGCATTTGGATGTAAATGTTTCATTCATAATAATGGTAAAAACAACTTAGGAAAATTTGATGCTAAATCTGATGAAGGAATTTTTCTAGGTTATTCAACAACTAGTAAGGCATATAGAATCTTTAACAAGAAAACCTTAGTAGTTGAAGAATCCATACATGTAGTTTTTGATGAATCTTTAGCAACTGGATCTGAAAAGATTGATGATGAGGAAGATACAAACATAATTGAAAAAGATCTTGAAAAACTTAATATTGAAGTATCTTCTGATCATGAACAAGAGGCTAAAGATGATGATTCACATAAGGACGATGATGTCAATATTGATCATAATGATATAGATCTTCCAAGAGACTGGAGATATGCTCATAGTCATCCTAAGGAATTGATTATAGGCGATCCATCTCAAGGAATAAGAACTAGATCATACATGAGAAATATTAGTAATCATCTTGCATTTGTATCACAAATTGAACCTAAAACTATAGAAGAAGCTGAAAAAGATAATAATTGGATGTTAGCAATGCAAGAAGAACTAAATCAATTTACTAGAAATAATGTTTGGACTTTAGTTGAAAGACCTAAAAATCATTCAGTAATAGGATCAAAATGGGTTTTTAGAAATAAACTAGATGAAAATGGCATAGTAATTAGAAACAAAGCTAGATTGGTTGCTAAAGGATATAATCAAGAGGAAGGTATTGATTTTGATGAAACCTTTGCACCTGTAGCTAGATTAGAAGCCATTAGGCTATTACTTGCATTTGCATGTCATATGAATTTTAACTTATTTCAAATGGATGTAAAAAGCGCATTTTTAAATGGATTTATAAATGAAGAAGTTTATGTAGAACAACCACCAGGTTTTGAAGATCACGAGTTTTCAAATCACGTTTTTAAATTGCACAAAGCTTTATATGGTTTGAAACAAGCACCTAGAGCTTGGTATGATAGGTTAAGTAAATTCTTAATAGAAAATGATTTTACAAGAGGAAATGTTGATAAAACTTTGTTTTTGAAAAGAAAAAGTAAAGATTTACTTGTAGTACAAATATACGTAGATGACATTATTTTTGGTGCTACTAACGATTCTCTTTGTCAAGAATTTGCAAAGTTGATGCAGGGAGAATTCGAGATGAGCATGATGGGAGAACTCAACTTCTTCCTTGGACTCCAGATCAAACAATGCAAGAGGGAATCTTTATCAACCAAACCAAATACACAAGAGAACTACTCAAAAAGTTTGGTATGGAAACAATGAAACCCCTCGGAACTCCAATGAGTCCTTCATGCAAGCTGGACAAAGATGAAGAAGGTAAAAAGGTTGATCAAAAGTATTATCGAGGTATTATCGGATCCCTTCTTTATTTAACAGCAAGTAGACCAGATATTATGTTTTCAGTATGTTTATGTGCTAGATTTCAATCTGAACCTAAAGAATCACATTTAATAGCTGTTAAAAGAATTTTAAGATATCTAAATGGAACTAAAAATGTAGGTTTATGGTATTCTAGAGACTCCACATTAAACCTAATTGCATATTCAGATTCTGATTATGCTGGATGTAAATTAGATAGAAAAAGCACAAGTGGTGCATGCCATTTCTTAGGAAGTAACTTAATCACATGGTTTAGCAAAAAGCAAAATTCAGTTGCATTATCAACTACTGAAGCTGAATATGTAGCAGCTGGAAGTTGCTGTGCGCAAATCCTATGGATTAAGCGACAACTTGAAGACTATGGTATCACACTTGATAAAACACCCATAAGATGTGATAACACTAGCGCAATCAACTTAACTAAAAATCCAATTCAACACTCAAGGACAAAACACATAGAAATTAGATATCATTTTATAAGGGAACATGTAGCTAATGATGAAATTTGTTTAGATTATGTAAACACTGAAGAACAATTAGCTGACATCTTTACAAAACCTTTAAGCGAAGAAAGATTTTGTTATCTTAGAGGAGAGTTAGGAATTTGTAACCCTTTTGAATAAATTTTGAAACCTCTAAGGAAATATATCTAGAGTTCTTTCAAATTCTCAAAATCTTAAGGAAATTTTATCTAGAACTCATATCAATTTGATCTCTCAAAATCCATGATTTTTAATCATACTCAAAGATCAAATTCCGGACTCATTCGGATTCTCTGAATCTTAATCTTTTTTTCTCTGAAATTGTCGGAGCCGACTCGAGAGTATCGGAGTCGACTCGAGTTTCTGCTGAAACTCAGGAGTCGACCCCTCCTCTGAGCGAGTCGACTCGAGATCGTGTCCGTGCTCTGTGACTAGTCGGGAGCCGACTCCACACTTTGCGCGAGTCGACTCGACGTGGTCCCAGTCGATTATTTAGGGCACGAGTCGACCCACGGACATTTCATCGTTCCAAATCTTTCCAAATCCTCTCCAAAACTTTCCCAAAACCCTCCAAACCTCAAATAACCTCTGATTAACCAATCCTTCAAGATCAATGGCACCCAAAACCCGTGGAGCTAGCTAGTGGCGCCGGTTTGAAGAGGAAGAGGACCGTTCGACGACCCGTCCGCGAGCCGTCTCGGATTCTCCTCTACCCCTTCTGGAGTGATTCTCCTGCTCCAGCTCCTACTCCTCAGGTAGATCACTAGCCAGTAGGGTTGTACCACAGGAAGAAAGGTTGATTTTGAATTATTTGAGAATGAAGGATTCATAATAGGTAGACAACTAATTGAGATGGGATTTGAGATATATGTTCATTGGACTGTCCCACCTACCCTGCTTAGTTAAAGAGTTTTACAAGAATTTGACCAGAGGAGATGATGGCTTGTGAGCAAGTTAGAGGCATTGGTTGAACATCACTTCCTCTATTCTATCTAGATTATTGAATTTACCCTTGTCTGGACCATCCACCTTTGCCCCAGAAGATAGATCTCCAGCCCTCACTAGGCTATTGAACAGAAATTTTGAGGATTTGAAGAAGTTTTGCTAGTCAATTGCCTTTGGAATTAAGATTACTCCACAATATCTGCAGCAGGATTTTGTTTCCCAAGACAGGCAGATTCGACTATGTTCTGAGAGAGATATTTTTGTTATGGATGCTGTTGTTTCTGGGAAGCCCATCAATCTACCTCGGATGATAATATGGTATATTGCAGATTGTGGGGGAAAAAGAAATCAAGTTTGCCCTATGGCATGGTTTTAACTAAGTTATTTCAAGCCAAGGGATTGTATTTGGTGATAGTGAGCCAAAAAGGAACTTAAGACATACTGATTATTACTCTTTGGCCACTATTCATCGAATGGGGTTTGTTAAGAAAATGGAATTGGGAGAGAAAGAATGTTACAGAGGACAGAGATATAGATGCTGAGGCCCCCAGACCTTCTTGAGACATTCATCTCCTGAGCCTCCTCAGTGCTCGTCTGTTCCAGAGTCTGTTCCAGCTCCTGCTTCTGATTCTACCCCTGCTCCTGCTGTTGCTCCTGCTCAGTCTTCACATTATCATCTGGTAGCTTTTCTGATAACAGTTAGATCAGCTTCGATCATTATTCAAATCTGAGATAAGTGAGCATGAAAACAGACTGAAAGAAGAATTTAATGAAAAGTTTATGAATTTAAAAGAAGCCTTATATTCACTCAGTGATCGGGTTGCATCGATTGAGTCTACTCTCAGTTCATCTACCAGCTCCTTAAGTGAAGACTTAAAGAATATCTTTGGAGAACTTAAGGATATCTGCGGTGACTCGGAGACATACTCCCAATGCAACGCCGAGCTTCAAGATAAAATTACATCTGCTTGTACTTTGTTGATAATAAGCTCAAAGATTATGTTAGACTTCAATGTGAAGGGATGAAGCAGATTGTTGATCACTTGAATAGAATTACTAGAAGAAATTTTTAAGTTTCATGTAATCTCTTTTGATGTAATCAAGTTTACTTTCAATGCAATGAGCAAGTTTACATTTTCATGTATTTCATTTTGAAGTAATGAGAAAGTTTGATGCATTACTTATGTCTATTTCAATTGTAAGTATCTTGAATACTTTGAATGATTATCCTCAATTGATAAGTTAAATAAAAAGAAAAGAATGTTATTGATATTAAACTTCCTAACCTTTTTGTTGATTACAAAAAAGGGGGAGAGTTTTTATTCAATCGTATATGCCTTCAATTCAATCAAAGTTTAATTTTGAAAGAGGAAGAGCATAAGGGGAAGAGATAAATTGAATTTCATAAAGAAAATGCTTAAGTTTCTGATTTTGAAAAATTTTGAATGATTTATAAAATTAAGGTTCATAGGGGGAGCTACCTCATTGAGGGGGAGCCTTTCCATGAACACAAAGTTGATTTTGGAATCACAAATTTTTTCAATTTTATAATGCATATACTCAATGTTTTTGTCATCATCAAAAAGGGGGAGATTGTTGAGAAATTATTGAAACATAATTGCCCCAACTTTATTGATTTTGATGATTTCCAAAAGCCATGAGTACCTTAAAGAAAAAATGTGTTTATTTATCAAAAACCTTGAGCTTATTCAAATTGAAAGGAATGGAATATCAATGGTTATATTAATGAGTTTTGAATCTTTAGAAAAAGAGTTTCAAGCTCTATGCTTAAAAGATTTCAAAAAGGAATTTTTACACATTATAATTCAATCTTGAATTCTTGAAACATGTCTTGAATCCATGCTTAATGTCATATTTAATGTATTCAAGTCAAATTTATATTTTAAATTTATTGGGACAAGTTTTAAAGTCATCAGAACATTTTTCTGATTTTTGTATCGCTCCCGAGCCGACTCAAGGGTTTCCGAGTCGACTCCCCAAGAGTTTTGATTTTCTCGAGTCGACCCTTGGTTTTCAAGAGTCGACCCCTGACTCTTGCGAGCCGACTCCTGTCTGTGCGAGCCGACTCCGCTCAAACAACAGAAACCATGTTTTTTGAGCACTTCTCGAGTCGACTCCCCATTTTCCTCGAGTCGACTCCCGACTTTCGGAGCCGACACTTTAGTTTTCGCGAGTCGACCCTTCAATGCTTAAAATGTTTCTATTTTTAGTAATCGACTTCGAGCCGACTCCCACAAAGCTCGAGTCGACTCCACGAAATCTGGGCGCGATTTTTAACGATGACACATCAGCCCCAACGGTAAGATTTTTAAATAACGGCTATTTTTCCTTGTTCTAACGGATATATTTTTGCAGATTCTATAAATAGAGGAGCTCTTTTCAAATCAAAACAAGAAAAAAAAAAAAAAAGAGAGAAAGAATATCTTTGAAAAGAGGGAAAAACAGAGCATATTGGAAAAATCATCTAGCTCAAAGGAGAGTGATTCAAAAGGAGTGAAATCCAAGAGGAAGTTTCGTCTGCTCCTTCTCATCAATCCACAAGAGTCAAAAGAAAATCCACAAGCATTTCAAAGGTCAAATCGGAGGATTTTCAAAAGAGGAAAAAGCTTCATCTCAACTCCAAAGTCTTCAACGGTCAAGAATCTTGCTGAGGCGTGATTCAACACTTCAAGAGGAGTTAAAGAGAAGAAGGAAGAAAGCCAAAGCCACTACCATCTGCAATACTATCAGGCTTTTCTAACCTTTATTTTGTACTTCATTTGTATATTTGCTCAAGGGGAGCATTTCATTATTCAAACACTTTTATTCTAATTGTTTGCTGATTCAATCAGTGGATTGAATCAGTGGAGGTTGGTATACCTCGTTGCAAGCCGGAGTGCTTGTGTTGGGTTAGTTGTGAGCCCGTGAAAAACAACGTGTAGGGTTTTGTGCTGGTAAGCCCGAGTTAAAACCAGCTGGGTTCGTTGTGCACCCGGGAAAACAACAAGTTTGAGTTGTGAGCTTGGAAAACAACTCGGCTGTAATCTAGAGAGATTATAGTGTGGACCCAAGTGAATCTTGGGAGTGGACGTAGGTGTTGGTTGCACCGAACCACTATAAAATTATCTTGTGTTTGCCGTATATTTTCTCTTTCTCTATCTCTCTTATTTGCTTGTGTATTGATTTTAGTTAGCCTCTCACTTGCACATCTTGCTAACTAATCAACTAAAGTTAAAAAGTCTTAAATTTTTAAGAACCCAATTCACCCCCCCCTCTTGGGTTGCCATCTGGGCCAACAGAATACCAATTAAATGTTATATATATAAATAATTAGTCCTCTCTCCACTTGAAAAAGTTAGCAAGAAAGAATCTATCCTTATTGCTATGAAAGGAATAAGGTTAAGGGAGAGAAACTAGTTATCTAGGCTATCAAAATCTAATCAGATTCAAGTCTCAAGTCTATATACTATTATGATAAACTCCATATCATGTAAATATTATTATGATGAATTCCGCATCAGATGAGGTAAGTATTTTTATATATAACAAATTATTTATTGAAGATCCTATGTAGCATAACAAGTGGTATCAAAGCCAAGGTTCTAAAATAAATAATTTGTTCGTATATTATGATTGATTAATTTTTCATCAAAATGAATTGACGATGAATATTTAATCTTTTAAGTTATGATTGGTTGTATTATTGGCCATTAATCTATTCCATGAAGAGGTCCATCGCCAGGAGAACCACGGCTGATCGTGTTACGAATTAATGGCATACATCAATAAGATCATTGTGTTATACTAGTATGTATGACAAAACTAATATTTATAGATTGAAGCAGATTGATAATCTATGATGGTTGATGTCAGCTAATGCATGCAGTAATGCTAACTATATTTTGTCATTATCAAATTGAGTGTTAGATTTTTAATAATATTAGTATTATTGTTTACTTATATGACATTAAAATTTAATTAGTTAGTTAGTCACCAAAGTGGCCAAACTAATTTATATTCAGTCATATAATTTATAAAATTTTTAATAATATTAGTATTATTGTTTAGTTATATGATATTAAGATAAATTAGTTAGTTAATCACTTAAGTGGCCAAACTAATTTATATTCAGCCATATAATTTATGAAATTTTAAAGAATGTTGTTAAAGATTTTTTGGTTATTAGAAATTAAGAATTCGCCCAAATGTGGATTAATATTCTATAACTAACAAACCTAAAGGAGAAAATCTAATATTCTCTTATCAAATATAATATGGATATCCAAATATATATATATATATATATATATATATATATATATATGAGATAAGATTTATTAATTTCTTTAAAAGTTTAAATAGCATTCTAATTGCGATGTATATTGTTGTATTTACCCAAAGAAAATCTACAATATATTTTGTGTTTAATTATCTGAATTTGAGCATTTATGTTTTTGCAGTTGTTTCTCTACATTCGCATGCTTTGCTGTTACTATATTTAATGGCTTAAACTTCTCTGAATTGCATGAGCAAGTCAATTTTCATTTAGGTATCTTGGATCTTGACTTGGCACTATTAGAAGAAAAGCCTACTGACATTACGGATATGAGCAGTGAGGCAGATAAGTTAAAATATAAGGCATAAGACAGATCTAATAGATTATGTCTAAGTTTCATGCGAATGATAATTGCCAACAATATTAAGTCTACTCTTCCAGAAAGTGTAACAGCTAAAGAATATCTTAAGCTTATGGAAGAGCGCTTTCATTCCGCTGATAAGTCACTTGCAGGGATATGACTGAACTCACGACCATGAAATATGATGGGTCATGAAGTATGCAGCAATATGTCCTTGATATGACTAATATTGCAGCAAGACTCAAGACCCTAGGAATGGTTGTGGATGACTCCTTTCTGGTACAATTTATTATGAACTCATTATCTCAAGAGTATAAGCCTTTTCAAATTAACTATAATACTATTAAAGATAAATGGGATGTTAATGAATTGGCCAGTAAGCTTACTCAAGAGGAAAGGAGATTAAAAGCACAAGAGGATCATTCAATAAACCTAGTGGGTCAAGGAGCTGATAAAGTTATCAAACCAAAATCCAAGAAATTTAAGAAGAAAGCACACACTAAAGTATCACATGTTGCTGAAATGATAAGAAGGAAATGAAGAAAGATAAATGTCACTTTTGTAAGAAAGAAGGACATTATCAGAAAGATTGTCTGAAATTGGTTCAAAAAGAAAGATATCTTTCATTATGCTTCTCCAATTTATGAATCAAACTTATCTGAAGTTCCTTCTAATACTTGGTGGTTGGATTCTGGTGCCACTACTCATGCTTCCAATGTAATGCACAGATTCCTTACAATCCAGAGCATAAATCTAAATGAGAACTTTGTGTTCATGAGGAATCGAGAGAAGGCCCCAATTGAAGGCATAGGGACTTATCGTCTCACTTTAGATACTGGGCATCATCTGAATCTATTACAAACTCTCTATGTCCCTTCACTTTTTAGAAATTTAGTTTCTGTTTCAAAACTTGATGTTAATGGATTTAGTTTTAAGATTGGAAAAGGATGTTTCAGTTTATTTAATAAAGATGGTTCCTTTATTGGTTCTGGAATTCTTATAGATGAATTATATAAATTGAAACTTGATAAATTTTCTGCATCCCTGATGTGTATTCATCAAAATATTGAAATTAAGCGTAGTATGGCAAATGATAACTCTGCTTTCTTGTAGCATAATTAAACGTTTGGGTCATATATCCAAAGAAAGACTACAAAGATTAGTAAGAATGAAATTTTACAAAATTTAGATTTTACTGATCTTGGTTTATGTGTGGATTGCATTAAGGGAAAGCAAACCAAACATAACAAGAAAGCAGCTACAAGAAGTACTCAGCTTCTTGAAATTATATACACTGATATATGTGGACCTTTTGATACTCCATCCTTTGGTGAAGAAAAGTTCTTTATCACCTTTATAGATGATTTTTCACATTATGGATATATCTATTTGCTTCAAGAAAAATCTCAAGCTATAAATGCTCTTGAGGTATTTACTAAAGAGGTTAAAAGATAACTAGACAGAAAAGTGAAAATAGTAAGATCTGATAGAGGTGGTGAGTATTATGGAAAGTATAATGAATCATGACAAAATCCATGTCCATTTGCAAAATTCCTTGAAAGACATGATATATGTGCACAGTATACTATGCCAAGCACACCTCAACAAAATGGTGTGACAGAAAGGCGAAATAGAACATTAATGGATATGGTTAGGAGTATGATAAGTAATTCCTCATTACCAGAATCTTTGTGGACGTATGCTCTTAGAACTGCAGTATATTTATTAAATAGGAGGCAGTTTCTAAAACTCCTTTTGAGTTATAGACTGGAAGGAAACCTAGTCTAAGACACCTGCATGTTTGGGGTTGTTCAGTAGAAGCATGAGTGTATAATCCACATGAAAAGAAATTGAATTCTCGAACTGTCAATGGTTACTTTATAGGTTACCCAGAGAAATCCAAATGGTACAGGTTTTATTATCCAAACCATAGTTCTAGAATTATTGAGATAAGCAATGCCAAATTCATTGAGAATGGTGAAGTTAGTGGGAGTGCTGACAAACAGATTATGGATATCAATAAAGTAAGGGTTAATGTTTCATTACCCATAAATGTTTCTGAATCTACAATCATTCCTTACATTGTTCCAGAATTACAAAAACAAAATAACAATGAACAATGTTTGAATGACGAAGTACCTCATGAAGAGCCTAACCTACCAATAGCTGACAAAATTGAACCATGTGGAATAGCTTTAAGTAAACCCGTAAGGATACAAAAATTAGCTATTTCAGATGATTATTTGGTTTATTTGCAAGAGTCAGATTTTGATTATGGCATTTATGAAGATCCTGTTTCATTTTCACAAGCCATTAACAGTGATAAGTCTAATAAATGGATTAATGCTATGAAAGATGAATTAAAATCAATGGCTAAAAACAATGTCTGTGATCTTATCGAATTGCCAGAAGGTTTTAAACAAGTTGGATGTAAATGGGTTTTTAAAGCCAAACGTGACTTGAATGGCAATATCGAACGTTTTAAAGCTAGACTTATCGCCAAGGGTTATACTCAGAAGGATGTCATTGATTATAAAGAGACATTTTCATCAGTTTCAAAGAAAGATTCATTAAGAATCATTATGGCTTTGGTAGCTCAATATGATTTAGAGTTACATCAGATGGATATAAAAACAACATTTCTTAATGGGGATATAGAGGAAGAAATTTATATGGATCAACTTGAAGGTTTTTCTATGGCAGAAAAGGATCATATGGTGTGTAAACTTAAGAAATCAATATATGGACTTAAACAAGCTTCCAGACAATGGTATATTAAGTTCAATGTTGGCCCACATGGCAACCCAAGAGGGGGGGGGGTGAATTGGGTTCTTAAGAATTTAACCTTTTGAAACTATGTGCTTTGAATTAAAAGAGATTAAGTGCAAGATAAATGCTAAGCATAAATAAAGAGATAGAGTGAGAGAGTCAAAACACGACAAACACAAAGATTTTATAGTGGTTCGGTGTATCCAACACCTACGTCCACTCCCAAGTATCACTTGGGTCCACACTATAATCCACTTGATTATAGCCGAGTTGTTTTACAAGCACACAACTCAAAACTTGTTGTTTCCCCGGGATTACAACGAACCCAACTGGTTTTCTGGGCTCAATAGCACAAAACCCAACCACAAGCTATCCTTAGCTTGTACCGAGGTATACTACCTCCACTAACTCAATCCCCTGATTGAATCAGCAAACACAAATGGAAAATAGAGTTTAGAGTACAAAACAACTCCTTTAAATGAGCAAATATGTAAACAAATAAGCAAGGTAAGAGAAGCCTGATTGAAGCTCTTTGAATGTATGCTTTTCTTCTTTTCCTCTTTTCCTCTTCTCCTTTGAAAGATTGAATCAGGGCCTCAGCTCATATTCTTCAGAAACTTATAGTTGAGAAGATGAGGATTTGGGGCTTTTGCTTTCTCTCTTCAAATGTTGGAAATATCCTTGATTTGAACTTGAGAAGCTTGTGGATTTCTCTTTGAGCTTTCTGAGGATGATGGATTTGAGCTCTAAGTCTTTCCTCTTTATTTCTCTCTCTTTTCACAAGTATTTTTCTTGATTTTTCTTCTTTTCTTTTGTATGTGCTCTCTCTCTTCAAATGAACAATTTTTCCCTTTATATAGATATCTTAATCCAGGTTTTGGTAGAAAATATAGCCGTTGTGAGATGTATGGATTCTTCTACACACAAAGAAAATAGCCGTTAGAGGTTAGGTGAAAAGAAATCTTACCGTTGAAGTCCGTTCTGACAGATAAAAAATCCATTCCTGACAGGTTGGAGTCGGCTCCAACTTTTCAGGTGTCGGCTCCAAGTCGGGTGTTCAAAAATAGTAAAGAAAAAGTTGTTGGGGAATCGGCTCCGAGAAAGGTAAGTGTTGGCTCATCGCTTTCGAGAGTCGGCTCCGGAAAATGTAAGTGTCGGCTCCAGAAAAGTCCATAAAAACATGCTCTCTGTTCTCAAGTTAGAGTCGGCTCCAGAAACTCAGGTGTTGGCTCCGAAATCTCAGGTGTCGGCTCCCAATTCTAGGTGTCGGCTCAGAAACTGAAACAGAATGCACTTCTCTGTATCTTAAGTTGGAGTTGGCTTCAAAACCCTGGGTGTCGACTCCAGACCGTGCCAAAATCCCAGAAACCTTCTGATACGCCTTGGGGTCGGCTCCTGACTATTTGGGTGTCGACTCCAAGCTCTAAACTTTGAAAAGTTCTTTTAAAACATTGATTCAAAACATGTTTCTTTATTCTTTTTGATTGATCAAACATTTTTAATCCCTGAAACACTTGTTAAATCTATTAGAAACAAAATGAATATACTCATGTCTTTTATTAATCATCAAAATCAATAATTGGGTCAACAATCTCCCCCTTTTTAATGATTATAAAAACATTGAGTATATGCATGATTAAACAATAAATTTTAAATCAAATTTCTCAAATATTTATTCCTCACAGGTAAGCTCCCCTAAATGAGGTAGCTCCCCCTATGATACTCAATTTAACATTTATTCTTTTCTTTTAACAGTAAACTTTTAATGTTTGATACCAATTAAACTGTTATATCAATTTTAACATCTATTCATCCTTTCAATGCATATATGACAATTACTTCTCCCTATATGCAATTAATTAGATGCCAATTAAACAATTATTTGTTCCAATGCATCTACAAATATGCAATTAAATGCTTTTTCCTTTTATAACTAATGCATATACAACTATCAATTACTTCTCCCCCTTTTTGTAATCAACAAAAAGGTTACGAAGTTTTAAGTGAAATGACAAAATTGATAGATGCTTCAAAGATCAAATGACATTCATTAAGTATCAAATAAGTTCATTATATCATAATGTCAAATATTACATCATATTGCAAAAAGAAACTTCATTACATCAAAATTTCAAACTAAACTCCATTACATCAGAACTTTAATGAAAAGTAAATCAACATAAAACTAAACATCATCAAAGAATTTCATTACAATATAATCAGAGATTAGTTCTAAGAAATCTTTGCAATTCTTCTACTATTTTTCCATTCCTTCACTTTGAATTCTTACAAATTCTTTTAGTCTTCTATCAACAAATCCACATGCGGTCATAATTTTGTCCTGAAGCTTAGCATTGCATTTGGAGTAGGTCTCTGAATCTCCACCAATATCTTTAAGCTCTTCAAAAATATTCTTGAGATCATTCTTCAAAGCTTCTGCTGAGGCTCCAAGTGTAGACTCAATTTTACCGATTCTTTCATCCAAAGAATAAAGGGTCTCTCTCAGGTTCATGAATTGGCAATCTAGCTCAAATTTCATTTCTTTCTTGTGAGTAGAAAAAATACTTCTAAGCTATTCTAACTGAATATCAGAAAAACCAATAGATGATTGACCAAAAGTAGAAGGAACAGGTGGAGCTGGAGGTACATTCTGACTAGGCTCTAGTGAGCTGTGTCTCACAGATGGTCCTGCCTCAGAAGGGCCAGGCACATTAGTCTCAGCAACCATGTCTCCAGTATGACCTTTTCTCTCTCATTTACCATCTACTTTCACAAATCCCATCCTGTGCACAGTAGCTAAGCTGTAGTAGTCAGTGTGCCTTAGGTTTTTCGATGGCTCATTCTCAGAAATAACTATTCCTTGACTTCAAAATGCCATGGTTAGGATCATTCCGTAAGGCAATGAAGATCTCCTTTTGCCCCCGGCCTCAGCCATATACCATATCATCATTCCAGCAAGATTTATTGGCTGACCCGTCAAGATACTATCCATGACTACAATGTCTCGCTCTGAGACATACTCAAAATGACCAGTCTTGGGAAATAGAATCCTACTACAAATGTTATGCAACAGCCTAAGCTCAAGTGGCAATTGGTTTGTCCTAATCTCTTCAAATTCAGTTACATCCCTTCCTAACATCCTTGACAAAGCATCTGATATCTCACTTTGAATGTTTGCAACAAATCCAGTGACATGAATACTTAACAGATTTCCTAAAATTTGAAATGTGAGATGAATTCTCTTCCCTCTTACTGAACTAACAATTCCACCATCTCCTCTAGATAAATTCAGGTAAAATTCTTTAACAAGAGCTGGATAAGTAGGAACATCTAAAGAACAAACCTTATCCCAACCGAGTTCTTTAATCTATCTACCGATCCCAAAACCTTCGGCTTCAAAGAAATCAAAATCTACTTTCCTACCCATGGTTATGACTCGCCCAGCAAGGGTATCTACTTGTGGAGAGGAGGGGCTTGGATTATCTAAGGGAGTTGAAGAGGAATCATTGCTTGGAGTAGGTTCACGGATGGGACACTGAGCCGTACGCTTCCTTGTAGCTACAGGAGCATCAAAGACCGATCCCCTACGCTTAGGTGCCATAGGAATCTTAAGGAATAGTTGATTTGAGGAGTATTTGGCTTTGAAAAGTTTGGAGAGGGTTTGGAGAAGATTTGGAGAGGGTTTGGAGAAGATAAAAATTGAAAAGGTGTTGACTCTGCCCTAATATAGTCAATTTAGGTCCACCAAGTGTCGACTCCCGCAAAGTCGGGTGTCGACTCTAAGTCGCTAACACAGTTAGCGCCCGAACTGGAGTCGGCTCCGCTTAAGCGGTGTCGGCTCCAAGGTCAGAGACCGAAAGCGACACAGAAGAGGTGTCAACTCCTCAAATTAAGGTGTTGACTCCACTGACAGTTTCAGAGAAAAAAATAGGAGAGTTTCAAACATCTGAAACTTATCGAAATAAAGTCAATAAGTTTTAAAAAAATCTTTGAAATGTGGATAATCAAATTGCTCAAATGACTAGATAAATTGTCCTTAAAATTATGAAAGGAATCTCAAGAAATTGATAGAAATCCAGATAGTCATTCCTTAGGGGTTTCAAAGTCATTCCAAAGGATCACAAATCTCTAATTCACCTCTAAGATAACAAAATCTCTCTTCACTCAAAGGTTTTGTAAATATATCAGCTAGTTGTTCTTCAGTACTAACATAATCAAGGCAAATTTCATTGTTAGCTATATGTTCTCTTATAAAATGATATCTAATTTCAATATGTTTAGTTCTTGAATGTTGGATTGGATTCTTAGTTAAATTGATTGCGCTTGTATTATCACATCTAATAGGAGTTTTATCAAGTGTTATGCCATAATCTTCAAGTTGTCGCTTAATCCAAAGGATTTGAGCACAACAACTTCCAGCTGCAATATATTCTGTTTGAGTAGTAGATAATGCAACCAAATTTTGCTTTTTGCTAAACCACGAGATTAAGTTACTTCCTAAGAATTGACATGCACCACTTATACTTTTTCTATCTAGTTTACATCCAGCATAATCAAAGTCAGAATATCCAATTAAGCTCAGTGTTGAGTCTCTAGAATACCATAATCCTATATTTTTAGTTCCACTTAGATATCTTAAAATTCTTTTCACAGCAATTAAGTGAGATTCTTTAGGTTCTGATTGAAATCTAGTACATAGACAAACAGCAAACATGATATCTGATCTACTTGCTGTTAAGTAAAGTAGAGATCCGATCATACCTCTATAGTATTTTTGATCTACCTTCTTACCATCTTCATCTTTGTCTAATTTGCATGAAGGACTCATAGGTATTCCAAGAGGTTTGATTGATTCCATTCCAAACTTCTTTAGAAGTTTCTTTGTGTACTTTGTTTGGTTGATAAAAATCCCCTCTTTACTTTGCTTGATTTGAAGTCCTAGGAAGAAGTTGAGTTCTTCCATCATGCTCATTTCAAATTCACCCTACATTAACTTAGCAAATTCTTGACACAAGAGATTGTTAGTAGCACCGAATACAATATCATCTATATATATTTGTACTACTAATAAGTCTTTGTCTTTCCTTTTCAAAAATAAGGTTTTGTCTACATTTCCTCTAGTAAAATCATTTTCAATCAGAAATTTGCTTAACCTATCATACCAAGCTCTAGGTGCTTGTTTTAAACCATATAGTACTTTGTGCAATTTAAAAACATGATTTGGAAATTCATGATCTTCAAAACCAGGTGGTTGTTCCACAAATACTTCCTCATTTATAAAACCATTTAAAAATGCACTTTTAACATCCATTTGAAATAAATTTATGTTCATATGACATGCAAATGCAAGTAGTAATCTAATTGCTTCTAATCTAGCTACAGGTGCAAAAGTTTCATCAAAATCAATTCCTTCTTCTTGATTATATCCTTTTGCAACTAATCTAGCTTTATTTCTAATTACTATGCATTTTCATCCAATTTATTTCTAAATACCCATTTAGATCCTATAACTGAATGACTTTTAGGTCTATCAACTAAGGACCATACATTATTCCTAGTTAATTGATTTAATTCTTCTTGCATAGCTAGCATCCAATTACTATCTTTTTCAGCTTCTTCAACAGTTTTAGGTTCAATTTGAGATACAAATGCAAGATGATTATTGATATTCCTCATAGATGACCTAGTTCTTACTCCTTGAGATGGATCACCAATAATCAATTCCTTTGGATGACCATAGGCATATCTCCAATCTCTAGGAAGATCTACTTCATTATGATTAGTATCAATATCATCAATCGTTGGTGAATCATCATCTTTAGCTTCTTATTTATGATCTGAAGATACATCTATATTTAATTTTTAATATCCCTTTCTAGTATATTTGTATCTTCCTCATCATCAATCTTCTCTGAACTTGATGCTAAAGACTCATCAAAAGCTACATGAATAGATTCTTCTACAATTAAGGATTTCTTATTGAATACTCTATAGGCTTTGCTAGTTGTTGAATATCCTAAGAATATACCTTCATCTGATTTTGCATCAAATTTTTCAAGATTATCTTTTCCATTATTATGAATAAAACATTTACAGCCAAATATATGAAAATAACCTATCTTTGGTTTTCTATTATTCCATAATTCATAAGGTGTTTTCTTAAGGATTGGCCTAATTAGGGCTCTATTAAGAATGTAACATGTTGTGTTTATAGCTTCCACCCAGAAGTACTTTGGGAGTTAGCTTTCACATAGCATGGTACGGGCCATATCTTCTAGAGTCCTATTTTTTCTTCTACAACTCCATTTTGTTGTGGTGTCCTAGGTGCAGAAAAATTATGATGAATGCCATGTTCAGTGCAAAAATTTTTAAATAAGTGATTTTCAAATTCTGTGCCATGATCACTTCTAAGAGACACTATGGTGTTGTTTTTCTCATTAGTGACTTTCTTGAAAAATTTTAAAAATATTAAGAAAGTCCCATCCTTATGAGCCAGAAACAATACCCAAGTGTATCTAGAATAATCATCTACTATCACAAGACCATATTTCTTTCCTCCTAGACTAGTGGTTCTAGTAGGTCCAAAAAGGTCCATATGAAGTAGCTCTAATGGCCTAGAAGTGGAAACTACATTTTTTTATTTGAAAGAGTTTCTAGTTTGTTTGCCTAATTGACATGCATCACAAATTCTGTTATTTTCAAAATCTAGCTTTGGAAGATCTTTAACTAAATCCATTTTAATTAATTTTGAAATTAGGTGTGTGCTTGCATGACCTAATATACGATGCCATAACCATCCAATCTCATTTTCATTAGCATTGTTAGCTACTAAGCAATGATTACTAGTAGACAAATTGTCTAAATCAATTAAGTATACATTGCCATTTCTATTACCAATAAGTACAATGCTATTGTCAATGGAATTATAAACAGTGCAGATAGAAGCTTCAAATGAAACTTTGAAACCTTTATCACACAGTTGGCTAATACTAATTAAATTATGCTTTAAGCCATCTACATATAAAACATTTTCTATAAAAGTAAAGGGAGTTATCTGAATTTTACCAAATCCCATAATTTGGCCTTTACCATTGTCTCCAAATGTGACAACTCCTCCTCTTTTATCTTCAAGGGTGATGAATTGCTCCTTGTCACCCGTCATGTGCCTTGAGCAGCCGCTATCAAGATACCACTTTCGTTTTGATCTTTTGGCCGCAAGATACTCCTGCAAAGTAATCAAACTTTTTGTTTAGGTACCCAAGCTTTCTTGGGTCCTTCATGGTTAGTAGCAACAAAGATTGTTCCTTTCGGAACCCATATTTTCTTTCCTTTAATACTTAAATTCTTATTAAGTTTTTTAAAATTGCATTCATAGGCTTTATGTCCTTTCTTGTTACAACAATAACATGAAAAATCATTCTTATCCTGTTCTTTTCTAAAGAAGTTTTTAACATACCTTTGTTTCTTATTAGGTCTATAACCTAATCCAGCCTTATCAAATACAGCTCTTTGATTACTCAATAGCAAATTAAGTTTTTCAAAGCTATATATAAATTTATCAACTATATTTCTATATTTATCAATTTTCTCTTTAAATTAACATTTTCATTAGAAATTAACTCTTTATCTTTTAGCAAATTTTCATTTTCAAATTTTAGTTTTTCAACTTCATGAGTTAGTTTATCCTTCTCTTTGGCAAGATTTAAATTATCATTTTTAAAAAAATTTGTTCTTTTTTAAACTTTAAAATCACTAACTAATTCATTAAATGCATCATATAATTCTTCAAAAGTAAAAATCATCACAAGGTGCTTCAGAACTTACCTCATTGTCGTCGTTTGCCATAAAGCAAATGTTTGCAACTTCCTTTTGTTCCTCCTCGGATGAGGATTCATCACTTTCACTCCATGTTGCAACATATGCCTTTTTCTTCTTGTAGTGCCCCTTTTTCAGTTGAGGACAATCATATCTAAAGTGCCTCGATTTCTTACATTCATAACATATGAGGGGGTCTTTCTCTTTTTCTTTGTCCTTGTCCTTCTCTTTTTCTCTTTCTCCTTCCATTTTTGTTCCATATCTTTTCTTATGGAAGGGTCTCCTTCTTTGCATAAATTTCTTAAATTTCCTAGTAAGGAGAGCTGTCTCATCATCTTCCTCTTCTTCCTCACTGCTGCTTATCTCCTTTTCTGTAGCTTTAAGGGCAATTGTTTTCTTCTTTTTGACTTCCTCCTCCTGATGTTGCTTCATAGTCAGTTCATGGGTCATCAATAATCCAAGCAGCTCCTCCAAAGGTAAGGTGTTGAGGTCTTGGCTTCTTAAATTGCAGTTACCTTTGCTTCCCATGTCCTTGGAAGAGACCTAAGAATTTTACGAACCAATTCAGAGTTAGTGTAGGTCTTGCCAAGACTTTTTAGACCATTTACAATATTAGTAAATCTAGTGTACATGCATGTGATGGTTTCATTTTGTTCCATGCTAAACAATTCATACTTGTGCACTAGAATATTGATTTTAGATTCTTTAACTTGATTAGTACCCTCATGGGTAACTTCTAATCTATCCCAAATTTCTTTTGCGGAAATACATGTAGAAATTCTATTGAACTCATTAGCATCTAAAGCACAATATAAAATATTCATGGCTTTTGCATTAAGCTGAGCCATTTTCTTATCGTTCTCATTCCAATCCCTTTCGGGTTTAGGAACTATTGAACCATCTACCAAGTATGTGGGCGTGCTTGGTCCATTAGTGATTACACTCCAAAGTTCATAATCTAAAGCTTGAATAAAAATTTTCATTCTAGCTTTCCAATAAGAATAATTCGAACCATTAAACAAAGGAGGTCTATTAGTAGAATGACCTTCAGCAAATGAAGATCCAGCTTGAGCTGCCATTTGGATCTTTAGCTCTTGATCGTGTGATCAAATAAACAATGAGCACTAGCTCTGATACCAATTGTTGGCCCAGATGGCAACCCAAGAGGGGGGTGAATTGGGTTCTTAAGAATTTAACCTTTTGAAACTGTGTGCTTTGAATTAAAAGAGATTAAGTGCAAGATAAATGCTAAGCACAAATAAAGAGATAGAGTGAGAGAGTCAAAACACGACAAACACAAAGATTTTATAGTGGTTCGGTGTATCCAACACCTACGTCCACTCCCAAGTATCACTTGGGTCCATACTATAATCTACTTGATTACAGCCAAGTTGTTTTACAAGCACATAAATCAAAACTTGTTGTTTCCTCGGGATTACAACGAACCCAGCTGGTTTTCCGGGCTCACCAGCACAAAACCCAACCACAAGCTATCCTTAGCTTGTACCGAGGTATACTATCTCCACTAATCAATCCCCTGATTGAATCAGCAAACACAAATGAAAAATAGAGTTTAGAGTACAAAACAGCTCCTTTAAATGAGCAAATATGTAAATAAATAAGCAAGGTAAGAGAAGCCTGATTGAAGCTCTTTGAATGTATGTTTTTCTTTTTTCCTCTCTCCTTCGAAAGATTGAATCAGGGCCTCAGCTTAGATTCTTCAGAAACTTGCAGTTGAGAAGATTAGGATTTGGGGCTTTTGCTTTCTCTCTTCAAATAATGGAAATCTCCTTGATTTGAACATAAGAAGCGTGTGGATTTCTCTTTGAGCTTTCTAAGGATGATGGATTTGAGCTCTAAATCTTTCCTCTTAATTTCTCTCTCTTTTTCACAGAGTATTTTTCTTGATTTTTCTTCTTTTCTTTTGTATGTGCTCTCTCTCTTCAAACAACAATTTTTCTTTATTTAGATCTCTTAATCCAGGTTTAGGTGGAAAATATAGCTGTTGTGAGATGTATGGATTCTTCTACACATAAAGAAAATAGCCGTTAGTGGTTAGGTGAAGAGAAATCTTACCGTTGAAGTCCGTTCTGACAGATAAAAAATCAGTTCCTGACAGGTTGGAGTCGGCTCCAACTTTTCTGGTGTCGGCTCCAAGTCGGGTGTTCAAAAATAGTAAAGAAAAAGTTGTTGGGGAGTCGGCTCCGAGAAAGGTAAGTGTCGGCTCATCGCTTTCGGGAGTCGGCTTCTGAAACTGTAAGTGTCGGCTCCAGAAAAGTCCATAAAAACGCTCTCTGTTCTCAGGTTAGAGTCGGCTCCAGAAACTCAGGTGTCGGCTCCCGAAATCTCAGTGTTGGCTCCCGAATTCTAGGTGTCGGCTCCAAAAACTGAAATAGAATGCACTTCTCTGTATCTCAGGTTGGAGTCGGCTCCAAAACCCTAGGTGTCGACTCCAGACCGTGCCAAAATCCAGAAACCTTCTGATACGCCTTGGGGTTGGCTCCTGACTTTTGGGTGTCGACTCCAAGCTTTGAACTTTGAAAAGTTCTTTTAAAACATTGATTCAAAACATGTTTCTTTATTCTTTTGATTGATCAAACATTTTTAATCCCTGAAACACTTGTTAAATCTATTAGAAACAAAATGAATATACTCATGTCTTTTATTAATCATCAAATCAATAATTGGGTCAACAATCTCCCCCTTTTTGATGATTATAAAAACATTGAGTATATGCATGATTAAACATAAGATTTTCAAATCAAATTTCTCAAATATTTATTCCTCACAGGTAAGCTCCCCCTGAATGAGGTAGCTCCCCCTATGATACTCAATAACATCTATTCTTCCCTTTTAACAGTAAACTTTTAATGTTTGATACCAATTAAACTGTTATATCAATTTAACATCTATTCATCCTTTCAATGCATATATGACAATTACTTCTCCCTATATGCAATTGATTAGATGCCAATTAAACAGTTATTGTTCCAATGCATCTACAAATATGCAATTAAATGCTTTTCCCTTTTATAACTTTCAATGCATATACGACTATCA
>UESW01001940.1:515595-525651 GCA_900491605.1 Calamus simplicifolius | reverse complement strand
TCGCAATGGTCCGGGATCGATCGTGGCCGATCGGAATCAGGGTTGGATCGATCGCAACTGTCGGATTCATCGTAATCTCGGACCGATCGCAACGGTCCGGGATCGATCATGGCCCGATCGGGATCAAGGCTTGGATCGATCGCAATCGTCGGATCAACGTCGATCGGTCCGAGATCAGTCGTGGACGATCACGATCAGGGCTTGGATCGATTGCAACCCTCAGATCATTGCCGATTGGACCGATCGCCACGGTCCGGGATCGGTCGTGGACGATCGGGATTAGGGCTTGGATCGATCGCAACCGTCAAATCGTCACGATCTCGGATCAATCGCAACGGTCCGGGATCGGTCGTGGCCGATCGGGATCAGGGCTTGGATCAATCGCAAACCGTCGGATCATCGCGATCTTAGACTGATCGCAACGGTCTGGGATTGGTCATGGCCGATCGGGATAAGGGCTTGGATCGATCGCAACCGTCGGATCGTAGCGATTGGATCGATCGCAACCGTCAGATCGTCGCGATCTCGGACCGATCGCAACGGTCCGAGATCGGTCGTGGCCGATCGGGATCAGGGCTTGGATCGATCGCAACCGTTGGATCGTCGCCGATTGGATCGATCACAACCGTCAGATCATCGCGATCTCAGACCGATCGCAATGGTTCGAGATCGGTTGTGGCCGATCGGGATCAGGGCTTGGATCGATCGCAACCGTCAGATCATCGGCGATCGGACCGATCGCCTTGGTACGAGATCGGTCGTGGCCGATCGGGATCAGGGCTTGGATCGATGACAATCATCGGATTGTCGCCGATCGGACCGATCGCCACGGTCCGAGATAAAATAATTTTTAATATTGCGACGCACATATTGCGTCGCAATGTTTTTAAGAAAAATAATAGTAATAAAAAAATTTAAAAAAACATTGCAACACAACAGATGCGATTGTTGCTTGAACAAGTAGGAGGAAAATAGTTCCTTACAAGAGGATGCATTACTTTCCTTTGACTCCACGCCTGCAGAGATTATACAGATCTGAGGCTACAGCTGCTGATATGAGATGGCATGCCAAACATGAATCTAAAGAGGATGAAATGCGGCATCCATCAGATTCAAAAGCTTGGAAGCATTTCAATGACAATTATCCTGATTTCGCTGAAGATATAAGGAATGTGAGATTAGGTCTTTATACCGATGGCTTCCAACCATTCGGTCAAGCGGGGCAACAATATTCATGTTGGCCTGTGATACTGACCTGTATATAACCTTCCTCCATGGAAGTGCATGAAAGAGACTACAATGTTTTTGACAGTTTTGGTTCCAGGACCATCAAATCCAAAGGAAAAGATTGATGTCTTCCTACAACCGTTGGTGGCCAAATTGAAAATATTGTGGGAAACAGGAGTCGTAGCCTACGACATTTCTATGAAACAGAATTTCATCATGAGAGTTGCTTTGATGTGGACAATAAGTGACTTCCCGGCATATGCAATGTTGTCTGGTTGGAGCACTGTTGGATGTCTGGCATGCCCTCATTGCATATATGATTCGGATGCATTTACATTGCAGAAGAGTGGTAAGCAATCATGGTTTGATAATCATAGAAGTTCTTGCCCCCAAATCATCCTTACAGGCGTAACTTGATCGCCTTCGGAAGAACAAAGCAGTCACAAAATTCGCCGAACCGTTAGGTCCGGCAAGGATATATTTGAAACTATAGAGCATTTGGGGTTGAGGTATGCGTGGGAACAGATGTAGATAAATAAATGGCAGTATATGTAAAGAACATAACTGGAAGAAGCAGAGTATATTTGGGATTTGCCTTATTGGAGCACAAATCTCATCCGGCACAACTTGGATGTTATGCATATCGAGAAATTTTTTTTTGATAACATATTTAACACGGTGCTAAACATCCCGGGAAAAACAAAAGACACTGCAAAGTCATGAGAAGAACTTAATCAGTATTGCAGAAGAGGTGATTTGAGGAGGAGTACCGATGGGACCTATCCTAAAGCCTGTTACACTCTTGACAGAAATTCACGAGAAGTTTTATGTAACTGGCTTAGAGGGTTAAAATTTTAGATGGTTATGCCTCAAATATCGGTAGGTGTGTGGACATGCATAAGCTCAAGTTGTTCAGCATGAAGAGTCACGACTATCATGTTTTTATGCAACGGTTATTGCCTATAGCTTTTCGTGAATTGCTTCCGCAACATGTCTGAAAGGCATTGACAGAGCTCAGCTTATTCTTCAAGGAGTTATCTGCAACATTCATTACTTCTGCATCCATGGCAAGGCTTAAGGAGGAAATTCCAATTATTTATGCAAGCTAAAGCGAATATTTCCTCCCAGTTTTTTGACTCAATGGAGCATTTACCGGTTCACTTGCCATACGAAGCGAGCATAGCTGATCCCGTGCAGTATCGCTGGATGTATCCTTTCGAGAGGTAAATATATACATCATTAAGACATATTGACATTTCAAATATTATTTCATTGCGAGAAAATTAGTTAATTTTTTGTCTCAACTTTACATATAGGTACCTTAAGAAGTTAAAAATAATGTGCGTAATAAGGCAAGGGTTGAAGGTTCTATATGCAATGCACACTTGGTCGAAGAAGTTTCAGCTTTGCCTCACATTACTTTGAGGGTCACGTCCACACGAGGAGCCAAAATCTTGATCGTAACGATGACGTATGTGTGGACGAAGGAGAACCTAATGACGGTAGAATATCAATTTTTAAAGGTATTGGCCGTTCATTTGGGGGGCAGAAGTCAAGAAATCTTAGCGATATGGAGTATAATGCAGCACATTATATATCCTAATGAACTATAGAGAAGTTGATCCATATATTGAGTAAGTGTATACTTCAATGCTTAATTGAAACTTCTAATTTAAATTACAATATACCATAATATTTAATGCTAACATCAGTTTTAATCCTTATCATCCCATAAGGAGTATTGTGATAGACAACGACAGATGAATCCCGACATCAATCAAGTTGCAATTGGACAGAAGTTAGAAACGAAGTTCGCTTACTGGTTTTATGAATTTGTGAGTAGTATCACTCAATCAATTTCAGTAATGGCTTTAATTTTTGAATTGGTTGTGAATAGCTTATTAATTTATAGGTAACGATCCATGGTCCCCAACCGATAATATTTTCATTAAATGTCTATCGCAATGGCCATTGAAGACCGTAACAACCTCTACTGGCTATTTTGTTAATGGGTACAAATTTCAGATTGAACGATTAGCAGCTTCAAGAGGCACGCAGAACTGGGGCGTGTGTGTTAAAGGGGAAAGTGTTGGAGAAAATATGCAGGATTATTACGGAAAGTTAGTAGAGGTGGTTGAAGTTGAATATCCCGATTGGCCTATGAAACGAACCGTATTGTTTCGTTGCGATTGGTTCGATCTGACAGTTCCTGTGGGAAAAAGGATTCATAACGACTACAATTTGGTTGAAGTGAACCATCGACGAAGATTGCAGAAATATGACCCATTCATCCTTGCATCCCAAGCTCAGCAAGTGTTTTACTGCGGATATCCAAGTTTGCACAACGACAAGCAAGATTGGTGGGCTGTTTCTAAAATCATCCCACGTTCAACAATCTTATTAGAGGAGAGTTCATCAAGTCAATCAGCCGAGTGCCCTGCATTTCAAGAGGATGATATGGAAATGCATGCAATTGAGGATGACACAAGGGCTCCTGAAACATCACTTAGAGATCCAAATGGTGATGTCCAAGAAATTGTGGATGCAAATGTTCGGTTTCCTTCCGATGATAATGAAACTGAATCGCAGTCCGATACGACATCGGATGTTGAACCAACATTTCACGAAACAAATGACACCAATTAAACATAGAGGTTTTCTTAAATTCAACTTTATTTTATAAGTGATAAATTTTTACATAGTCAATCATTAATCATAATTTAATTGCATGAATCTTTAATATTTTCAGTATGACGGGCAGAGGTAGATCTACCGACGACATACGGAGTGAGCAGGGACGTAGCTGCTGCATCAGATCACATGGCTTTGGAGATGGAGAGTTCGGATCTCCACACATCGCACAACCTTCGATCTCTCCAGCAGTCGGCGGTGATCCTGCATTGGTATTACCATCCAGCCGATCGGCACATACCTCTGAGAGTTCTTCCACCATCAGCCGCACTATACTTCGACTTGATGCTCATGGACTATAAGTATATACTAATTAAAATATATGTTATATTTTTAAGTTAATTACTTATAAACATGCATTTTTTAACAAATTTATTGAGCAGCATCATGTATCCAGCCATATCAGCGCCGTATTTCAGAGGCGTGCAGATCTCAGTGGCTACGATTGGCACCACATATCTCCAGCCACGAGGGAGTTTTATTTTTCTGAGTTTCAGGTAAACTTATTAAATACAATTTATCACTGATATAAAATTTCTTAATCTTAATAATTCTAAAAACTAACTATTTATTTTAATGCGAAAAAGTTTACGTGGGACCCTACTAGCCATGATGCCATTAGGGCAGCATGGGAGGCTCTGATGGGACGCCGATACTCCGACATGCTTCATCGTTGGAGGTCATCGGGTCAGCATCCTGCACATGTGCCAGAGGGTATTTGGCATGAGTGGCAGCAGGCCTGACAGTCCGATGGCTGGCGCAGGAGGTCTGCATCAACCAGCACGAACCACCGATCCGAGAAGGGCGGTCCTGGCACGGGTCTCTTCCGCCATACTTTGGGCCCCATTTTGATTCAGGAGCACAGACGGCGTATGGTAAGAAAACATAAATATTTTAATTACTAATTTAGTTATTTACAAATATTGTATTAATATCAATTTTTTTATTGTTATAGTCTGAGCAGGAGGGCGAAGATCTTGATGAGTTTTGTCTATTCAGGGTGACACACACCAGGAGGGACGGTTCCTGGGTCGACACGCGATCACGGGAGGTTGCGGTAAGAAATTAGATTTATGTAGTATATGTTTAATTTCTAAAATTTTATTTGAGAAATTTATTAACTCATTTATTATTGATTTATAATTCAAAGACATGAGTCGAGGAGCTTCGCTCCTAGCATTGCAGGTCGACTCCACTGATGGGGAGACGCCCGTCGAACTCTCAGCAGATGAGAGTCGGCGTGTGTTTTTGGAGGCTGTTGGTGCCTAGCCGTGTGACCGCAGGGTCTATGGTCTGGGCACTAGAGCTTCTGCATATTTTCCCATCAGGCCTCCAGCTCGCGATTTTCTGGTGATATTCATGCCGAGCGTTTAGACGACATTCGGAGATCTATTGCAGGAGGTTCGGCAGGACGTTCGTCAGGAGGTTCGGCAGGAGGTTCGGCAGGAGGTCAGAACGAGTTCGAGCAGCGTATGCGAGGCCGGGATCAGGAGCTTGCAGACGTGCGAGATCATATGCATCATTTGCAGGATATGGTTAGCCGCTTGTCGCAGGGTCTTCAGCCTCCACGTGATCGCTCAGATTCTTGATGTATTTTTTTTCTTTTTTTATGTTGTACATGAACACTTCAAAATTTTAATATATGAATTATTTTTGAAAATTGATTATTGTTTGGATCAATATGAGTGAAGAATGTTTCTATCAATATTTAAATTTAACGAAATTGTATTAATCATTTTAATTTTTAATATTTTATATTTTTTAAAAAATTTAATTTGCGATGCATTAGCGATTGAAATTGCATCGCTAATATTTTTAAAATATTATTATTAAATATTGCGACGCAATGACCTGGCATCGCAATAATTTAAAAAAATTTATAGCGATGCATTAGCGACTCAAATTGCGTCGCTATTATATCTAAAATATTTTTAATAAATATTGCGACGCAATGACCTTGCGTCACAATATTTATTAAAAATTTTTATTTGCGATGCATTAGCGACTCAAATTACATCACTATTATATCAAAAATATTATTATTAAATATTGCGAAGCAACTAATGCGTCGCAATATTGCAACGCAATTGAATGCGTCGTAATATTTAATAATAATTTTAAATATTAAAAATTAGTTTTAAATTTAACGATGCATTTGGATGCGTCGTAATATTGCGACGCATTGTTGCATCGCAGAGATTCGCAATTTATGACATAATTGCGACAAATGGATATTGCGACGGACATCTGAGCGACGCCGTCATTGCGTCGCAATAGCATGTTTAGCGACGCAATTGCGACGCATTTGGGCGTCGTAATATTTTTTCCCTTGTGGTGATATATTTCTAGTTCAACAAGCAACGTTCTCCTTATTAAAAAATATCCATGGAACTGAAAGCGATTCGCTTTGACTGCACTCTCCATATAAGAGAGGAGAGATGCTCTTCCATGCCAAATTTTATTGACCTCATCAGCCACAGTTATTAGAAGACTGGAGATCCCTCAACAACCATACCTGGTTCCGTTGGGCATTGAGCTAGAGGACAATGGTCGTCCGGACTCAATCCCCACCAATTGATCCCATATATACCTCGAAGCTGCAGGATGATCGCTAGAGAAGTCAGAAGGCCGCTCCAGTATCAAGCCCAGAGGATAAGACATAGTTATACTTAGACCACCAGCCTTTGTACTTGCCAAAACAATATAGTTGAAAATTGTGCCTACCGCTGCCCACCCCCAGATGTTGATCGCAGAAACAGGAGGCATCATAGCGCCAGCACTAAATACGACTGTCATATTGATGAGCCCAATCCACTTCTTTTCTGGATACATGCGTGATAGGATCCAAAATGGCACTGGTGCAAGTGATCCAATAACAAAGAAGACAAAAATCTTTGAATATATCCCTGAAGGGTAGAACATTCTTTTGGTCCAATAAGCCCCCATGTAACTCCATTATTGAAAACATAGCGCTCAAGAGGGCATGTCCATGTGCTTCCTTTGGGCAGCTCTTCTAGATCACACATATGCGGTATCGAATTTAGCATCCACCATCCTGTACCGAAGCAAGCTACAGATGAAATTGTTGTGCCCAAAATCTGTTTCATGTCAAGAGAAGCTTATTGTGAGAATATATCAGCCATGCCATAACACCCAGATGTACCACAATTAGGTATCTCAAGATATTAGTCAAACAAACACAAATATGGATCATAACCAAGTGGTACAACATCGTGGTAGAAAGTATTTCATCGATTTTTTTCAATTTGTGGAATTTTTTCCTTGAGTGGGACCATCATGCAGAGCCATGGTTTCGTGCAGTTAATTACTTGAATGAGAAACATAGATTTTGAAGGAATCTTCATATAGTGACCTAGCTTGAAATAATAAAATGCTGCCCCAGCTGTACGTACGGTATGCGCACCATAAGTCTTAAACATCATGTTTGCAATTGGCTTGCCTGGACTCATGTATCCTACTACAATCTCGAAAAGGTCATTTAATGGTATCGCCTGCATCCAAGCTCAAACAAAATAAAAGAGGAGTAACAAGTCAATCATAATCAACTCATGGTCTATCCAAAAAGTATCCATCTACTATATTCTCTAGTCTATATGAGTCATGGAGTAGATCTACTTTGATACTATTTATAATAATTTACGATCTCTTTCAAAAAGACTAGCTAAGAAATTTGTACTTAAACTCTTGATTTTAAACAAGACCTTAAAATCTAGTCAGCATATAAATATGAGATTAAACACATGCTAGCATAAGCTCTTGTTAAGAATATATGTAATGTCTTTCTTTAACAAAGGATGTACAATTATAACTTTCTTAACTAAGTTATATAAAAATTGGGATGTGATGATGTATCATACTGTACAGTTTAAACTAAGGTCCTCCATCTTGTGATAACTAGAACTAATATGTAAATCTGACCAGAAAACGCTAAATCCATCTTACCGCATTTGTGGTAGCACTAACAACAGCATTCGGAAGTAGCATCACAGTAGCGAGAACAAATGCTAGCAAGAATTGTAGGTAGGAAAGCTGAATTTGTTCACGGAATAGTTCACAAGTCAAAATTGCTAAACCCACCATGGAAAACAAGATAATATAAAACCACTATTGAGGAATAGATTCATAGTTTTGCTTCATTAGTCTAGAGTGAATGTCTTCTCCTTGTTCTTCGTATGCCTCCTTAAAATTCTTCCACATTGAACTAGCAAGGTATAAAAATGTAAATAGACAACCATTTTAGCCCAAGCTTGCAGAATATATAGTCATGAATTTTTTTTTGATGTAAATATAGTAATGATTTAAAATCGACAATCATTGAGCATGCAATATATGAAAAAAATATCTCTGCTTAAAGAAATAGATGCAAAGGAGGAGCAAAAGAAAACTTTGCATCTATTTTCTAAGCCTAATAATATAAAACAAGGAGTGGTGAGGAGGGTGTCCAGGGCAACACTTGAAAATTGGAACAAGAATACTGTTGTAGCATTTGTAATTTATTTTCTGAATAGGTTGGATAGTTTACCTCCCATTTTATTTTTTAAAAAAAATATGCCAAGAAAAACAGAAATGTAGATATGAAGCTTAGTCTCTACGATAGCATGACCAAACATCTAATTTTTCAAATGCATGCATGACATGATAATTGCTCTATGGCAACTATATTGAAAAGATAATAAAAATGGAGTAAAGTGGACCACCTTAATATTTCTTTCTATAAATAAATGAAAACTAAGGTGCATGGATGAAATTATCTTACATGTAAACAAGAATGGTTGGACTTACCGCAGATTGTAGAGAACAAATTGAGTAATACTTGATGTTAAAGCAGCAAAAGAGCACCCATAAAATATGGATAGATGGCGCTAAAATAGAGCTTGGAATAGCGATTGTAAGCTTCCTCATCAAATTGTAGCTTGTCATCATAATACGCGAAACATTATAGATTTGCCCATCAGCATCAAACATCTCTTGAGAAAAATTGGAAACCTCCTGGCATTATATGCATTGGTCCAATACGAAATGGGCAAAATTACATAGAGGATTATGATAAAGCCAAAGAGCATGTTGCATATCACAAACATTGGTGTGGCCAGTGGAGAGCCTATGAAGCTGCCTATTGTCATCCAATCTATGGCGAAAGAGCCAAGCCCAAGCCCATATAGTCCGGATCCAATTTGTTGTGCCGTTACCGAGTCCTTCCATATCCTGCAGATGAAAGATAAAGCAGTGATAGAAGGGAAGAAGTAAACTGGGACTATATGGTATGCAAAACTTGAAACCGCAACTATGAGCAAGAACTGAAGTCTTGTTAGCTGTCCCCTTTGTCTTTTCTCTGCTTCATGAATTGCTCTAGTTATATTGCAAAGAAAGATGCCATTGTTTATTTACATGACGTGTGAGAAAGAGAGTATTAACAATGGCCCAAGAGAAAGACAAGGTGGACATGGATGTAAGAATACCTATAGTATGACACGTCCACAAGAGTCCCAGGCCACCACATGTAGGGATTCAGCACTAGGAACCTGATGCAAACGCCAGCTAACCCATATCCAAGCAACTGTTCATGAAAGATGAGGAAAAGAAAATTGATTTTGATATCCGATACTAAAAAATGATCCAAGAAAAGTCTTTACCAGCAACTAAAAATAGCACAATGATATTGAATCAATTCATTTCCAAGGCAGCATATGAACACCCGAAAACTATATATGGTAGGCAATGTTGTCAGATGTCTTTTTAGGCTTGATCTTTAGGACTCATCAAGGTTATCTAAAAAATTTACGTTTCTGAAATAAGTATTATTTATGAAAAACTAATTTACTCATAATATTTCTTTTGTATATTAGAAAGTGATTTTGATATCCGATACTCTTTTTCTTTCGTGTTATAAATTTCTTGATATTTTGTTATGATTTATTCATCCTTCTTATAATACTCTTTTTACTATCAAGTCTAATTTGCATACTAATTATATATTTTTTTTTTTATAATTGAAGCTTAATTTTCTCTTATCAAATTATATTTTTAATCATTCTTTCGATATATATATTAATCATATATAAATTTTATTTTTTAAATAAAAATAAATTTTCGTAGTTTCACATTTTAAAGAATCAA
>UESW01001940.1:499514-513916 GCA_900491605.1 Calamus simplicifolius | reverse complement strand
CAATAATAAAAGCAAGATTGATGTAACAAATGCTAACATATCTAAAGTGATTAACTAACTATGAATAGTACAAATTCAAATACAAATTCAATTTACAAACATATTAGTCATCATCATTAGTTGCTTCGTCATCATCATGTGATTAAATTCAAGCTCAGGCTCTCTTCTTCTTCATTATCCTCTTCGATGTCAATATATGCACTTGTTGCATCAACCAAATTATCACTTGCATCATTATCAATATCTATACAATGACTATCAATGTTATCATCTTGAAAGGCTGATGATACATCGGAAAGTTGACTACTTGATATTGCTTGTGGAATTTCAAATATAGCCCTAGCTTTAATTTTGCAAGCAGCCAACCACTCACTTCTTTCGCGTTTGACACTTGGATATGCAATAAAATTCACCTACATGCTTGAACTGCTATAACAAATGGCTCATACCTATTGAATCTAGTTTTTGATTCACCTCGATCAACTTATATTGTGGATGCACTTTTGTACCCAGATTTGGTGTTGGATCAAACCACTCACACTTGAACAGCACAATTCTCTTAATTGGTAATGCAGGGTACTCCAACTGCACAACTTCAATCAACCGACCATAATAGTTACATTCATTTGCACTGTAGTTTGAGCCTTTTATGCATACACCACTGTTCATTGTAGCTTTACAAGATCCATACAGTTCAGTGTGAAATTTGTATCCATTAATAAATAGCCCGAGTAAGACATAATTTTTGGTAACGAACCTTTCTCTAAGTCCTTTATGAACTGATTGGATATGTTGCTCAATGGATTGTGTTCCTAAAACAAATGTCATGAACTATGTAAGCTAACAATAAAGCAGAATTCTTGTTAATTATCAATAAGAAAAGTTGAAAAGAAATTCATACTCACATATTTATTAAACCAACTTGGAAATTCTTTTTCAAGTTTAGCATCAATCTCTTGAATAGTAATGTGTGGTAGAGTTTGCTTCAGCTCTTCAACATAAATTCTTTAAGGTGCAACGATAAGCATCCATTTATTATTTCAATTTTTGCAATGCTCAAATGAAAATGTTAACATTTAATCGGAGCTTATAACTTAATAAAAGGTGCCACTTCAGTGCAATTTAGAAGAATGTATGATTGTGCAGCATCATATTCTCCTCTGATAGAAATTGGGATTTAGTGTTTCCAAAGGCTTAGCCTGGTTGGATGAATATGGATAAGTTGCCCTCATATTCTCCCCTATGTTGACCACCGTCATCATTTCGTGGCACTCTTCGGTGCCTTGTATTCACATGATCCTCAAAATAGCGAGAACAAAATAATGAAGCTTCTTCTACCAAATAAGCATTATATATTGAACCTTCAACTCTATCTTTATTTTGAACATTGTTTTTCAACCGTCGAAGGTACCTAAGACAAAAAAATTACAAGTATAGTCAATCTAACACTAGTAAAAATAGCATGTTTTTAATAAGTTTTCATTTATTACCTTTCGAAAGGATACATCCATCGGTATTGCATTGAACCTGCTATTCTTGCTTCATATGGCAAGTGTACCAGAAGATGTTCCATGGAATCAAAGAAGCTTGGAGGAATAACGCTCAAGCTTACAAAGAATAATAGGAATCTCTTCTTCAAGCTATGCCATGTCATCATTTGTTATGACAACAGATGTTAAATCTTTAAAGAATAAGCTTAACTCTATTAATGCCTTCCAAACATTGCTCGGAAATAGTTCACGAAATGCAATAGGTATTAAACGCTTCATAAATACATGAAAATCGTGGCTTTTCATTCCAAACAACTTAAGTTTCTTCATATCAACACATCTAGCCATATTTGAAATATAACCATCGGGGAATCTTAAATTTCTTAGCCATTCACACAAGACTGATTTTGATTGATTGTCTAGTGTGTAACAAGCTTTAGGATATTTTGTTGTTACAGAATCTTGTTGCAATTCTGGCTAGCGACAGTATGCATTCAACTCTTTTCGAGATTTGTATGTGTCTTTTGTTTTCCCATCAACATTCATTACAGTGTTAACACATTGTCAAATACATTTTCTCAATATGCATTATATCTAAGTTATGCCGAATGAGAAGGGTACTCCAATAAGGCAAATCCCAAAAGATACTTCTCTTCCTCCAACCACATTGCTTGCAAATAGGGCCATTAGAAAACTTGGCATCCAGTTCTGTTACCTTCTTCAAACCCAACTGATCAATCTCAAATAATATTTTACTTCCAGCTCTAACAGGGGGTGCTTCTTTTGTTACTATCTTATTCTTCATGAATGATGTTTTGTTCCGTCGGAATGGATGGTCTTGAGGTAAGAACTTACAGTGGTTGTCAAACCATGACTATTTTCTACTCTCTGAAAGAGTAAAAGCATCTGTTTGATTCATACAATAAGGACAAGCTAACCTTCCAGCAGTACTCCATCCAAACAATATCGCATATGCAGGAAAGTCACTAATTGTCCACAGAAGAGCAGCATGCATTTGAAAATTTTGTTTCATTGAAATATCATAAGTTAGCACCATCAAGCCATAGATGATTAAGTTCTGATATTAGGGGTTGTAAGTAAACATCCAACTTATCCTTAGGGTTAGTTGGCCCAGGAATCAATACAGTTAAGAACATGTAAGCATCCTTCATACACAACCAAGGTGACAAATTGTATGGAGTCACAATAACCGGCCAAGAAGAATACTATTGTCCAGATTGTTCAAATGGTTGAAAACCATCAGTGGAAAGACCTAATCAAACATTTCATGTCTCTGATGCAAATTTTGGATGGTTATCATTAAATTGTTTCCATGCAGGAGAATCAGAATGGTAGCACATAACCCCATCTTCGATTTCATGCTCAGCATGCCACCTCATTTCTACTGTTGTGGCATTTGATGCAAACAATCTTTGCAATCTAGAAGTGAGAGGAAAGTATTACATTTTCTATCAGGAGCCACTGTTTTGCTACCTCGACGTTGCCTCTTGTACCAAGGATGACCATAAAACTTACAAGTAGTCAACATACTATCTTCACCCCAGTATATCATGCACCCATTTCTACAATAGTGAATCTTTTCAACCGGAAGACCCATTCCTTGCACTAATTTCTTTAATCTATAAAAGTTTTAGGCACTAGACTTCCTTCAGGAGTAATCTCTTTCATTAATCGAACCATGTCATCAAAATTACGTTCAGACATATGGTGTTCTGACTTCATGTGCATCAATTGAGCAATAAACGATAACTGTGAATGACTTCTACATCCAGGATATAAGTCCTCATTAGCAGTCCTAAGCATATCATAAAACTTCTGGGCCTCCGGATTCGGTGTTTCTTCCATGTAAGTTGGATTGAATGCATGACCAGCTGCATCCATAACCATGGAATGGTATCGATTGGATGATTCTGCATAATTAAATGCAGCAGAACCTTCATCCATATAATTGACATTACAATTTATATTAACCCCAACCTCTTGTTCCCTATGTAAATTCCAATAGTAATAATCCGGTACAAAACCATTTCGGTACAAATGCACTTAACTGTATTCACTTCATGAAATATGCGATTCTGATACTTGTGACCGTTACATGGACACCTTATCCTATCATTGTCCATCATTTCTGGATGACTGCATTCAAATTTTATGAATTGTCTCATACTAGTCATAAACTCTGGATTCAAAAGGCCATCTAATTAAATAATGATCCACTGACGATCTGGTCTCATTTTCTTTTCTAATGCCAGGGTTTGATATAGTCCCACTTACAAGCCCTAATTAAATAATGGACCATAGTAATGCAAACATAGATGAATAAGCTATTACATCATCATTTAATCAAAGGATCACAGCATAATTAACCATGTACAAATATATTTTAAAAATTACAATATCAAAGAGATATAATCAGGAAAAGATATTACAGAATATAATAGGAATGCAATATCAAAGAACAAGGCGATGAACATAATTAATATATATAGATGGCAAGGTATTCTAATGATGCATTAAAAATGTTGGAACCTAAAGTCATCAGGTTGGTATCAAGTACCTTTAACGAAGCCAAAGTATACTCTTTCACACATGTGCTCTTCTGTTTGTTTATTAGATCTAATCTTTGCTTTTCAATGAGGTCAGCAATGAAGTCATCTCTTTCACAGCTGAGCTCTTTTTGTTTATTTATTACTTCTAATCTTGTTTTTTTAATAAGGTTAGCAATAAAGTGACTTGGAGACCATCCAATCAATGCACCAATTTATGAATGGGTGGACCTAAGGTAGCTGTAGTGAACTTAACAGACTGTTTGGATGGGAGGGAATGGAGGGGAGGGAAAGGAAAAGGAGGTAAAAGGTCACAAGTTATCTTGTTTGGGAGAAGGGTGAAAGAAAGAGGGGGAAGTGAATGGGAGTAACCGGTTCCCCTCCTTTTCCTCCAAGCGAGCGTAAATTTGTTAACCCCCAAATCGGGGGGTAAGCTGGGGGAGGGAAAAAGTTTAAATCATACTTTCTGGGAAGACCAAAATACTCCTTTATTTTCTATTCTTCATTCTTTCACTCCCCTGGTTTATTTCCTATTTTGAAGGGATATAATTGTCACATAACTCTTCCCCTTCTTTTCCCTCCCTCTATCCAAACAAGATAATTGATATTACCCTTCCTTTCCTTTCATCCTTTCCAAACAAGAGAAGAAGAGCAACCATTCCTTCCCCTTCCTTTCCCTTCAATCCCTTTCCTTCTTTTTACTCTCTCATTCCTTCCCCTCCAAAGATCCAAACAAAGCCGAAAGATAGGGAGAAGGTGGAGTGGGTTTAGTAGGAGTCGTGAAGCATGGTTCCGGATTGCTAGGAGTCAATAGAAATAGAAACATATCATGGGGCTCCTTATATTAGATCTCTCTTTTTTTTATTCTAATTTTTCCTTCTTTGTTTCATATGCATCCTTGTCCAGAAGTTATGCCCTGTGACGCCCAGCCCAACGAGACCACCCCGTCAGCCTTTGCATCTCCCGGTGCTGACTGCCAAACAAGGGCCACCCCTGCCCATACTCGAAGCCAATGCTACGGCTCCATCTCTCTCTCTCTCTCTCACTCACTCACTCATGGCTCACTTCCAATCTCTCTTGTGGTTAGCCTCTGTCATTGTCCCTCTTCTCTCCTCTCTCTCCTGCTCATGCCACCGTAGTTGTGCCGAGTGAAAGGAGTGACTTCGCCCAGCCGCACGAACCCTTGTTTCCATGACGAACCGAGACACTCCATGGAGTTCTCCCTCCCTCCTCTCTCTCTCTCTCTCTCTCTCTCTCCATCTCCCGATCCCCTTCCTCTCCATCTCTCCGATCCCCTCCCTCTCTCTAGTTGGATCTCTCTCCTTCCCACTCATGGCTTGAGGTTGATCAATTTAAACTAATTAGCCTTTGATAAAGAACAATCACATGGCTCCGTATACTTTCCCATTTCAAAATCAAAAGCTCTGATCACAAACAGCACAAAACACCGTAAAGCTCTTACAAAGGACTTTGATCCAGCCTACATGATGATCGTCCAGTTGATAACAACGTCAGAGAAGAAGGAAGAGGCTGGCTCACTGGAGAGAAAAAGAAGACCGACAGAGCTCCAGGTTCTCCCATTGATCCAGCGATGGTGGCCGCGGCTCTGGAACAGCAGGGCTCCGCCGCCGGCTTAGGAACAAAAGAAGGGAAAGGAGGAGGAGGAAGGCAGGAAGGAAGGAGAAAAGAAAACAACAACGAGTCCCGCGAGGCATGCGAGGCTCTCAGGTCAAAGCCCTCCGCGACTCCGATCACTGGCGGAAATTGGGCGTAACAAAGCCGAGAGGAGGGGGATGGAGCGGAGATCGAAGAAAGGATATATGGGAGATATCTAGCGATGAGAAGAAAAGTGCGGTGGTGCGAAGAAAGAAGGCCAAGGGTTTTTGGAGGAAGATGCCCTAAGATTAAGTGAATATAGCGACGAAACTTTTTCTGTCACTAGGTTTTATTTTGAAATGTTCATTAGCGATGGAAATTTCCATCGCTAAGGGATTTCAGACGAAGATGTCCGATTGAGTGAATATAGCGATGGAACTTTTTCCGCCGCTTGGTTTTATATTGAAATGTTCATTAGCGACGAAAATTTCTATCGCTAAAGTAAGTGAATATAGCAACGAAAATTTTTTTCATCGCTTGAAACGTTCATTGGCAACGAAAAGTTCCGTCACTAAGGGTTTTCAGAGAAACATGTCCGATTAAGTGATTATAGTGACAGAACATTTTCGTCGCTATGTTTTATGTATAAAATAAATATGTTTAGCAACAAAATTTCTGTCGCTAATTTTATATATGAAATAAATATATTTTGCAATGAAAAATTTTTATCGCTATGTTTTATGTATGAAATAAATATATTTAGTGACGAAAAATTTTTGTTACTAATTATATATATATAATAAATAGATTTAGCCATGAAAATTTTCTGTCGCTATGTTTTATGTATAAAATAAATAGATTTAGCAACGTATAATTTTCGTCGCTATATCCGTCTCTAATATGTAGCGACGGAACTTTCCGTCGCTATATTTTATATATGAAATAAATATTATTAGCTATGAAAATTTTTGTCGATAATTATATATATATAATAAATAGATTTAGCGATAAAAAAATTTTGTCGATGTATCTATCTCTAATAGTAGCAACGGAAATTTTTCGTCGCTATGTTTTATATATGAAATAAATATTAGTAGCGACAAAAATTTCCATCGCTATATCTGTTGCTAAATTTTTTATCATTTTTACTCGTCGATCCATCACAAATTTGAAGCTATTTGCAACAAATATGGATCTGTCGCTAAATTTCGTCGTTATTTCGTTCTTTTCTTGTAGTCTGTTAGCCGCGATGCCGACGAGCTCCTTTAAAACCGCCTCGAAGGTTTGTATGTTGGCTCGAGGGGTGACTCGATTGGGTACGAAGCTATTAGAAACTTGAACCGACTCAGAGGCATCTCCTAGTTGAACCTAGTGGTATCCCATTAGCCACGATGCCAATGAGCTCCTTTAGAATCGCCTCGGGGGTTTGTGCCAGCTCGAAAGGCGACTTGATCGGGCACGAAACTGTTAGGGACTTGAACCGACTCAGGGGCATCTCCTACCTGGACCGTGTGGTGTCCCGTTAGCCGCAATGCCGACAAGCTCTTTTAGAACTGCCTTGGAGGTTTGTGTATCGGCCCAAGGGGCGACTTGATCGGGTACGGAGCTGTTAGGGACTTGAAATGACTCAGGGGCATCTCCTAGTTGGACTGAGAGGTGTTCCATTAGCCGTGATGCCGACGAGCTCCTTTAGAACCTCTTCGAGGGTTTGTGTGCCAGCCCGAGGGATGACTCGAACGGGTACGGAGCTGTTAGGGACTTGAACCAACTCGGAGGTATCTTCTAGCTAGACTGAGTGGTGTTCCGTTAGCCGCGATGCTGACGAGCTCCTTTAGACGATAAGTCTTCAGATTCGGAGGTGAGCCAGATGTAATGTTGGAGGAATTCTTTATTGGCAATCATGGAGAGGATACATTATTGATAGTATTGGCGGAGGTTGTCCTCATTCTAAGTACGCGGGATGGGTCATCCACTAAGCTCTTCAATCCGGTATGCCCCCCGGTGAAGTACCTCGATGACACGATAAGGACCTTCCCAATTTGGAGATAACTTGCCCCCCTCCATTGGCTTGGATACCTTGGCCTTCTTGAGGACTAGATCTCCGGGATGGAACATCTTAGGACGTACCCAGGCGTTGTAATACTTGGTCACTCGCTGGTGAAAGGTTGCCATTTGGAGCCGTGCTCGATCATGCGCTTCATCGATGAAATCGAGGTTGGCTCTCAGCTGTGCGGGGTTATCTTCTTCGTTGTAGGACTCTACCTGGGAGCTTGGCAAGCCAATCTCGATGGGGATGACCACCTCGGATCCAAAGATGAGGCTAAAGGTGGTCTTGCCTATCGAGGCCCTTGGGGTTGTATGGTACACTCACAGCATGTTGGAAAGCTCTTCCACCCATCTACCCTTGGATCCATGCAGCCGGGTTCTGAGTCCCTGGAGGATGGTGTGATTCATAACCTCGGCCTTTCCGTTGGTCTGCGGGTGGCCAACGGAGGTAAACTAGTGGCGGATGTTTAACTCGACACAGAAAGTCTTGAATGTGGCATTGTTGAACTGCCGACCATTATCGGTGATGACGATGTGAGGCAAGCCGAAATGACATATGATAGATTTCCAAAAGAAAACTTTGACTTTGCCCTCAGTGATCTTGGCCAGTGCCTAGACTTTAACCCACTTGGTGAAGTTGTCGATGGTGACGAGCAAGAACCTCCACTGTCCTGAAGCCAGAGGAAACGGTCCGAGAATGTCCATCCCCCACTAGGTGAAGGGCCATGGGGCAAGAGTGAACTCAATGAGGCGGACAGCTGCCACTGAATATGTGCATGCTGCTGGTAGCCATTGCATCTCTGAACCAACTTGGCGGCATCTTCCCTCATGGTAAGCCAGAAATAGCCTTGATGAAGGGCCTTCTGAGCTAGCGACCTATTCCCCAGGTGATCTCCATAGATGCCTTCATGGATTTCTATGAGGATGTAGTCAGCATCTGTCGGTCCAACGCATTTAAGAAGGGTGTAGGAGAATGACCTCCTGTACAGATGTCCATCTAGGAGGGTGAACTTGGAGGCTCTCCACTTGAGCAACCTGGCCTCCCCGCGATCAGTTGGAAGGGTGCCGTCCGTGAGGTAGCGGACGTAGGCGTCCATCCAAGTTGGCTCCTGGATGAGCGGAAGGACTTCCTCCTTATCCTCGATGCTAGGACTCTCCAAGTGCTCGATATAGGCATCCCCTATGGCACCGCCGACCAAGGTAGCCAGGCGAGAAAGAGTGTCGGCCTTAGCGTTCTTGCTTCGAGGGATGTAACTGATGTTGAAGTAGGCTAGGAAAAAGATTAGGAGTTGGTCCTTGTCCAGGTATCGAGCCATGGTGGGGTCCCGTGCCTCGTACTCCCCATTGATTTGCCCGAAGATGAGTTGAAAATTGGTTAAGGCTCTAAGGCGCTTCACCCCAAGCTCCTGGGCGAGTCTCACCCCAGCCAGCAAGGCTTCATACTCGACCTGGTTGTTCGTAGCTTTGAAGAGGAGTCAGAGAGCATACTCCACCTTCTCGCCCTTCGGACCCGCAAGGATGAGGCCGGCACCACTTCCTTGAGAGTTTGAGGCATCCACATGGAGGATCCAAAAGTCCCCCACATCGTCAAGATTAACACCTAGCTGCACCATAGGAGATTCCTTTGCTTGCTCCTCCATCCAAGTGCACTCGATCAGGATGTTGGCCAAGACTTGAGACTTTAGAGCCATCCTTGCCTGAAATGAGAGGTCGAACTCTCCCAGCTTGATTGTCCATTTGACAAGCCGGCCCGAGGTGTCAGGACGAGCCAGTATGGCCTTGAGGGGTTGGTCCGTGAGCACCACAATGGGGTGAGCCTGAAAGTATAGTTGAAGACGCTGGCGGAAATGATTAGGGCAAAGATGATCTTCTTTGTCTTGAAGTATCTGACCTCAGTGTTGTGGAGTACCTTGCTCATGTAGTAGATGGGCTTCTGGGTTCCATCATCGTCAAGGCATACCAGGACGGAACTGATAGCCTCTAAGGAGATGGCAAGGTAAAGGAAGAGACTCTTTCCATCCTTTGGCTTCGACAAGAGTGGCGGAGAAGATTAAAATGCCTTCAACCCTTCGAAAGCTTTCTGGTAATCTTCTCTCCACTCGAAACCGTTCACTTTACGCAGGGCTTTGAAGAAAGGTAGGCACCTTTCAGCTGACTTGGAGAGAAACCAACTTAGGGCCGTCACCCTTCCGATGAGCCGCTGCACCTCCTTCTTGTTGGTCGACGGCCTCATATCGAGGATGGCGCTGATCTTCTCTGGGTTCACCTCAATCCCTCACTGAGTCACCATAAAGCCCAAAATTTTCTCCGCCATGACCCCGAAGGCACACTTCTTTGGGTTTAGCTTGACTTTGTAGTGGCAGAGGTTGCTAAAGGTCTCCTCTAGGTCGGAAACATGGTCAGAAGCATGGGAGCTCTTCGTCAGCATGTCGTTCACGTAAACCTCCATGTTTTGGCCTAGCTGGTCTTGGAAGACTTTGTTTATCAACCTCTAATAAGTTACTCCTACATTCTTGAGGCCGAAAGGCATTACCCTATAGCAGTAAATGCCCTTCTCGGTCACAAAAGAGGTGTGCTCCTTGTCGTCCGGATCCATCTTTATCTGGTTATATCCAGAGAAGGCATCCATAAAACTGAGAAGCTCATGGTCGGATGTCAAATCCACCAGCTGATCAATTTGGGGCAATGGAAAGCTATCCTTCGGGCATGCCTTGTTGAGGTTGGTGAAGTCAATGCAGATCCTCCAGCTTCCATTTGCTTTACGGACCATGACTACGTTGGCTAACCAATTTGGATAGTGTGCTTCCCGAATGTGGCCGGCAGCAAGCAGCTTGTTGACCTCTTCATCAATGGCTCTCTGTCGCTCGGAAGTAAAACTCCTCTTTCTTTGGCGGATCGGACGATGCTTCAGATCGATGTTGAGCTTATGGGTGATTACCTCTGAAGGGATACTGGGCATGTTAGACGTCGACCAAGAAAAATCATTCGAGTTGGCCCCAGAAAGGTCAGGAGGTGGTCTCAGTCTTCTGTAGGGAGGAGTCCGCCGACTCGCACCATCCTAGTCGGGTCATCTCCTAGTGGAAAGGTCAGCAACCGCTCAGCCGATTCTCCTCCCTTGCTGGATTCTCTAGGGTCCAGGGCTTCTAAAGCTAGCTCGACCTCTTGAAGACTTGAAGCTGTGTGATAGCAGGGTAGAACCAGGCTAATCTCTCCCTGCATCTCGCCGATCCCATTGTCGGTGGGGAACTACATGAGCAAATGCTTGGTGGAGATGACTGCATCAAGAAGGTTGAGGCCAGGTCGGCCGAGGATGGCATTATATGCCAAAGATACTCAGACAACCAAGAACCTTATCATAACTGTGCTCTGGTACGGCGGTGTTCCGGCCATCACGGGTAAGGTGATCTCGCCTTCCATCCTCACCGAATCTTTCATGAAATCGACTAGGGGAGCCGTTACTAACTGAAGAGAGTCAAGAGGCAAATTCATCCTAACAAATGCATCATATGTAATGATGTCTGTCGAGTTGCCACTATCAACCAGGATCCTTTTTACATGGTGCTTGATGATCGTCATCGAAACAACGATGCCCTCATTGTTTACATTATCGACCCTGGCTAACTCTCCTCTAGGGATTACATCATCTAAGTCCCCACCTTCCCTAGGCCGCTTGGATGAATAGGCTGCCCCCCAGGACACCATTCCCATCATACTTTCCATCGAGGCATTTTTAACAATAGCCTGAGCAAGCGGAGGCCCCATAAGTGCAGGAACAGCCGGGGGTGTCTCCTGGACATACTTCCCAAGGTAACCCAACTAGATAAGTTTCTTGATGGCACGCTTCAGGCTGTAGCAGTGGTCGGTGTTATGGTCGTAGTCCCAGTGGAAACGGCAGTAGCAACTTTTGTCGTGAGGGAGGCCTTTCTTCATAGGAGGAGGGTGTTGGAGATATGGCTCACCCTCGATCTCCATAAGAATGTGAGAGCAGGGGGCAAGAAGAGATGTGAGCTCATTTTCCCTGGGGGCAAGGCTTCGATGCTTGTGGTATGGTCGATGCGGTGGCTCGGGCTTCCTGGGACAAGACGATCCGCTTGGCTCAGGTCGGGCGGATCTCTAATTGGAGCCCTGTTCAGACTCTCGGCAGGTGAAGTCGGCCTTGTCCACATGGATTTACTTCTATGCATGGAGGAGAAGGTCGAAGTAGGAGCTGGATGGCTTTTTATCTAGAGAAAAAGTGAAGCGGGAGGGAAGAAGTCTCCGCTTCAGCGCCAGAGTCGCCACCGCATCGTCCAAATGATAAACTTCAAGGGCGACCGTCTTGAAGCGGGCCACAAAATCTCGAAGCAACTCCCCTTCCTTCTGCTACTTGGAGAAAAGGCTGTTTGCGACCCGTGAAATCCTCCGACAAGCGTCGAAGTGCACCAAGAACGCCCTTTCTAGCTCTCGGAAGGAATCGATGCTATGTGGGGATAGGCGAGAGTGCCAAGCGTGAGCAGCCTTCCGCAGAGTGGCGGGAAAGGCCTTGCACAGGAGGGCATCAGTTGTAGGGAGAAACAATCCCCGAGGCATGCATATTTTAAAAAATTTGATAACAATTATCATTGCGGAATTTTAAAGATTACTACTAATCTATCTAACATGCATCAAGATCATATCTTTGCCTTGTATATAGGATCGATTGATCCAAATATGCATATAAATAAAAAATATCAAGATTATATCTTGATCTTCAAGATGACTAGTCACACTACTTATCTTGAAGCCTGCTTTAAGATCTAGGGATCAAATCGCTTACCTTAAGAACAGTAGGTAAATCCTTATTGCTCTACAGCCGTTCAATCGTCTGGCCTCTAGTATCGTCCACGCGAAGCCCCGAATGATCGGATTTTCGGGAGTGCTAGCTCGCGGAAAAATAACTTTGCTGATCTTGAATCCTTCCACTTGAATCTTTCTCTAAGATCCACCACGCTACCGCTAACACCAGAATTACCAGGATTTTTTATTCTAACCTTTTTAGAATTACAATCCATGACATATCGTGTATTGTTGTTATGTGTGTTCTGGTGAGGGAATGCCTCTATTTATAGTCTCAATTTAGCCTTAACATTGAATTCTGACATTAAGAATTCCGTCGTTTGGTAAAAGCGAAGAGACGTCGAAGGCGCGGCGCTTGGTTTAATTCCGACGTTCGGTGAAAACCAAAGAGACGTGGCTAAATCCGACGTTCGGTGAAAACCAAAAAGTCGTGGCTAAATCCGACGTTCGGTGAAAATTAATGTTAGGCATTAAATTTTACATGAGAATTTAATCTCTTATGAGATAAGATTTTAGCCATCTCATCATATGAGATCCTTATGCGAGAGGTTTGGGTTCAGGTGATAGTTTAATCTGATCTGAATTTATTTGACTGAACCCACATAGATCATGGTCCAAGCCCAAATCAAATTTGGCTAGTCCTGAATCTATTTAAATCCAAATCAAGTCTAATTTCAAATCAATATTTGAAATTGACTAGTCCTTCTAATGGACTTAAACCAAATTGAATCTTATTCACTTGTACTTAACCAATTGAGATAATTCAATCAATCAAATTGATTAATTAAATCATATACGATTCTTAATCGTTGATCAGCAAACAGATCATCCTAGGAAACTTCTATGCATGTGACTCTCTAGGTTCGAACCTAAGCCGGTAGCATAGAAACAACTTTCTATACTAATCGATGTGCCCATCTAGCAATGGAACCCGACGTCCGGATAGGTCGAAGAGTTGCCGAGCAAACTCCAAGAACCCTAAGAAACAGTTACCGTATAATTCATCCTCTTGACCACAAATGCTAAGGATGGCTTAAGAGCCTGTCAACTCTAAATAGCAAATCCATAAAGTGATTTCAACTTTAGTGATCATGTGACTTTCACATGAAGTGCCTTGGCCAAGGTCTTGCTAAATTGAAACACAAGCATTTCTCCTTTTAACGGGATAGGTCAAATTCCATCTTGATCCACAACTGACTACCACAAGTACTTGACTGCACCCAGTAACCTTTCGTAGCTGGATTAGAAATCCAGGTGGTCCGGCACCTAAGTACAATGAGTTGCTTGTAAGCCACTGGTTGTGATCTTCAGGTCTGAAGGATACTTATACCTATATCTTCTCGGATTAACTCTTGACAGTAGAGTATCCGAAAATGAGTCACGTTCGGTGAAATGTACTCCTACACTTTCACCTGTATGTCATACTAGTGTCTCTACACTCCTTGGTTAAGAGGACAACCAATAAATATGATATACAACGTCCTATAATTGATAGTACTATGGCCCTGTCATAGTATATCATTTGGTCGCGAACTCTTTTAAGGACCTTCAAAGATAAATCCTCTTTATCGTGAAGGAAGATCCTGAGGGCTTCATTACAATCAGGAGTATTAAGAAGATGTTCTTGTAATGAATAAACTGCCAAATAACTTTTATTAATATATCAATTTATATACAATTTACATTAGCACAATCATCAAATGATTGGCTTTAGGATACAATTCCCAACAAACTCCCACTTAGCCTAAAGCCACTCATTACAGTATCTAATACCCATCTTTAACTTATAGTTGTCAAACTCCTTGATGCTGAGTGCTTTAGTAAATGGGTCACCTAGGTTTTCCTTTTCATCAATCTTCTAAAGATTTATGTCACCTCGGTCTACATC
>UESW01001940.1:461181-494305 GCA_900491605.1 Calamus simplicifolius | reverse complement strand
GTTAACGTTTTCTTCTTGCTTGCTTCGATGCTTCTACTATGTATGTGTGTGTTTTTTTTTTTTTTGACAGACCCGTGACCCATGCACGTGACTCGGGCATGGGTTCCCACCGTCAGATGATAAGGTTGGTGAGAGTGATGCTTTTGGAAACACCGTTATGGTCACACCAAAAACCATGGGTGAAATCATTGTGGACGGTTACGATATTATGACATAGATCATGGGTGACGGATTGTTTCGTAAACGGGTTGGGCTCAGATGGGATCCAACAAGATCCGAACCCGGAGAAAGTTTTTAAAATTCTTGATTAAGTATTTGATGCTTAAAACTAGCCTCTTGTCCGAGGTTCTTCTAAAACTAATGCAACCTCCGGTACTTCGTATGACGTTAGATGTTCGGATTTTGCACTGCTTTGGATGTAGAAATATATTAATCATAAAGCTTTTTTCTTCGACAAGAGTCATCGCCATGTGATTAAACTTTCCCTTTTAAGGATACGGAGAGCGTAACTGGTGGTGCCCCCAAGGGACAAGTTTGCCGGCCGCGATTAGTGAAAAGTGGAAGAAAAAGTACGGCACGAATGCCCTCCGCAGGCCATATAATTTATCAGTGCGGTTTTTGAATTTTTTTTTTTAAAAAAACACCTTGCCGTACTTTTTCTATAAGCATGCAGATGTTGTGATTTGTCGCTCCACCTTCTTTCTTTGCCTCTTCTTCATGTCGAGCTTTGACTAAGCTTTTTCTTACCGTGGGAAACCTGATCAACGAAGAGCACAAGCTGCTTTGCCTTTCTCACCGGTTAATTAATTTTGAGGTTTTTAAATCTATAGAAATCTTTAAAAAGGAGGAAAAACTTATGTTTTTATTTTAATCATTTTTTGAATTTTCTCTGAGAGTGATAAAAGACTCGTATTATTAATTATCAATCTGAATTGAGGGTGCGACCACTGAAATAAATTTTAATACTGCTGATTAGACATTTAAATGCTCTCTCGACGCTGAGGATGCGAAGCAGCACCGCGCCATGCAAGGGACCAAAATTGAAGTTGTGAAATCTTGTATGCATAAATATCCCCAGATTATCCCCAAAGAAAATCTTTGTTTCATGCAGGGATATTACCTTCCATTCTTTAAGTTTGGCATTGAAACCCAACGCACAGCAATTAATGTCATGCAAAAGCAGACATAAAGTATAAACCTACTCTTCCATTAGCTATGAGAGCAGTCGGTCCATCGATTCAATCCATTTGAGCTGTCTATAGAAGGCAAAGTGGCAAATGCATGATATAATATATATAAGATGCAAAAAGCGTGAGCATTTTGCAAGTACAAAAAAAATAAGAAAAAAAGCATCTGGAATGTCAGCCATTCATCCGAAAAGGATTTGAAACGTCCATGCATCCTATCAAACCAACATAAAATTATGTAAGCCAAAATTATTTTATATTACAACAATAACAATTTTTCAATTCTCTTCTTTATTAATTAATATTTAATATATTACATTATAAATTCATTACCGTACATATTACATGTTAAAATTTAAACCTAAGCATCTTGATCTAAATCATATAAAAATTACAACACATACGATCAAGTTGCTTAAACAAAATGGAAAGAGATTGCTAGGAGCGGATGAGTCTATGAATATCATCCGAATCCTCGTTGTAACTAAATAGAGAGAAATCATGGCGAACAAATCCAACCAACACTTATGATGATTATCTTTATCATCTTGCTTATTCTCTATCTAATAGCGACAAAAGCAACAAGGATAGATGCTGTCTTCGAATACTCCTGCCTGCTGCAATAAAAATTCTTCATGCTCACAATATTCAACCAACACTTATGATGATTATCTTTATCATCTTGCTTATTCTCTATCTAATAACAGTAAAAGCAACAAAGGATAGGTACAGTCTTCGAATATTCCTGTCTGCTACAAAAAAATCCTTAATGCTCTGTTGCTTTGACCGTTATTACATAAAGAATAAGCAAAATAGTAAAGATAATCATCATAAGTGTTGGTTAGATATTCTTCGCCATAATTTTTCTCTACTTGGTTTTGACGACGATTCGGATGATATTTATAGACTCATCCGCTCCAAGGGATGGGCTTGTTTTTTTTTGGTTGTGTCACTTCACCGCGCAACCTCCGCCGCATCGCCCCGTCTGGAATCCCAGGGACCAATCCAGAGTCGGGAGCTAGCGTCTGGAATCCGCCAGCCCTCGAAATCCACATACAAAACATGGGGAAATGCCCTCAGCGACCCCCTCCCCTCACGTCCAGTATTATCACCGGCGCCTGCCCTTCGTTCGACGAATTGGTCACCTCCAGCCTCGTGAGATTGATGTTTCGCCTCGAGAAGGCAGAAAGGACTTTAGCAGCACCACCATCGAGCCGCCCCGGTGTGCGATGACCAGGCTCGTCTTCAGCACGGCCCGGTCGGGTTTCGGGGGTGGGCCGGCGCCGGTTTTCGACAGGAGGAGGAAGCGGGTGACGTTCCAAGACTCATCCTGGAGTCCGTGGGCGAGGACGTCGAGGCCGTAAAGGACCGCCGCCCGCGGGCTGGCGATGGCGGCGGTGTCGAGCAGGTGGTTGAAGCGGAGCATCTCGACGGCGCCGGCGGTGTCCTCGACGGGCTCGCGGCGGAGGCCGAGCTGGGCGAGGGCCATAGGGTGGCTGATGACGCGGCGGAGCTCGCCGGTGCGGACGCCGGGCATGGCCAGAGGCAGTATGTACGAAGAGTTGATCTCCTGGACGATGCGGAGGTCGTGGCGGAGGAGGTGGTCGTAGTTCCGGAGGGCGGTGCTCTCCACGGGGAGGATGGCGCGGTCGGCGCGGCCGCGCTCCACGGCGGCGATCGCGTCGGCGAAGTAGCGACACGGGATGGTGGCGCAGGTCGGGCAAGCTGTCTTGGCCGCGAACTCGCTGTAGGCGCCCGGGGCGCCCTGGAAGGCCACACGGAGGGCGCCGGAGCCGTTGATTTGGGGATGCCCGTTGATGCCGGCGACGACGACCGTCGATGGCCTCCGACTCCGGCTGGCCGGAGCAATAGAGGGTAAATTTGAAAACGCTCTTCGCTTCTTTGTAGAAGAGGGTAAAAACTGGGGGAACTTATTAGAGGGAGAGCGGAAGAAGCCATCAGGGGAAAGCGGGGATTTAGAGAGGAATTGCTGGAAAGGAGGAAGCGATTGGTTTTGGCCTTCCGGGGCACCGAACATATTGCCTTTATAAAGACGAGAGTGGGCATTTTGGTGTTTGGTGTTTTGAGTCCGGTTTGCGGATGTTGGATTACGGCCCCCATCCATGTTTCATGCTTGCTACCACGAGAGGAGCGCGACCCTATAAACTTACCATTAACGACGAATTATTATTATTATTTTTAAAAAGACCTCAATCATTGCGGCTCTGCTATTGCTGCTAGTTGGGTCCACACCGCAGCAGGTCGACAAATTTATTCCGGCTACGGTGTTTGGATCGGGACACGTACGGTAGGCTTTGGCAGGTATGCTTTAAAATTAAATAATATTAATATCAAATTATTATTAAAATTATAAAATAAAGTAAATAAATATTTAAATATGCTTAATCTGATAAATAATAACAAAAAGAATGAAATTATTCATATTTTATTTTTCATTTTTATAATTATAAAAAATTATTCATCCCGATCTTCCAATAATACTTAATTTAAAAAATATATACTTCTAATTTCATTATGTATTAAGTCATATTAGCATCAAATATTATATATATATAAATAAAATATTAAAATATTAATTACATAGATAACTTAATTAATTATTAAAAAAATTATATAAATCAATCTAAATAAAATTCTAAATTTAAAACTAATGAAATTGAAATTATATCCCACACTTATATTTAAATAACTAATTACGAGTGATGACCAAATTTATACATTTTCTAGCAAATATTATTTTTAATTATTTTGAATTGCCCATCATCTGATTTGACTCTAAAATTTTGGATTATTTCATGTTTGGGCCATAAAAAGTAAACCATAACCTTAGTTTTTTTTTTTTTTTTTTTTAATGGATTCAAGTTGGCTTCAATGGTCGAGTTAGGTTTCTACCACCTTAGTTCAAAATAAAATTAATTTATTTTTTACACATATTTGATATCTAATGACTAAATTTTGTTATTTGGATTATGTTTAATGGAAAAATATATACAATATTATTAATTAATTTAATACTTAATGATTTTTAATAGAGATTGCTACAAAAAAATACAGAAATAGCGACTCTAATTTAGTGACGCATTTTTGCATCCCTAAATTGCGATCAAATTGCGACAACTCAACGAGAAAAACAAATAGCGATGTCATTAGCGACGTAAAAACCCAAAAAATTAAAAAAATTCATTAATATAGCGATGCAATGATTGCGTCGCTATTTAGTGACGCATATATCAAAAAAATAAAAAAAATTAATTTTTAATTTAGCGACGCTAAAATGTGTCGCTATATATTTGTGTCGCTATATAGCGATGCAAAAACCTAGAAAATTAAAAAAAATCATTAATATAGTGACGCAATTAAGATGCATATAAAAAATTAAAAAAATTTAATTTTTAATTAACGATGCTAATAATGCGTCGCTATTTAGCGACGCAAAAACCTAAAAAATTAAAAAAATTTATTAATATAGCAATGCAATGATTGCGTCGCTATTTAGCGACGCATTAGTGACGCATATATCGAAAAAAATTAAAAAATTTTAATTTTTAATTTAGCGATGCATTAGCAATGCAAAAACCTAGAAAATTAAAAAAATCATTAATATAGCAATGCATTAGCGACGCATATACCAAAAAAAATTAAAAATTTTAATTTTTAATTTAGTGATGTATTAGCGACGCAAACCCAGAAAAATAAAAAATCTTAAATATAGCGACGCAATGATTGCGCCGCTATTTAACAACGCATTAGCGACGCATATACCAAAAAATTTTAAAAAATTTAATTTTTAATATAGCGACGCTAATAATGCGTCGCTAAATAGCGGTGCATTAGCGACGCAAAAACCCAAAAAATTAAAAAAAATTATTAATATAGCGACACAATTTAGCGATGCATATACCAAAAAAATTAAAAAATTTTAATTTTTAATTTAGTGATGCATTAGCGACGCAAAAACCTAAAAAATTAAAAAAATCGTTAATATAGTGACGCAATGATTGTGTCGTTATTTAGCGATGCATTAGCGACGCATATACCAAAAAAATTAAGAAAATTTAATTTTAATTTAGCGACGCAAAATTCCAAAAAATTAAAAAATGTTAATATAGCGACGCAATGAGCAACGCAATGATTGTATCGCATATAACAAAAAAATAAATAAAAATTAATTTTTAATTTAGCGACGCTAATATTAGCATCGTCACCGATCGGATTGATCGCAACGGTTCGATCGATCATCGCCGATCGGGATCATGGCTTGGATCGATCGCAATCATCGAATATCATCACCGATCAGATGGATCGCAACCGTCGGATCATCGCCGATCGGATGGATCACAACGGTCGGATTGATCATCGTCGATCGGGATCATTGCTTGGATCGATCACAACCGTCGGATCGTCGTCGATCGGATGGATTGCAATGGTTTTTTTTAATCATCGCCGATCGGTATCATGGCTTGGATCGATCGCAACCGTCGGATCATCACCGATCGGATGGTTCACAACGGTCAGATCGATCATCGCCGATCGGGATCATGGCTTCGATCGATCGCAACTGTCGGATTCAATTAGATTTTTTAAACTTTTAATGAAAATTATTCAGAAATATATCACTCGGTTTGGCCGAATAATGATAATATATCAGTAGTGAAAGGTGCTCTCAGCTCTTCAATGAAAATTATTTACAAGGTATGAAAGAGAATACATATTCAATTAGATTTTTTAAACTTTTTTTAAAAAAATGAATTTCAATTTCATTCATTCAAATTTTCATCTAAAGTCTTTAATTTTTCATACTACTATTTATATTTTTTGAACAAAATCATCCGTATATGCTAAAAGTGTTATATATGTAGAAAAAATCAAAGAGTATTTATAGGGGTTGCATCAAAAATTATGTAACCAAAGCTTAAAGAACAGGCTGTCGGGGGATACCTTGTTACGATTTCGGAGATAGATTGCCCGGTCTTGGTCCTCTTATGCAGTGGAGGCTGTGGGTATGTCTGGTGGTATTTTGGCCATTTGGCGTGATTCAGCTGTTACGATTGAAGCTTTTCATCATTGTAACCAGCAGATTGGCCTAGTTGTCAAGGAAGGGACCTCTAATCCCTGGCTCCTTTCGGCGGTCTATGCCAGTACGGACTACCGGGAGAGACGGGTCCTATGGTCCGAGCTGCTTTCCCTCCTTGATCGAGGTCTTCCTTCTATTATGCTGGTGATTTTAACTGTATCACTGAGGCTAGTGAAAAGCGGGGAGGCAGAAGAGTTACTAGCTCAGCTGATATCAATGAATTTAGGTCCTTTATTGGTTCTTCTGGGCTGATGGATTTGGGGTACTCGGGGCCCCAATTTACTTGGTGTAATAATCGGCAGGGGACTGCTCGTGTGTGGGAGAGATTGGACAGAGCTCTTGCCTCGGCTCTGTGGACTCAGATGTACCCGGCAGCTTCTGTTACTCATCTCCCTAGGATCGCCTCTGATCACTGCCCCATTTTGATATCTACTGAGGCTGAGCTCCATCAGAGAAAGCAATTCAAATTCGAGCGGTTTTGGACATTCCATTCGGCAGCTCGCACAATCATTTCTCAGATTTGGCACCTACCTGTGAGAGGTAATGCTGTTTATAGGCTATCTCGTCGTCTTTTGTTGACCAGTCGTAGATTGTCTAGATGGAATAAACAGGAGGTTGGGGATCTGGTTAGACAAGTGGAGCAGGTCGAAGCCACTATCAGTGCTCTTCAGGCTAAGGAGGACCACGACGGACTTCTTTTGGACTCTGATCTCTCCCTTCTGCGAGAGAATCTTGCTCATCACCATTCCCTTCTTCGGCAGCAGGAGGTGTTTTGGAGGCAGAGATCCAGGATTCAGTGGATCTGTGAAGGGGACCGCAATACCAGATTTTTTCACCAGGTCACACTCCGTCGGAGGGCTGCTAACAAGATTCGGAGGTTGGTCGATGAAGAGGGACATTTCCTGGATGATATACAATCTATTCGGTCCCAGCTTCTCCATTTCTTCCGCACTAGGTGGACTGAGACCACTGCTGTGGGTGCTCCGGTTATTCAGGTTGATAATTCCAGGAAAGTTTCCTCTGAGGAGAATGCTATGCTGGTCAAGCCTATTTCTGTGGAGGAGATTCGTCGAGCTCTCTGGGATCTTGGTCCGGATAAGGCTCCGGGGCCTGATGGTTTCCCTCCATTCTTTTTCCGTCACTATTGGGATAGTGGGGCAGGAGGTTGTTATGGCGGTCCAGCTTGTTTTCCAATCTAAACTCATTCCTAAGGATTGGAACAGGACTCTTATCACTTTAGTGCCTAAGTGCACTAATGCTTCTATTCCTCAGCACTTCAGGCCAATCAGCTTATGCACTACTTTATATAAGGTCTGTGCCCGCCTTCTTGCTAGCCGTCTCTGCGAGGTGATTCCCCGTATTATTTCTGCTGAACAGGGGGCTTTTATCAGAGGGCGTTCTATCTCGGATAATATCCTTATTACTCAGGAGTTTATGCATGATCTGCAGAGAGCCCCAGCTAGACGGTGTCTTATGGCTGTCAAACTTGACATGGAGAGAGCTTACGATAGACTGAGTTGGGCTTTTCTTCAAAGCTCTCTTCAGGAGTTTGGTTTTGACGGGTGTTTATTGAGTGGATTATGGCTTGTATTCAGAGGCCTTCCTTTGCTTTGGTTATTAACGGGGGTTTGACTGAGTTTTTCCAGTCTTCGGTAGGGTTACGTCAGGGCTGCCCTCTATCCCCCTTGTTGTTCATTTTGGCCGCGGACGATCTTTCCCGAGCTTTTTATCAGGCTCAATGTGATCGGGCGATTGTCCCTTTTATGGATGGGGTTGGCGGTCCTTCTGTCTCTCATCTCATGTTTGCTGATGACTGCATTATCCTGGGTCAGGCCTCTATTGAAAATGCGGTTTCTGTTGATTCTATTCTGCAGCGGTATTGTCAGGCCTCGGGTCAGAAGGTCAATTATCTTAAATCTTTCATCTGCTTTAGCCCGAAGACTTCCAGGTCTATTAAAGCAGCCATTATCACTTTGCTGGGTATCTCTACTCAGACTGACCGGTTTATGTATCTGGGGATTCCCATGACCGGTAGACGCCCTCGTTGCTCTGACTTTGCTGATTTGGAGAGGAGGGTTCGTCAGCGTATTGAGGGATGGCAGGTTACCGGCCTATCTATGATGGCCAGAGTCACCATTATTCGATCGGTTCTTTCCTCTCTGCCTCTTTATTTGCTTTCGAATGCGGCCATCCCTATTACTTGCCTACGGAGGATTGAGAGAATCTTCAGAGACTTTCTTTGGGCCTCCATGCAAGATGGGCATGTCACTCATCTATTATCCTGGGATATGATATGTATGCCTATTCAGGTAGGTGGTCTCGGGATCCAATCTCTGAGGATCAGACGGCAAGCCCTCCTGGCCAGACATGCTTCTCGATTTCTTCTGGAGCCGCAATGTCTTTGGAGTTCTCTTATGCGGGCGAGGTATGGTGAATGAAGCCTGGGGAGTGTATTGGGCCGCCCAGGGGGTGCTCCTTCTTTTGGAAGGAGGTATGTCATTATGGTGAGTCTATTCTTAAGAGAATTACATGGATGATTGGAGATGGTCATTCTGTTGATGTGATTCAGGACTCCTGGATATCTGAGCTCCCTCTTTCTCGGTGGCCTTCTTTTATCAACATTGATGTCCCCTCCAAGCTGAAGGTTAGGGATTTGATTTCTCTAGATCCCCCTTCTTGGGATACCGATAGAGTGATCAGGTTCTTTGGTGATGAGCTCTCTCGGCGGATTTTATCTATTCCTCTCACCTCTGGACCTTCGACGGATGCTAGAGTTTGGCAGAGATCTTATCTTTCCAAAGCCCCTCTTAGGGATCTTATGAAGGTTTTCAGGCCCCAGCCCCTGGTCACGAAGGATGCTGCTTGGATCTGGTCGCTTCCTACTCTTCCCCGGGTCCAGGTATTCATCTGGAAGCTTCTTTGGGACTGTCTTCCGACGAGTGTCATGCTCTCCCGTAGGGGTTTGCCTATCCAGCCGACTTGCTCTCTGTGTGGTTTGGAGGATGAGACTACGGATCATGCGATCTTCATATGTCCACGAGCCAGGTTGATTTGGCAGATGATGGGTTACTCCTATAATGTGGGTGGTTCGGGATCCCTATGTTTCCTCTTCTTTCTTGATCTTCGGAGGGCTTCCCAGCATAAACAAGGTCTCTGGGCGATCACGGCTTATCAGATTTGGATATCGAGGAACCACCTCATCTTCTCCGATGATGTTACCTCTCCACATCGGCTTGTTAGTAGGATCAGATCTTTGTCTGCGGATTATGCCCAAGCTTTTCATGCTGTTGGTCTTGACTCCTCTGGCCTCTGGGGTTCCCCTGCTGCTTCGGCAGCGAACCGGCATACGGTTTTTATTTCCTGGGAGCCCCCCACCAGGGTTTATCAAAATCAACTTCGATGGGAGTGTCCGTGGCAGAGCTGCTGGGTCTGCGTTTATCATTCGTGGTCCTCAGGGTGATATGCTGGCTGCGGGTGGTTTTGGTACCCTTGATTTCTCTGTCCCTATGATTGAACTTTATGCAGCATGGGCAGGTATTTCTTATGCCTCTCAGCACTTCCATGCTCATCGTCTCGTTATCGAGGGTGATTCGATGACGGTTATCCGATGGCTGAGAAAGGAGAATATTTTCAACGGCCCCAGTATTCCTATTCTCAGGGACACATGGTCTATTTTACAGAGAGTTGGTTCTGTCCGGATTCGTCATATCTACCGTGAAGCCAACTCGGCGGCCGATTGGATAGCAGCATTTGTGGCTCAGCATGCTGCTGGTTGGATTTGGCGGCTGGGTGACCCCTGTCCCTCTGTCTTACAGCAAATTTTGTATTCTGACCTATCTGGGATAATTCGTACTAGATTAGTATGATTATCCGCTTGTACCAAAAAAAATATATATATATAAAAAAAGCTTAAAGAACTCATGAAACTTTTTAGCCCTAGAGATACAATCTTAGGAATCCAAAAAGGAAAGAATTTTATGTATAGCAATTGATAAGTGTATGAATTTTGGTGAGAAAATTCCGTAATATCCTTCCTTCTATAGGCACCAACAAGCGGACAAAATCATTAATCTCATGCAAGCTTTCATCCTTTGAAAATACATCTTCTCCTTCAAAGATGTCATGACTTAGATTGTGGAGCCTTAATTTAATGTGAAGGAGGTGGTACAAGAAATATATATATTTTTTTTTTTTTTACGAAAGAACAAATTTTCATAATGGCTCGTTATTTTTCGCATGCATTAACGCTAAGAACACAGAAGAATCACGCAACCCTAGTGCCATTCCATCTCTCAAGTTCCTAGCCTTTCTTGGCTAGATGTTAGTCAGACCTCTCGTGACCACTTTCAAAGGGTAGCAGAATCGTACCAAAGGCAATGGTCCTTATCACTGAGGGGAGACCACGAAATTATTTATTCAAACAAAGCTGAAGATGTTCACCTCCTTCAGACCTGTGACACCGCATGAGAACAGAGTTGATGACGAGATATCATCTTGATGGGACTAAGCATGCTTTCTTTGCCTCCTGTCACCCTATCAGTGGGTCAGGGCCAAACAACCAAGAACCGAAAGAGACGGAAGCTGAAATATATTAATAAGATCAAGAAAATTATCAGAACGCTAGTCGACGAATCCATTCCTGAATTGATCGGTAGAAAACTAGTACTTCCTCGGAGAATCTTTTGGAAACCACCACACAGACCAATGTTTTAAACCGCAGCAGCTGTAGAAAAAGAACGGGTCCATGCCAAAAAGAAAAGAAAAGACAAGAAAATTCCAAACAAGCCTTTGCAGCATGGGCAAAATCGAGCTTATCCCCTGTTCTTAATCCCTATCGATTTAATAAGGTAGGAACCGTCAATTTCAATATGAGCTCTAAAAAGTTATGACGGCATTAATGGTCATGTTCAAATGAAGCTTCAAAAGTCATAATACATCATAAAATTACAAACTCACAAACTTTTAAGCCAGTAAGGCTCAAAAAGTCATTAGAAAGATTTAATGATATTGGCTAAATAAGCCTCAAAAGGTTATTATCTACTATAAAGTACCAATCATCTCAAGTCAGAAATTCCAGTAAAGCCCAAAAGTCATTAGGGAGATTTAATGACTCTGGCTAAATAAGCTTTAAAAAGCAATTATCTGCTGTAAAGTACCAATCACCCGGAGTCAGAAGATGCGGATTTAGTCTAGCCAGCTTTGACGTTCTATCTGTAAAGGCATTAACCCATCATGAGATCCTAATCTTAGCAAGCAAGCCATGCAGACTCAAGAGGCTAATAAAATAGGTAAGAAGGGGAGAGAAGGCAAGGACTCAACCAGTTCAAAAAATCTACCTCTTTCAAACTCTCTCAAGCTTACTGCTGATCCTGATCACTAACTTGAGTGTCGAAGGGTTTCTGCCAGAATATCCGGTATCCAAAACTTCTTGTAGGTCTTGAAGACGAAGTAAAGCCCATTTGGTAGATTCGTGGTGTATGAGTTGATGCTCAAGAACATCAGCTCAAGGTGATCGAGCATCATCAAATAATGTTAGGCAAGAGAGAAGTGGCGTCAACCAAAACTAACCACTTCAAAGAAAAGTTATTATTATCATTATTTATGTTTGCCTTCTTTGACGTTACGTGATCTGGAGGTCACGGGAGCATGTATCATGTTAAGCCATGCCGGACATCCAGCGAGCGATAACTACGGGCAAGGTGCTAGACAGACGTATGTGTTTTCAGCTTCACATGATATCTACCATATGACAATAAATGCCGAAAGAGAACAGAATCAAACACTGTTGAACAGAATCAAACACAGAATCAAACACAATAAATTACAAAACTATGAAAGGCTTCCGATCGGCCAACTTCACTCCATTACAAACATCTAATGATCACTCGCACGACAGTCGATTGGGGACCGATTCCATTAATCACTTCACGTTGGAGCAGGCCATTCTTTCCTGCCACTGCCCAGATTCTTTTAAAATATTGCAATAATCGACTTCTCTGACCATGAGCGTTAACCACCAGCAACTTCACACGGGCAAAAAGCCAAAGACAGCATACTTGAGAATAGCTATGGTCACCAAAATCAGCGAGGAGAGGCGCATATATATATATATATATATATATAACCAACATTGAATACGGGAATTGGCAAGGACGAGCCATCAATAAAACGATACAGATGTGTCATCAAGTTTTTTGCTTCCCTCTTCACTCCTCATGATAGAGATGCTTAAAAAAAAAAAAAAAAGCCAGCCACAATAGCACCAGGACTGGTGCAAAATAGTTTTAAAAAAGGTTCAATGATCGACTGCAACACTGAAACTATGCATTGAATGATGCAGGCAGTAAACATCACATTAAATGCCAGCACCGAGGAGCAAGCCTCCAAATTTTCCTTTGCATTCTAGGCATTTTAGTCAGGAACATGGTAGAATTTTATGGAATTGAACAGCTTCCTGGGCTCAAGGAACTTAAGCTCGATCAGGTCCCAAGTGATGTTGCATCTGTGCTACGAGGGTCTTTGGAAAGACATCCCAACCATCCCAAGAGACTTTTGCTCCATCAATTGCAGAAACACTGCCACATCTCACACAATGATTGTCAAAGAAACAAATAATTCAATCTTTCTTTTATAGTAAGAACAAGGTAAGTGGATATCACAGTTCTCCACTCCCTTCATGTAGATTTGGAAACTTCGTGTTTCATTAAGCTTGCACTATCTGAAATATGACTTATCCCAAAAACCTGATATACTTTACTCTCAAAAAATTATCTCCATCAATAATTGGAAAATGATCCACATGGTAACGTCCAAATCCCCCTTTTGTCTGTGGTGGAAATGGTGCTTCCAGTGCTCTAGAAAGCACCAATAATTTTGCTCGTCGCTTTCTGTGCCTCGTTACTCTCAATGACAACCAAGAGAGTCACGTCTTTCTACCTTGTGAAAGGTTAGGAGCCAATCCCCTCATATGAGAAAATATGGCCATTAATTAGTGAATCGTACCATTCGGTTTGATATGGATGGTGAATGCAATATTGTACCTTATATCATTTAATGCAGGACTTTAGAGCAGCAGCACAATGAAACATTGAAAGCTGGCCTTGCCCACTGCTTTTCAGGTGAAGTTAGATCTGCGCGCGATGAGTCCAAAAGAGGTTTTTCTTTTCGATTCTAAATCTCTTCAGAACTCCGGCCTAAAATGGTTGCAACTCTTCTCTCTTGGACTAGCCCCCGAGAAGTGGAATACAATGACCGTAATAACGTTATTCAACTCCGTAAGCATCCCCATCAATTACCCACCTAATGGTGGATCAAAGATGGATGAGCGTCTAGGCTGTTACGTCTCTTTTACATAATTTTTTTTCAAGTTTGATAAAATAAATTTAGCTATACTCCAAGCTCAAATTTTTTTTTCTTATATCATTTAATGCAGGACTTTAGAGCAGCAGCACAATGAAACATTGAAAGCTGGCCTTGCCCGCTGCTTTTCAGGTGAAGTTAGATCTGCGCGCGATGAGTCCAAAAGAGGTTTTTCTTTTCGATTCTAAATCTCTTTAGAACTCCGGCCTAAAATGGTTGCAACTCTTCTCGCTTGGACTAGCCCTCGAGAAGTGGAATACAATGACCGTAATAACGTTATTCAACTCCGTAAGCATCCCCATCATTACCCACCTAATGGTGGATCAAAGATGGATGAGCGTCTAGGCTGTTACGTCTCTTTTTACATAATTTTTTTTCAAGTTTGATAAAATAAATTTAGCTATACTCCAAGCTCAAATTTTTTTTTTCTTATATCATTTAATGCAGGACTTTAGAGCAGCAGCACAATGAAACATTGAAAGCTGGCCTTGCCCGTGCTTTTCAGGTGAAGTTAGATCTGCGCGCGATGAGTCCAAAAGAAGTTTTTCTTTTCGATTCTAAATCTCTTCAGAACTCTGGCTTAAAACAACTCTTCTCGCTTGGACTAGCCCTCGAGAAGTGGAATACAATGACCGTAATAACGTTATTCAACTCCGTAAGCATCCCCATCAATTACCCACCTAATGGTGGATCAAAGATGGATGAGCGTCTAGGCTGTTACGTCTTTTTTTACATAATTTTTTTCAAGTTTGATAAAATAAATTTAGCTATACTCCAAGCTCAAAATTTTATTTTTTTATTCTTAAATTCACATGAATCTGAATCATTCCGTCTTTGAATCCATGAGCATTCAAGCTATTCTATTTTTTATATAAATTATGTGCATTCAAAATAAAAAATAATAAAATTTAAAATTAATTATATTCAAATAGAAATAATATATATTAATAAATAATTTAATATTAATAACTATTAATTATATCTCTATTAATATATCTTAAAGTTGTTCTTCGGCATCAATCATTAGCGCTATAATAAAATTATGAATTATAAAAATGCCATACTATTCCTACGGATAAGGCATCATTTTTAGATGTTCTACGGAAAGCTTCAACTACCGAGGGGCGTGGCACAACTTATGCCAAACGTGTGCATAAATTAGTAATGAAATAATGTCATATTTGCTTAAAACCAATATATATATATATATATAATCTCAAAGAAAGCTAAATAATATTAATTAATCATAGAAAATTGGGAAGCATCATTTTTATGCAAGCCTCAATACTCCTCCAAAGTAAATTAAAGGCTAAAAACTAGCAACCATATCACCACTAATCAAGAAATCTGGGAAAGCGTAAGCTGTACGCTTCGACCAAGATGCAAGGTTGATTGCCCACGGCGAGCAGTGAACCCGGACAAAATTTATCCATCACTCAAAGATTAAATCTTATTATATTATGTGAGAATTTGGACGTGATTAAAAGTTAAAGAATGTGCTTCGTGGTGGAAGCCACGTAGATCCTATGGCTGGCCGCTCTCTATGGATCTAGCAGACATCATGAGCCACATATTTTTCAAAAATTAGGCTCATGCTTGATCTGAGCCCAAGCCTAGGCTCGGTTTAAAACACAATCAAGCCAACTCATAAAAATCCATTTGAGCCAAAAATTAGATTGTTAGTATCAATTTTAGTTTTTAAATATTTGTAGAAAAAATAAATAAAATCTAGAATAATTATATTAATTACTTTAGAAAATATGTTATGATATGAAGAGTTATTTCCATATAATTAATAGAAAGTTTAACATAAAATCTAGAAGACCTATCATATTTAAAGGTTTTGAGATTATATTTATACCAAATTTATACATAAGAGCCATTGCTTCGAACGTTCTTCAGGCTTGAGTTTGGGCTAAGCAATAGCCCAAGCTTGGCTCAAAATTTTTTTTAGGTTTTAATGTTAAGCCCAAGTCTGATCCAAATTAGTTTAGGCCTTCCCAAGGCTAGCCAATCTGATATACTTTAGGTTAGCCCAAGCCTATTTTCAGCCATATTTTATATTTAAAAGTAAAAAAGCTATTTTTTAAAAAAAAATATATTTGAAATAATTAAATATTTTTTAAAAACAAACATAACAGTGCGATGAATATAATGGTAGTTGAAGTAGAGGTAATAGAAGTGGCAATAATGATGCATCATCCCATCATCTCACATCATATGATTAGGGTTCTCAATGACCTCTCGCTCACATTATTTTAACCCTCAAGTAGTGCTCCACATACTTTGACGCAATCACACATGTGAGAACAGATGAGCAAATTAATGATTGTGCCCTTAATCATGGTTGAGTAACAAACTGGACAAGTTGGAGAAAGTAATTTGCCTTGGAAATATAATATAAGGTCTTGTTCACAAGAACCCACTTGTGGGTCCTGCTCTAACTAGAGTTGTCAAATATAAAGCAAATCGGATAGAGGTTGAAATCACATAACATCATCTCGCTATGGAATAGTAATTGTAGGTCTAAATTATTATTATTATTATTATTATTATTACTATATGTGTGAGAACATAATTAAGCCGCAAGGTCTTCCATGATTAAGCAATTATTAGTGCGAATAAGTTTAGAGAAATAGAATGCTTCTTGAAGATGCGAGAAGGGGCATGATTTTTTCAGTTGAGTGAACTCTTAATATTACTAAATGTTCTGAGAGCTCCATCCCTGAAGTGTTTGCATTAACCCATTCTAAGTCAACATCCATGAGAGATGATGTAATTACATCAGCCAACCATGTATCGATTTATTTAAGGTTTTTAATTAAACTTTATAATTTTTAAATTTAATTAAATATATTAATTCATAAAATTTATTTAATTAGATATATTTTTAATGGTTCCATCTGAGAAAACATACTAATTAACATGGTGAATGTACAAAAATGCTAAGATGGGCATAAGATGTCAAGACTTGTTGACCCTAAATTGATTTTGATGTTTACAAAACACTTAAGCAATGGTTAATCATATTAAGCCTGTTGCAGAAAAGTTCAAATGCCCTACAAGTAAGTACTTTCATGCAAAAATTTTATGTGAGTATCTATCAATTTTATTTTATTATTTGAATGCTATCTCACTTGTTTGGCCATTCCATTTACTTTGAGAGTTAGCTAACAAGCTAGCTTGTTCTCCCTGTTAGCTAGCTGGTTTGGTTCTTTAGCTAACTATCATTTACTGTCACTCTTACTTGGCCGAACGCCCCTTCTTTCTTAGCTAACTATTTTTCACAGAATGAGCCTGGCTGAGCGATGTTGTTTTCTAGTTAGCTGGAGAGCTAACTCCTACTTCTTCAAGCCGTTTGAATTGGTTCTGCAGTTAGCTAGAGAGCTAGCTATCTTTTGGTTCAGTTAACTGGGAAGCTAGCTACTCCTCATGGGCATGTGATTGTTTTTTCATTTAGTTAGCTGGAGAGCTAACTCCTCTGGCCAGTCTCCTTTATGCTTTTGTATTCAGTTAGCTGGGGAGCTAACTATCCATTGCTTAGTTAGCTGACTACCTAACTCCCCACTCTTTGATGCATTTTCTCCTCTCTCAGACAGAGCGCCCTCTTTTTCTAGTTAGCTGGGGAGCTAACTATCATCCCAAGTCTTCTCCTGAGCCGCATGCTTCTTTTTCTTCAGATAGCTGAAGAGCTAACTAGTGGATGGCTTAGTTAGCTAAATAGCTAACTGATGATCTTGCCATTTTGCTCATGTGCCGCATAGTTTGGTTGTTAGCTAACTGAGTAGCTAACTAACCAATATTTAGCTAGCCAAGTAGCTAGCTCCTGAGATTTCTGTGGCTGCCGTGCTCTCACATGATAGCTAGTTGAAGGCCCTTTTTCTCCTCAAAGCAGGCGATCGTCTTCCACTCTCAGCTACCTGGATTTATTTCCAGTTAGCTTTCTTTCAAGCCGTTTCGAGCGTGCTTCTCTCTCTCTACTTTATTCTATTTGCTATTTTCAGCTATACTAATCTTTGTTTTGAATTATGACAGAGTTCTTTCTACCCCAAATGGATCCATGTATTCAATGCTTAAGGAAAATAATCTCAACGGTTAATTTTTTTTCTTCCCATTTTATTTCCATTTATTTCATTTGTATCTAACGGATCTTTTGCTGTTAGATTGTTATATATAGCTGAGATTAGAAGCAAAACTTGACAAAAATTTTGAAGAAGAGAAAAACAAGAGAGATCCAAAGAAAAGAGAGCTTTATTGCATATTCTTGAGTGGTTGCTGTGCATTGAAGATCATTCATTGGTGAAAAGTCATCCAGATTCTTTAAAGCCTTCAAGCAAATCAAGACTCCAGCTACCTCGACTTTGATCATTTATTGCTGAGGATTTGCTACAAATTTGTAAAGTATTCTCTGAATATTTGCTCATTTTAGAAGCTGCTTGATATCATTTATTCTAATTCTTTGTAAAAGGGTTAGTGTTAACCCTTTAGTTCTTGCTGGCCTTCTTGTGCCGTTCAACAAGAGGACTAGCCTTGTGAGGCTAGGGGTTGGCTTTCTTGTGCCAGAAAACAAAAGGACTAGCCAGGAAAGCCTAGGGGTTTTTGGCTACCTTGTGCCGTATAAAACAAGAGGGCTAGCCGGGGAAGGCTAGATATTGTAATCATTGTGATACGATTAGTAGAATTCTCAAAGGTTTTGGGGAGTGGATGTAGGTGCTGAGTTTGGCACCGAACCACTATAAAATCTCTCGTGTTTGTGGTTGTTTGATTGTTTGCTTTTATATTGTGCACTACACTCACTGCTGCAAATTAATTTGAATTAGGGCTAAAGTACATACTTAGTAATTATTTTTAATAACCCAATTCACCCCCTCTTCTTGGGCTGCTGCATCTGGGCAACAAGTGGTATCAGAGCAGAGTGCTCTTGATTCATATAGCTTTGATTAGCTTGAAGCCAAAGATCATTAGCAATCCAAATGAGTTCCATGTTGACTGAAGGTCAATCAACCAATAGATTACCTTTGTTCAATGGAACAAACTATATATACTGAAAAACACGAATGAAAATCTTCATTCAAGCACTAGATTATGATTTATGGGGAATCATAATTAATGGACCATACACACCCACTATAATGATTGATAATATCAATGTTGCAAATCTGAATCAGAATGGGATGAACAAGATAAGAAATTAGCTCAATTAAATGCTAAAGCTATGAATGTTCTTTATTATTCACTTGATGCAAATGAATTTAATTACATATCTACTTGCATATCTGCTAAGAAAATCTGGAATAGACTTGAAGTCACCCATGAGGGTACAAATCAAGTTAAGGAATCCAAAATAAATATGTTTGTTCATAAGTATGAATTATTTAAGATGGATTCTGCTGAAAATATTAGTGATATGTTCACAAGATTTACTGATATCATTAATGGAATGAAAAGTCTTGAAAATCTTATGCTAATAGTGATATTATTAGAAAAATCTTAAGATCTTTATCTAGGTCATGGGAAGCCAAAGTTACGGCTATACAAGAAGCGAAGGATCTCAATACTTTATCTCTTGAAGAGTTGGTCGGTTCTTTGATGACTCATGAGCTTCAGCAACGATAATACATTGATGAAGATGATTCGAAGAAGAAAAGGACCATGGCATCGAAGAGTGCAACTCAAGATGATGACAGTGAGGAAACTACAAGTGATGATGAAAAAGATGATGATCTGGCACTTATTTCAAGAAAATTCAAAAAGTTCATGAAAAGAAAAAATTTTGAAAAAAAAAATAATTTATCAAAGGAGATCATTGCAAAGATAAGGAAAAGAGTGAACCTCCTACATGCTATGAGTGCAAGAAGCCTAGACATATCAGACCTGAATGTCCGCTCTTAAGGAAAGAATCTAAAAGAGTTAAGAAGAAGGCTATGATGGCTACATGGAGCGACAGTGAAGCTACAAGTTCAGAAGATGAAGAGAAAACTGAAGTGGCCAACGTTTGTTTCATGGCTGATGATAATGAGGTAAGCCCTAATTTTTTAGATTACTTTACCTTTGATGAGTTACGTGGTGCATTTTATGAACTTATTGATGATTTCACAAATTTAAGTTCAAAGAACAAAGATTTGAAAAATAAAATTAAAAATCTAACTCTTGAAAAAGAAAAGATTTCAAAAGAAAACGAAACATTGCTAAAGGAAAATCAAGATTTGAAAAATGAAGTAAATAGATTAAAACAATTATTGATAGATTTACTTTAAGCTCAAAAAAATTAGAAATGATTTTAAATAGTCAAAGAGCTATGTACAATAGAGCTGGTCTTAGATACAATCCTCTTGAAAGACAAAAATTTTTGAAGAATATTTATATGCAGCTGATGATTCTACAAAATTACATGTTTTAAATGCAAAAAATAGGACACAAAGCTTATATTTGTCAAACACAAAAGATAAGAAAAATATGGGTTCCAAAAGGAACCATCTTGACTAACCCTAAAGGACCCAAGAAAGCTTGGGTACCTAAAAACAAAAATTGAAATTGTTTATGCAGGTGTGTCTTGCAATCCAAGCAATAAAAAGATAATGGTACTTGGATAGCGGGTGCTCAAGATACATGACCGGTGATGAATCGCAATTCATCACTTTAGAGGCAAAAAATGGAGGTGTTGTTACTTTCGATGATAATGGCCAAGGAAAAATTATTGGCATTGAAAAAATAGGTATCACACCTCATGCTTATATTGATAATGTCTTACTTGTGAAAGGACTGAAACACAATTTACTTAGTATTAGTCAATTATGTAACAAAGGATTGAATGTTACATTTGAATCATCCTTATGCATTGTTAAAAATCCTGCTAATAAAAAACAAAAATTTTTGGTCAAAGGCATGGTAATGTATACATAATTAATTTAAATGATTTGCATATTCAAGATATTGATTGCCTAGTTGCTACAAACAATAAAATCGATAATAGTTGGTTATGGCATCGTAGGCTAGCTCATGCAAGCATGGATTTACTATTTAAATTAATTAAGAAGGATTTAGTACATGGTTTGCCAAAACTTGTTTTTGAAAAAGATAAGATTTGTAATGCTTGTCAATTTGAAAAACAAACCCGAGTATCTTTTAAATCAAAGAATTTAGTTTCAACCACTAGACCTTTGGAACTCTTGCATATGGATTTATTTGGTTCTACAAGAACAACCAGTATAGGAGGTAAAGATATGGTTTTGTTATTATCGATGATTTTTCTCATTTTACATGGATTTATTTTTAGCAAGTAAAGATGAAGCATTTTCAGCATTTCAAAAACTATTTAAAAGAATTACAAATGAAAAAAATTCTTCTGTTTTATCGATACGAAGTGACCATAGAAAGGAATTTGAAAATAAATCTTTTGAAGATTTCTGTAATGAAAATGAAATTGAACATAACTTTTCTACACCAAGAACACCACAACAAAATGGAGTAGTTGAAAGAAAGAATAGAACTTTAGAAGAAATGGCCCGTACCATGTTGTGTGAGAGCGATCTTCCAAAATATTTTTGTGCAGAAGCTATCAACACTGCATGCTATGTTTTAAATCATGCATTAATCAGACCTATTTTGAAAAAGACTCCATATGAACTTTGGAAAGGAAGAAAACCTAATATAAGTTACTTTCATGTTTTTGGATGCAAATGTTATGTTTTAAATAATGAAAAATCAAACCTTGATAAATTTGATGCTAAGTCTGATGAAGGAATTTTTCTCGGATATTCACTGCATAGTAGAGCTTTTAGAATATTTAACAAAAAGACTCTAGTAGTTGAAGAATCAATTCATGTTATTTTTGATGAATCTAATGATCTTCCATTAAGGAAGAGAAAAGGTATAAATGATGTAGATGAAATTGAAGATCAACTCAAGGACATCACATTGAAGGATAAAAATGATTCTGAGGTGAATGAAGAAGAGAATAATGACCTACCTGAAGCTTCACATGGTAATGATGAATTAGAAAGAGGTTGGAGGTACATTCTCAGTCATCCCAAAGATCAAATTATTGGTGATCCATCACAAGGAGTTAGAACTAGATCTTCATTCAGAGATGCATATAATAACTTAGCATTTGTATCAAAAATTGAACCTAAATGCTATGATGATGCTAAAGACGATATTGATTGGATTAATGCTATGCATGAGGAACTTCACCAGTTTGAAAGAAATAATGTTTGGACTCTAACCGAAAGACCTCATGATCATCAAATAATAGGAACTAAATGGGTTTATAGAAATAAATTGGATGAATATGGTAATATAATTAGAAATAAAGTAAGACTTGTAGCTAAAGGCTATAATCAAGAAGAGGGGATTGATTTTGATAAAACTTATGCTCCTGTTGCTAGATTAGAAGCTATTAGATTACTTCTTGCCTATGCTTATTATATAAATTTTAAATTATACCAAATAGATGTTAAAAGCACTTTCTTAAATGGATATATTACTGAACAAGTCTTTGTGGAACAACACCCGGTTTTGAAAATCATTGTTTCCAAACCATGTTTTTAAATTGAATAAAGCATTGTATGATTTGAAACAAGCTCCACAGGCTTGGTATGAAAGATTGAGTAAATTCTTGATCAGCAAGGGATTCATTCGAGGAAACGTTGATACAACGCTATTTATTAAAAAATATGACAAAGATATTTTAATTGTTCAAATCTATGTTGATGATATCATATTTGGTGCCACTAACGATTCTTTGTGCAAGGACTTTGCTAAGCTTATACAGGGAGAGTTCGAGATGAGTATAATGGGAGAACTGAACTACTTACTCGGACTACAAATCAAACAAAGCAAAGATGGGATCTTCATAAGCCAATCCAAATATACAAAATAAATAATCAAAAAGTTTGGTATGGAGACATCCAAAAATATCGGTACTCCTATGAGCTCATCATGTAGACTTGAATCTTATAATTCTGAAAAGTCTGTTGATTTAAAATTATATAGAGGTATGATAGGATCTTTACTATACTTAACTGCTAGTAGACCAGATATTCTGTTCAGTGTTTGCATGTGTGCTAGATATCAGGCCAATCCTAAAGAATCACACCTGCTCGTTGTTAAAAGGATATTTAAATATTTGAATGGAACAGTAAACTTAGGCTTGTGGTATGATAAACAATCTAGCATTGACTTAATAGGATGCACTGATTCAGATTTTGCTGGATGTAAACTTGATAGAAAATCAACTAGTGAAACTTGCCAATTTTTAGGTGTTAACTTAATCTCATGGTTTAGCAAAAAGCAAACTTCAGTAGCATTGTCTACAGCTGAGGCTGAATACGTTGCGGCTGGAAGTTGCTGTGCTCAAATCTTATGGATTAAGCAACAACTAGAAGATTATGGCATTAAACAAAAAGGAATTCCTATAAAATGTGATAATACAAGTGCAATAAGTTTAACTAAAAATCCTATTTTACATTCTAGAACTAAACACATTGAAATTAGACATCATTTTATTAGGAATCATGTTAATAATGGAAATGTTGTAATTGAATTTCTAAATACTGAAAATCAAATAGTTGATATCTTCACTAAACCTCTTGATGAATTAAAATTTTATGAAATTAGAAGAGAATTAGGCATGTATGATCCAACTGCTTAATTAATTCTTTCATGTTGAGTGATATTTGAAAACTATATTCATTGCTTGATATCTTTAAAGAATTGAATGCTTTGAGTGTGTTAAAAGATAACTGAACTTTAAAGTTGAATTAATGGAGTATCTCACCAACCGGCCAAATTCCCTTTTGATATTTTAAATATTCTTCATTTAAACTTCACCAACCAGCCTATTCAATTCTCTTTATTCAATTCATGGCAGCTAACCAACCAGGCAACCAAACAGTCACCTGGCCAGTTAACTACCTTGAGCCTACTCTATTTAAAGTTTTTTCATTCAAAGCTTTCTCAATTCAAAGCCTCTCTTCCACCGACTCCTCATCCATGCGTCTTCACCAAGCGTCTTCTCCTTCTCCACACCATCATCATTTCTATTTTCAATCTATCTTTCACATCATCAGAGTTTCTATCTATTCTATCAATCTCTCTTTTAAGAAGATCAAGGATGGCTCCCAAAAAGAAAGCTATTTTGAGGGATGATGATTCTGGTCTTCAAGGAAGTCTTCTTCATCCTCTTCCAACATCAACACCCTTATAGCCGCCAAATCCTTTGCCCATGGCAGGTTAGTTGACTTCAACTTCTTAGAATAGGAAGGATTTAAGATAGGTAAACTTTTTACTAATCAAGGTTGGTCGAAATTGTTGTCTACCAAGAAGCCTATTTATCCTGAACTTATTAGAGAATTTTATGAAAATATATGTTTTGGTAGTGGAACTATTTCTTCCTGCATCAAGAAAACTAAAATTGAACTAGACTGCAAAACCTTAGGATCTGCCTTAAGCATTCCATCTGATGGTATCCTAGAAGTTCTTCCTAGTGAGCGGGACTATAAGCTTGGTATGATACTAAATATTGATGACAATGATGCTGGCAACATTGAGACTCTTGATGCTAACATGCTGTCAGTGGAAAATCGATTATTCCATAGTATCATTGCTAAGATTCTAGCTCCTCGAGCTGGTTCATTTAATGTAGTAACAGATAGAGACATATGCTTGATGTACGACATTCTAATAGAAGACCCAGTAGATCTGCCTTACCTTATGATGACTATAATGAAAGAATCTCTAAGTAGGTCGAAGGCTGTATTGCCTTACGGTATATTTCTCACATATGTGTTTGAGATTTTCAATATAAAGCTTAAAGGAGAAACTACGGTAGCATTACGTCATACTGACGTATTTAATGCTCACTCGCTGCACCGTATGGACTATGCCAAAAGAGATGGTGTTTGGATTAAGGTTAGATCCAGAACTGGACAATCTAGTAATATGCCACCACCTAATATACCTGCTCCTGCTTGTTCACCTCAAAACTTTTTTAATTTTGATTTCCATCAACCAAATCCGTACATTGCTGCTATGACAGCTGATCAAAATCCATTTTTATCTGAACCTCCTGATGTCACTGCTGCTGGACCCTCCTTTCGAAATGACAACTCTGCTTTTGTTCCTCTTACTGTCTGTATCTGTGAAGAACAAATCAAACAAATTATCCATGATTTGTCCCTTGCTAATTCCAGTCGAAGCTCTAGAGATAGTGCTTCTTCAGTTAATGATCAAACTCTTGTACCTCATATTTCATCTGTTTTTGAGACTTTCTCAGTTCAAGATTATTCTAAGCCAACTTGTCCACGATGTTAACATTCTTAATGGTCAAGTTTTCCATCATAATGAATCTATCTTGGACCGGATCTTGAAGGAGATTAATTTTTTAAAAACTAAAAATGAAAACTTTGAGACCAAGACTGAATGGGTAGAGTATCAGATGCGAGCCAATGCAAGCCAAACTAGGGATGCCACTAATGCAATATTTGCGTCGCTAAATAGCGACGCATTAGCAATGCAAAAACCTAAAAAATAAAAAAAATCATTAATATAACGACGCAATTAAAGACGCATATAAAAAAATTAAAAAAATTAATTTTTAATTTAACGATGCTAATAATGCGTCGCTATTTAGCGACGCAATATTTGCGTCGCTATTTAGCGACGCATTAGCGACGAAAAACTTAAAAAATTAAAAAAATTTGTTAATATAGCGACATAATGATTGCGTCGCTATTTAGCGATGCATTAGTGATGCATATACCGAAAAAAATTTAAAAAATTTAAATTTTAATTTAGCGATGCATTAGCGATGCAAAAACCTAGAAAATTAAAATAATTATTAATATAGCGACACATTAGCGATGCATATACCAAAAAAATTAAAAAATTTAGTTTTTAATTTAGCGATGCAAAAACCCAAAAATTAAAAAAATCTTAAATATAGCGATGCAATCATTGCGTCGCTATTTAACACGCATTAGCGACGATATACCAAAAAATTTTAAAAAAAATTAATTTTCATATAGCGACGCTAATAATGCGTCGTTAAATAGCGGCGTATTAGCGACGCAAAAATCTAAAAATTTTAAAAAATTTATTAATATAGCGATGCAATTTAGTGACGCATATACCAAAAAAAATAAAAATTTTAATTTTTAATTTAGCGATGCATTAGCGACGCAAAAATCCAAAAAATTAAAAATATCGTTAATATAGCGGCGCAATGATTGTGTCACTATTTAGCGACGCATTAGCAATGCATATGCTAAAAAAAAATTAAAAAAATTAATTTTTAATTTAGCGATACATTAGCGACGTAAAAACTCAGAAAATTAAAAAAAATCGTTAATATAGCAATGCAATGATTGCGTCACTATTTAGCGATGCAATGATTACGTCGCATATACCAAAAAAAACTAAAAAATTTTAATTTTTAATTTAGCGTTGCTAATAATGCGTCGCTATTTAGCGACACATATATCCAACCGTCGGATCGTCTCCGATCGGATTGATCGCAACGGTCCGATCGATCATCGTCGATCGGGATCATGGCTTGGATCGATCGCAACCATCGAATATCATCACCGATCGGATAGATCGCAACCGTTAGATTGATCATCGCTGATCAGAATCATGCCTTGGATTGATTGCAACCGTCAGATCATCGCCGATCGGATGGATCGCAACAGTCGGATCGATCATCGCCGATCGGGATCATGGCTTGGATCGATCGCAATCATCGGATCATCGTCGATCGGATGGATTGCAATGGTTTTTTTCAATCATCGCCGATCGGTATCATGGCTTGGATCGATCGCAACCATCGGATCATCACTGATCGGATGGATCACAACGGTCAGATCGATCATCACTGATCGGGATCATGGCTTCAATCGATCGCAACTATCGGATATCATTGCCGATCGGATGGATCGCAATCGTCGGATCGATCATCATCGATCGGGATCATGCCTTGGATCGATCGCAATCGTCGGATCGTCACCGATCGGATTGATCACAACGATCGGATCGATCATCGCCGATCGAGATTATAGCTTGGATCGATTGCAACCGTTGGATATCATCACCGATCGGATGGATCGCAACCATCGGATCGATCATCGCCAATCGAGATCATGGCTTGGATCGATCGCAACCGTCGAATATCATCGCCGATCAGATGGATCGCAATCGTCGGATCGATCATCGCCGTTCGAGATCATGGCTTGGATCGATCGTAACGTCGGATCATCGCCGATCAGATGGATTACAACGGTTTTTTTTTATCATCACCGATTGGGATCATGGCTTGGATCGATCGCAATCGTCGGATCGTCGCTGATCGGATGGATTGCAATGGTTTTTTTTTATCATCGCCGATCGGGATCATGGCTTGGATCGATTGCAACCGTTGGATATCGTCACCGATCGGATGGATCGCAACCGTCGGATCGATCATCGCCGATCGGGATCATGGCTTGGATCGATCGCAACCATTGGATTGTCGCCGATTGGATTGATCGCAATGGTCTGATCGATCATCGCCGATCGGGATCATGGCTTGGATCGATCGCAACCGTCAGATATCATCGTCGATCGGATGGATTGCAACGGTCCGATCGATCATCACCGATCGAGATCATGGCTTGGATCGATCGCAACCATCAGATATCGTCGCCGATCGGATGGATTGCAATGGTCTGATCAATCATCGCCGATTGGGATCATGGCTTGGATCGATCACGACCGTCGGATATCATCGCCGATTGGATGATTGCAATGGTCTGATCAATCATCGCCGATCAGGATCATGGCTTGGATCGATCGCAACCGTCAGATATCATCGTCGATCGGATGGATTGCAACGGTCCGATCGATCATCACCGATCGAGATCATGGCTTGGATCGATCGTAACCATCAGATATCGTCGCCAATCGGATGGATTGTAACGGTCTGATCGATCATCGCCGATTGGGATCATGGCTTGGATCGATCACGACCGTCGGATATCATCACCGATCGGATGGATTGCAACCGTCGGATCGATCATTACCTTTTAGATATGGAGTGAAGGTAGAATTAATTTAGGACACTTGATTGCTTGTGAAGTCTCATGATTGAACGAACCCCAATGCGGCCCGGCCCTAACCTAAGCCCTAGCATTAGCCTGGCATGAACATGTGCCTTGGTCCTTGCTAGCACGACAAGGATCGTAGCCATGGCCCGGCCTTGCAGGGTAGGGACCTTAGTTGTGTAAAAGAAAATTGGTTTAGTTATAAATGATTTAAATAGTTATTATTTACCTTAGTTGTGTAAAAGAAATAATTTAGTTATATATACTAATGCTAATATAGTTTTATATTGTGGTTTCCTTTAATGGTTTACTAGAAATTGTATAAGTCGGTCAAAAATGAGTGGGGCTCGCTCGAGGATGTATGTAAGGATAAAAGATGGCTTGCTTAATCCAGATTTTCTGAATGGATTGGAAGAATTTATCGTATTTGCATGTAGCCAACCTGAATGGATGGATGGGCCTAGGATAGGTGCCCATGCAACTTCCATAGGTGTCAGAATAAAGCCTACAGAGATGTTGAAACTGTTAAGGTGCATTGTGTAAAAAGGGGTTTATTCCTGAATACGATGTTTGGTACTGTCATGGTGAACCAAAGGAAATTCCAGTAGCTGTTACAAGCCAACAAGTGTCAATTCCTGTAGATGAACTATTTGTGAATTTAAACACATATGAAGAAATGGTGATGAATGCATCGGGTAATGAATTCAATAAGAATACATTTATGGAAGAACCAAATCCAGATGCAACAATTTTATGTTATGTTGCATGCTGCAAATCAAGAATTGTATCCTGGTTGTGAGGGTCATTCCCAGTTGTCTACGGCTGCTCGGATGTTGAATATTAAGGCAGAACATCGATTATCAGAAAATGCATTCAATTCTGTAGCTAGGTTAATCAAGGAAATTTTGCCAAATGATAATGTTGTAGCAGACAATTTTTACTGAATGAAGAAGTTGCTGCGTGGGCTTGGGCTCAGTTAATAAGATCGATTGTTGCTTGAACAATTGTATGATATTGGGGTGAAGACTTAGAGCTAAGATGGTGTAAGATTTATGGGCAATTGAGGTACAAAAACGGCGAAGGGGGAGCTAGTACAAGTAGGAGGAAAAGTGTGCCTTACAAGAGGATGCATTACTTTCCTCTTACTCTACGCTGCAGAGATTATATAGATCTGATGCTGCAACTGCTGATATGAGATGGCATGCCGAACATGAATCTAAAGAGGATGAAATGCGACATCCATCAGATTCAAAATCTTAGAAGCATTTCAATGAAAATCATCCTGATTTCGCTGAAGATATAAGGAATGTGAGATTAGGTCTTTGTACCGATGGATTCCAACCATTTGGTCAAGCGGGGCAACAGTATTCATGTTGGCATGTGATACTGACTGTATATAACCTTCCTCCATGGAAGTGCATGAAAGATACTACAATGTTTTTGACAGTTTTGGTTCCAGACTATCAAATACAAAGGAAAAGATTGATGTCTTCCTGCAACCGTTGGTGGCCAAATTGAAAATGTTGTGGAAACAGGAGTCATAGCCTACGACATTTCTATGAAACAAAATTTCATCATGAGAGCTACTTTGATGTGGACAATAAGTGACTTCCCGGCATATGCAATGTTGTCTGGTTGGAGCACTGCTGGACGTCTGGCATGCTCTCATTGCATGTATGATTCGGATGCATTTACATTGCAGAAGAGTGGTAAGCAGTCATGGTTTGATAATCATAGGAAGTTCTTGCCTCCAAATCATCCTTACAGGCGTAACTTGATCGCCTTCCGGAAGAACAAAGCAGTCACAAAATTCGTTGAACTGGTTAGGTTCGGCACGGATATATTTGATACTATAGAGCATTTGGGGTTGAGGTATGCTTGGGAACCAGATGCAAATATAATAAATGGCCGTATATGTAAAGAACATAACTGGAAGAAGCAGAGTATATTTTGGGATTTGCCGTATTGGAGCACAAATTTCATTCGGCACAACTTGGATGTTATGCATATCGAGAAAAATTTCTTTGATAACATATTTAACACGGTGCTAAACATCCCGGGAAAAACCAAAGACACTGCAAAGTCAAGAGAACTTAATCGGTATTGCAAAAGAGGTGATTTGAGGAGGAGTGCCGACAGGACCTATCCTAAAGCCTATTACACTCTTGATAGAAATTCACGAGAAGTTTTATGTAACTGGGTTAGAGGGTTAAAATTTTCAGATGGTTATGCTTCAAATATCGGTAGGTGTGTGGACATGCATAAGCTCAAGTTGTTCGGCATGAAGAGTCACGACTGCCATATTTTCATGCAATGGTTATTGCCTGTAGCTTTTCGTGAGTTGCTTCCGCACCATGTCTGGAAGGCATTGACGGAGCTCAGCTTGTTCTTCAAGGAGTTATCTATCGCAGTCATTACTTCTGCATCCATGGCAAGGCTTGAGAAGGAAATTCTAATTATTTTATGCAAGCTGGAGCAAATATTTCCTTCCAGTTTTTTTGACTCAATGGAGCATTTACCGGTTCACTTTCCATATGAAACGAGCATAGCTGGTCCCGTGCAGTATCGCTGGATGTATCCTTTCAAGAGGTAAATATATACACCAGTAAGATATGTTGATATTTCAAATATTATTTCATTGCGAAAAATTGGTTTATTTTTTTTTTCTCACCTTTACATATAGGTACCTTAAGAAGTTAAAAAATAATGTGCATAATAAGGCAAGGTTGAAGGTTCTATATACAATGCACACTTGGTCGAAGAAGTTTCAGCTTTTGCCTCGCATTACTTTGAGGGTCACGTCTGCACGAGGAGCCAAAATCTTGGTGTAACGATGACGTATGTGTGGACGAAGGAGAACCTAATGACGGAGAATATCAGTTTTTAAAGGTATCGACGTTCATTTGGGGGGCAGAAGTCAAGAAATCTTAGCGATATGGAGTATAATGCAGCACATTATTACATCCTAATGAACTATAGAGAAGTCGATCCATACATTGAGTAAGTATATACTTCAATGCTTAATTGGAACTTCTAATTTAAATTACAATATACCACAATATTTAATTGCTAATAGAAGTTTTAATCGTTATCATCCCATAAGGATGTATTGTGATAGACAACGACAGATGAATCCCGACATCAGTCAAGTTGCCATTGGGCAGAAGTTAGAAATGGAGTTCGCTTACTGGTTTTATGAATTTGTGAGTAGTATCACTCAATCAATTTCAATAATAGCTTTTACTTTTCAAATTGGTTGTGAATAGCTTATTAATTTATAGGTAAACGGTCCATGGTCCACAATCCGACAATATTTTCATTAAATGTCTATCACAATGGCCATTGAAGACCATAACAACCTCTATTGGCTATTTTGTTAATGGGTACAAATTTTAGATTGAACGACTAGCAGCTTCAAGAGACACGCAGAACTGGGGCTGTGTGTTAAAGGAGAAAGTGTTGGAGCAAATATGCAGAATTATTACGGAAAGTTAGTAGGGGTGGTTGAAGTTGAATATCCCGGTTGGCCTATGAAACGAACCGTATTGTTTCGTTGCGATTAGTTCGATCCGATAGTTCTTGTGGGCAAAAGGGTTCATAACGACTACAATCTAGTTGAAGTGAACCATCGACGAAGATTGTAGAAATATGAACCATTTATCCTTGCATCTCAAGCTCAGCAAGTGTTTTACTGCGGATATCCAAGTTTGCGCAACGACAAGCGAGATTGGTGGGTGTTTCTAAAATCGTTCCATGTTCAATAATCGTATTAGACGAGAGTTCATCAAGTCAATCAGTCGAGTGCCCTGCATTTCAAGAGGATGAGATGGAAATGCATGCAATTGAGAACGACACAAGGGCTCCTGAAACATACTTAGAGATCCAAATGGTGATGTCCAAGAAATTACGGATGCAAATGTTCGGTTTCCTTCCGATAATATTAAAACTTAATCGCAGTCCGATACGGCATCGGATGTTGAACCAACATTTCACGAAACAAATGACACCGATTAAACATAGAGGTTTTTTCAAATTTAATTTATTTTATAAATGTTAAATTTTTACATATTCAATCATTAATCGTAATTACATTGCATGAATCTTTAGTATTTTCAGTATGATGGGCCGAGGTAGATCTACCACCGACAACGGAGTGAGAAGGGACGTAGCCCTGCCGCATCAGATCCCATGAGCTTTGGAGATGGAGAGTTCGGATCTTCACACATCGCATAGCCTCCGATCTCTCCAGCCATCGGCGGTGATCCTGCATTATTATCCTCCAGTCGATCGGTATATACCTCCGAGAGTTCTTTCACCGTCGGTCGCATCGTACTTGGACTGGATGCTCATGGGCTGTAAGTATATACTAATTGTAAATATATTTATGTTTTTAAGTTAATTACTTATAAACAAGCATTTTTTTAATAGATTTATTGAGTAGCATCATGTATCGAGCCGGATCAGCTCCATATTTCAGAGGCATGCTGATCCCAATGGCTACGATTGGCGCCATGTATCTGCAGCCATAAGGGAGTTTTATTTTTCAGAGTTTTAGGTAAACTTATTAAATACAATTTATCACTGATATAAATTTTTTAATCTTAATAAATTCTGAAACTAACTATTTATTTCAATGAAGAAAAAGTATACGTGGGACCCTGCCATCCATGATGCCATTAGGGTAGCATGGGATGCTCTTACGGCACGCCGATACTCCGACATGCTTCATCGTTGGAGGGCATCGGGTGAGCGTCCTGCGCATGTGCCAGAGGGTATTTGACACGAGTGGCAGCAGGTGTGGCAGTCTAATAATTGGCGCAGGAGGTCCGCATCAGCCAGCACGAACCACTGATCCGAGAGGGGCGGTCCTGGCATGGGTCTCTCCCACCACACTGTGGGGTCCATTTCGATTCAGGAGCACAGACGTATGGTAAGAAAACATAAATAATTTAATTACCAGTTTAGTAGCATAGATGATGTATGGTAAGAAAACATAAATAATTTAATTACTAATTTAGTTATTTACAAATACTTACATTTATATCATTTTTTTTGCTGTTGTAGTCTGAGCAGGAGGGCGGAGATCCTGGTGAGTTTCATCTATTCAGGGCGACACACACCAGGAGGGACGGTTCCTAGGTTGATACACGATCACGGAGGTTGCAGTAAGAAATTAGCTTTATATTGTATCTGTTTAATTTCTAAAATTTTATTTATAAAAATTTATTGATTCATTTATTGTTGATTTTATAATTCAAAGGCATGAGTTGAGGAGCTTCAGTCCCAGGCATCTTAGGTCGACTCCACTGATGGGGAACCGCCCGTCGAACTCTCACAAGAGGAGAGTCGACGTGTATTTTTGGAGGCTGTTGGTACCAGCCGCGAGACCGTAGGGTCTATGGTCTGGG
>UESW01001940.1:444691-458256 GCA_900491605.1 Calamus simplicifolius | reverse complement strand
GAAGTTTTAATCGTTATCATCCCATAAGGATGTATTGTGATAGACAACGACAGATGAATCCCGACATCAGTCAAGTTGCCATTGGGCAGAAGTTAGAAATGGAGTTCGCTTACTGGTTTTATGAATTTGTGAGTAGTATCACTCAATCAATTTCAATAATAGCTTTTATTTTTCAAATTGGTTGTGAATAGCTTATTAATTTATAGGTAAACGGTCCATGGTCCACAACCGACAATATTTTCATTAAATGTCTATCGCAATGGCCATTGAAGACCGTAACAACCTCTACTGGCTATTTTGTTAATGGGTACAAATTTTAGATTGAACGACTAGCAGCTTCAAGAGGCACGCAGAACTGGGGCGTGTGTGTTAAAGGAGAAAGTGTTGGAGCAAATATGCAGGATTATTACGGAAAGTTAGTAGAGGTGGTTGAAGTTGAATATCCCGGTTGGCCTATGAAACGAACCGTATTGTTTCGTTGTGATTGGTTCGATCCGATAGTTCTTGTGGGCAAAAGGGTTCATAACGACTACAATCTAGTTGAAGTGAACCATCGACGAAGATTGTAGAAATATGAACCATTCATCCTTGCATCCCAAGCTCAGCAAGTGTTTTACTGCGGATATCCAAGTTTGCGCAACGACAAGCGAGATTGGTGGTTTCTAAAATCGTTCCATGTTCAATAATCGTATTAGACGAGAGTTCATCAAGTCAATCAGTCGAGTGCCCTGCATTTCAAGAGGATGAGATGGAAATGCATGCAATTGAGGACGACACAAGGGCTCCTGAAACATACTTAGAGATCCAAATGGTGATGTCCAAGAAATTACGGATGCAAATGTTCGGTTTTCCTTCCGATGATAATGAAACTGAATCGCAGTCCGATACGGCATCGGATGTTGAACCAACATTTCACGAAACAAATGACACCGATTAAACATAGAGGTTTTTTCAAATTTAATTTATTTTTATAAGTGTTAAATTTTTACATATTCAATCATTAATCGTAATTACATTGCATGAATCTTTAGTATTTTCAGTATGATGGGCCGAGGTAGATCTACCACCGACAACGGAGTGAGAAGGGACGTAGCCCTGCCGCATCAGATCCCATGAGCTTTGGAGATGGAGAGTTCGGATCTTCGCATAGCCTCCGATCTCTCCAGCCATCGGCGGTGATCCTGCATTATTATCCAGCCGATCGGTATATACCTCCGAGAGTTCTTCACCGTCGGCCGCACCGTACTTGGACTGGATGCTCATGGGCTGTAAGTATATACTAATTGTAAATATATATTTATGTTTTTAAGTTAATTACTTATAAACATGCATTTTTTTAATAGATTTATTGAGTAGCATCATGTATCGAGCCGGATCAGCTCCATATTTCAGAGGCCGTGCTGATCCCAATGGCTACGATTGGCGCCATGTATCTGCAGCCATAAGGGAGTTTTATTTTTCAGAGTTTTAGGTAAACTTATTAAATACAATTTATCACTGATATAAATTTTTTAATCTTAATAAATTCTGAAACTAACTATTTATTTCAATGCAGAAAAAGTATACGTGGGACCCTGCCATCCATGATGCCATTAGGGTAGCATGGGATGCTCTTACGGCACGCCGATACTCCGACATGCTTCATCGTTGGAGGGCATCGGGTGAGCGTCCTGCGCATGTGCCAGAGGGTATTTGACACGAGTGGCAGCAGGTGTGGCAGTCTGATAATTGGCGCAGGAGGTCCGCATCAGCCAGCACGAACCACTGATCCGAGAGGGGCGGTCCTGGCATGGGTCTCTCCCACCACACTGTGGGTCCATTTCGATTCAGGAGCACAGACGTATGGTAAGAAAACATAAATAATTTAATTACATTTAGTAGCATAGATGATGTATGGTAAGAAAACATAAATAATTTAATTACTAATTTAGTTATTTACAAATACTTACATTTATATCATTTTTTTTGCTGTTGTAGTCTGAGCAGGAGGGCGGAGATCCTGGTGAGTTTCATCTATTCAGGGCGACACACACCAGGAGGGACGGTTCCTAGGTTGATACACGATCACGGAGGTTGCAGTAAGAAATTAGCTTTATATTGTATCTGTTTAATTTCTAAAATTTTATTTATAAAAATTTATTGATTCATTTATTGTTGATTTTATAATTCAAAGGCATGAGTTGAGGAGCTTCAGTCCCAGGCATCTTAGGTCGACTCCACTGATGGGGAACCGCCCGTCGAACTCTCACAAGAGGAGAGTCGACGTGTATTTTTGGAGGCTGTTGGTACCAGCCGCGAGACCAGGGTCTATGGTCTGGGCACTAGAGCTTCTGGATATTTTCCCCATCAGGCCTCCAGTTTGCGCTATTCTGGCGATATTCCTGTCAAGCGTTTAGATGACATTCGAAGATCTATTACAGAGGAGGTTCGGCAGGAGGTTCGACAGGACGTTCGGTAGGAGATTCAACAGGAGTTCGACCAGCGCATGGGAGACTTCAGCAGGAGCTTGCAGACATGAGAGAGCAGATACGTCAGATGCAGAATTTGGTTAGCCGCATGTCGCAGGATTTCCAGCCACCACGTGATTGTGATAGTGCAGATTCTTGATGTATTTTTTTCTTTACTTTTTATGTTTTGTACATGAAAACTTCAAAATTTTAATATATTAATTAGTTTTAAAATTTAATGATGAATGTTTTGATTAGTGTTTCGATCAATATTTAAATGTAATGAATTGTATTAACCGTTTTAATTTTTAATATTTTTTTTTAAAAAATTAATTAGCGACGCATTAGCGACTGAAATTGCATCGCTAATATTTTTAAAATATTATTATTAAATATTGCAATGCAAGGACCTGGAATTGCGTCGCAATTGCGTCGCAATATGTGACACCATTTTTTTGCGTCGCTGGGCATCGCTATTTAGTGATGCAATTGCGACAAAATTCATTCTGTGACGAGAATTGCGCGTTAGCGACACATTAGTGATGCATTTTAGCGTCGCTAAAACTAATGTTTGTTGTAGTGTAGACAACTTAATTCAATATTTATTAATTAATTCAATGGGCTCTTTCGCAGCGGCTGTCGAGAGACGAGGCCGGAAGTCGGCCTCGTACCGTTGAAATGGAGTGCTGGGAGTTGGTGCCGTGGCCGAGAGTGTCCGAGACAACCAAAGCAAGGAGCAGGGAGTGGTCGTCTGGAGTAGTCCGGAGCCGAGGCCGTGGAAGGTCTTGGGCTCGGTCGACCTCTGGGATGCAACAGGGAAAAAGAGAGAGAGAGGGAGATGGGGTTTTCGAGCCCCTTCACTTTCCAACGTCACCTCCTTGTCTTATTTGATGGTTTCCTTTTGGAGAGGTGTCCCTTTCTCATCCTTTTCATAAAATCACCTCCTCATTGATTTTGGTGACCATAGCTGTTCTCGAGTCTGCTGTCTTTGGCTCTTTACCCATGTGATTTTGTTGGTGATTAACGCTCATGGTCAGAGAAGTTGGTTATTACAATAATTTAAAAGAATCAGGGCAGTGACAGAAAAGATTGAGCCCTTTTTCAAACCGGTGTCAAATGATATCGGTGCGGAATGAAAAGTATTTTTAAAAATGATGTTAAAAGGAAAAGCACCATTTGAAGTGGCGCTTTTCTCCTTCAATATTGCAGGTTAAAAACGTCACTTGAAATGACGCTTTTAAAGCGTCATTTCAAGTGGCGCATTTTTTTTCTTTCACGCAAAGTCCCATTCTTCATAGTAAAATGGTGCTTCTCAAGTGGCACTTTTAAGAGGCTTAACCTGAAATGGCGCTTCTAAGAAGCATCATTTCAAGTGGCACTTTTTATCAATGTTTTGAAAACCGGACCGGACCGGCCAGTCCAACGTCCAATCAAAAACCAGTCATCAGTCCGGTCCGGTTTTGTTATTAAAGTTGACTTTTGTATGACTCGATAAAAACCAAAAAAACCCATTGAACCGACTGGGTTTCAACCGGTCCAACCCAGTTTTTAGATTTTTTTTCTAATTTTTTATTTAAATTATATTTATATTTTATTATTTTATATTATTAAATTAAAATTTAATTATAATATTATCCGGTCCGACCAAATTGGTTCATCCGTCGAACCGATTGACCCGCGACCCAAATGTTAAGCCGGTTCGTTGTTCGGTCCGATTTTCAAAACATTGCTTTTTATGGACGACAAAAGGGTTCCTTGAAGGAACGCTTTTCCCTTTAACACCATTTTAAAAACTATATTCTCATCCGTACCATTCGCGTAAAACCAGTGTCAAATGATGCCGGTTTTAAAAAGGACTCGAGTGCTTTCCATAATAAAAAGGACCGCCTAACTAACATCCCACGTCTGTGAATATCTTTGGGTGGGTGGCAACCCAATCCCTTCCTCAATTTAATTTAGAGAAATGTCTCTATTCTCTTTTTGTTACACCATCTAGATGCTGGTCTGGTTGTGGTCGAGTGCCTGCTCTTTTTCCATGCCTTTTCTCCTAGGCAGTGTTTGGATGCCCTATTCCCACCTGAAATAGGGCCTTATTCCACCTTATTCCCCCAAACAGTGTTAAAAAGTTACGTGGGCCCCACAGTTTTTCTTATTCTCGTCAACGCGCCTATCCCCATTTTTGTATTCCACGATACCCATGGAATAGCTTGTATTCTCTGTAGCTATTCAGGGGCACCGGTGGAAGTTAAAAAAAGATATTTTCATCCACTTCGATCTTCATCCTTCTCTCGTGATTAGGGTTTCAAAAAATTCCTGGCCTAAGTTCTGAGCCTTACACTTCCACTCTGGCCTTCTTTCTATGGATGCTCCCGAGAAGCCTCTCGACTCTTCTTGTAGCGTTAACGAAGAGGATCAAGCGGATCTGTGGCTCGCTTCTCGCTTTGGTCTTCATCCTCTTCCTTGACACTTATTTTATCGGTCTTTATCCTCTTCCCATAATCTTCTCCTGTTCCTAAGGAGCTCCTCGAGAAAGCGACAGAAGAGGTAGCCTCTCTCTCTTATTTTCCTTCTTTGCTATTTTTCACGGTATTTTCTTAGCTATTGCTCTTCGAGGCAACCGATTTCCTTCTCGGTGATCTCTCTTGATGAATTTCTCTCTCCTTTTTTTCCCCTTAAATATTATGGTTTCCTCCTTTCTTAGCAAGGTCATAGTTTTGAAATATTGATATGGAGCTAGGATGCTCCCTGTTTTTTCCTTTTTTTCCCCCTAGGGTTTTTCGATTAGGACTGTGTCATCCAAATAATGCATTCCATCAGAAATTTCTATATTATCAACAGCTCTAGATTTGCAGAGAATTTAAACTAATTTAAAAGAACAAAGTATTGAGAAAAAAATATATAGAAAAAATGAATAGGATTCATAGATCATCATTCGCTAAAGCCCGTATCATTATAGCTATTATGTTGTTTTTGCGAAGTAGTGAAGTAGATATGCTGAAATGAATGGCTTGGATAATTTATCGAGGCAAAACTAAGTACCAAATAACATAAATATGTGAAATCAAAGATAGAAAATAGTTTCTTTGATTGAATTACCTTTTATTTCGGCTTTTATACCTTCTTTCAAAGCAATATGTTTGGATGAAGCTAATTTTATGTGATCTAGAGCATGTTTAAGCATGACTTTGACTAGTATATGACAAATTCTAATTGTTCATTACAACATATATCTTGCACGAGTTTATTTTATTGTTCAAAGATCATAAATTTTAATTTATTTGCTACACTTCATGCTATATCTTGCATTATAGTCCAAGTATCATAGTTTTCACATTACTCTATTAATGGAAGGTCCTTTAATTTACTGCATGTAGTTTCGTATTATATCATTATGTCGCATGACTCCTAATTCCATTATGATCCAATGTGATAATTTATCAACGATTGTGGCCCTATAGATAAGATGCCTAAATAAAAAAAGACAGTGAACCGACACACGCGAGAGAAGGATCAAGTCGTACTAGAGCACCCAATTGGATAGATGTTCTTGATACGATAATGCTTACCTTGATGAGGCAAGAGAATGACGAAGATAACTGTCACAACGGTACCTTCTCGCAAGAAACATGAAAGAAGATTACCAATTTGTTCAACGAAAGGACAAATATGTCCTTTAATTATAGAAACCTGAAGAATCGGTTGAAGGTTTTGAAGAAGACCTTCAACTTGTACTATAACCTAGCTAATCGATCTGGTTGGGGATGGATCTTGCACTAAAACTTCCCACAAGTGGTGATGAGCATATGTGGGAGGAGGTCATCTTGGTAAGTGGTTGATTGATGTTGACGAATCTTACTTTGCATGCTTTTGATAACATTATAATAATTAATTTTATAAATTTCTTAACAGGTTAACAATGACTATGCTCGGATAAAGGTTAAGTCATTTCCTGTATACGACGACATAGACATTCTTTTTTCAAAGAATACAGCTAATGGTAGACGGAGGGATACATATGCTATTCCAGAGGGAGTATCCAACAATGATACCTCGGACGACGAGGTGGATTGGATCAACTTGGAGGACATAGACTTTGGGCATCTATCATAAAAAAGTGGTGAAGTCTCATATTCATCATCCGATCATTTTGATCACCTATTTGATGATGTATCCCCAAACAGCCCAACTACATGTGCCTCGACCCAACCCACAGATTATTTTTTAGATGCAAGTTTATCAACTAGTAGTGGAAAGAGAAAAAGGTCATCCTCCATTACTCCTACGCTTATAAAATTAGGTCTACAGCTAATGCAGGTGATGCCTTTTTCGAATTGGTGGATCAAGGTAAAAAGAGATTGAAAATTGCTAATGAAATCCTTAGGAGAGATCAGCTTACCTGTCTTACAGTGTACTCTATTGATGAATGCATGCCGAAGTTAGAGAGTCTCTCTAGGATTACACCTGAACGTATTCTTGCTGTAGGGGATAGTTTAAAAATTGAGATTAATAGGTGGTTCCTTATGCATTATGAAGGGCCACTATTTGAAGCTTGGCTTAAAAGATAAATGTCTGAATTCTACCGTATACCACCTTCAATGGCAGCCCCTTCTGAAAGTTATGCTCCTGCGCCTAATATCTTTATGCCTCCAATGCATGGTGTCCATCAAGGTGGCCCACCTGTATTTGTGCCTCCTCCGATGCATGCTGCCACTCCAGGTGGACATATTCTATTCATACAGCCATTATTCAGGCCAAGCAGTGACGATAGCATCTCCCAGGGTTCGACCCATTCTTCTGTTGCCAGTGTGCAAGAATTCATTTGCACAATATCTGCATCTTCGACTCAGCAAAGTGAATTTGGCAATCATCGTTGGCTGTAATATATATCTATATTAAAGTAGTTAAATAATAATATTTCATGCTATAGTTGTTTCTATATATGTAAAACCATATTACGTCATATGTTAACTTAGCTTAAAGGACAAATTTTGCTATAGATGTCTATATTGGTTGTTACTTAATAGCAATGTCTGTTAGTATACTCTTTGTCTTGAAATATTGCTATCAACAGTTCCTTATGCATATGGTTGTATCATTAACTACTCTCTTTTTGTAATATATGGATACCTTCCATGATCTTATGGCATTTTTAATAGACGAGGATAACTTTTGGCAGGACGTCATAACTTTGTTGATAAGTAATGGCTTCATTGATTTGCTAAATTTTAGCATTATTTCAAAGGTGCCATGCCGAACTCGTCCATTCTTGGGTCACGAACTCATAACAGATATTTTGAGTGGACATCTAGATAGAGGTTATGATCACTTTAGGATGACAAACACTATGTTCTTCAAGCTAGAAGAATTACTTGTTTCACGTGGCTTCGTAACTAGCACACACAATGTAACGATAGCAATTTTTCTTTACGGCATAGGTCGTGGTGTGACCAATAGAGTGTTGGTTGAAACTTTTCAGCACTCAGGGGAGATAATATCCCGATACTTTAACACCATACTGAAAGCAATTTGTTTGCTTAAGCAAGATTTTATCGTTCAACCTGGTCAGGATACCGGCGTGCATCCACGGATCGTGACAATAACCATTTTCATCCTTACTTCATGGTACGTATGGACACGATTAGATGCAAGTATTTCATTTCCAATTGTATCATTAACTGGTCCTTGATATAGTTTGTTGCATCACAGAATGCTGTTGGAGCAATCAATGGTACGTATATACCTGCATTAATCAAGAAAAGCAAACAACCACGCTTTCGTAATTGAAAGGGCACCATTTTCCAAAATGTCATGGCTGTAGTATCATTTGATCACTCCTTTATTTTCATTTGTATTGGATGGAAAGGATCTGCAGCCGACATGAGAGTCCTACGTTGGTGTGTTGAGTCAGGAGGCCTCGTTGTACCAAAGATATTTAATTTTTTATATTTAAATGATAAATTATTTTTATTCAAGTTTTGAGTGGTTTAAGTAAAGGCTATGTTATCGTATACAGAAAAATTTTATCTTGTTGACTCAAGATATGCCAATACAGATAAGTTTCTTGCCCCATATCGGGGTAATAGGTACCACCTAAGTACCTTTAACAATTCTAAGGCTCGATGATATAATAATTATCAAGACTTATACAACCATCGATATGCTCAACTCAGAAATTGCACAGAGAAGGCCTTTGAAATTCTTAAGAAGCGATATAAGATTCTTAGAAGTCCCATCCTATTTTCCTTCAAGGTTCAGAAACGTATTGTAATGGCTTGCTACATCATTCACAATTTCATTCGGCGCACCCAAGAAATGAAAAATACTTCAATATGTTAATTGAACCCTTGCCTGCTGATCGTGATGAGGATGTCGATCCTTATCTCATTATAGGGGATGACGAATCCCAAAGAGGTGATGAACTACGCAATTCCATAGCTAATAGGCTATAGGTTGCTGAAGTAAGTCTAACATGCATTCTTTTACTATGAACAAATTTTTTCTTTAATTTTTTAAGTTAGTATATTTAACAAGATTGACTTTTTCAATAGTGCAATGTATTATGTAATCTGAGTTTCATATTGGTTTCACTGTAATGCAGAAAATTAATCTGCTTGCTTTGAGGTTTAGTATTGTCTTCCGAAAGTTATTATGTTATTTTCGTGGGCCATAGATGAAGGATCTATGAATCCTATCTTGAGTGTCAGCGTGAGGTTACTGGGTTCAAGCATACCTTATACAAGAAGTTTAAATGTAGACAAGAGGCAATTAATGCATTTCAGAATTACCATCAACCTCCTGATCATCGATCTATCGGAAAAATTATTGATATGGAATATCAGCAAAGAAAAAAGGATGTACACATGGTCAGGAATGTGGGTGCACCTTTAAAAACATTTATGTTGGTTTTTGTATCCTTTCTTGTAGGCTTTGTGCTTGGGTTTCAGTGTGGGTTAATGCTTTGAGATGGTTATGACTATTATATCTTATTATTTTTGTCGTTGTATTACTTGTAAATATTAGGCTTTGTCTTATCTTAGAGGTTGTATTTTGATAATTATTTTCTGCATTGGTATGTTATGTCAGCACTCATCTTGTTGTTTAATTGTATTGTTGGGAGAATATTAGGCAGGCTTGCACTTGTTTGAAGTAACATTTTTTGATATTGAAGTTTTGATAATATTTTGCTGAATTGAAAAATTAACCTGTGTTGCTTTTTGATGGTTGCAGTGCCATTGATATTGAGTATAAATATTTGCTTTATCCTTTTGATATTGAAGCGTCGACTGTGAACTCATGACTTGGAGGGTATTTATAAATGCAACCATTGTGAATCATCACAGTTTGGTGCTCTATCAAAGCTGAGGGCCATGATGTTTGGTAGACGCATAGCATTTCCTGAATTGGATGCATGCAAATTGTGACCGTCAGAAAATAACTGCTGATAATGCCTTCCTGAGCCAACTCAATCTATGTCCCTATAGCTTGCAAATGGATTATATTAGTACGTAGCCTTAACAATGATGAAATTGGATTTAGAATCATCATCCATTAAATAGTAGGCAGCTATGTCATAATAGTAGGTAGTTATGTCATAATAATGATAGTTTTTATCAAATAATGGTTTCTACTCTTGGGAATTGGTCTATTTCTTGTACTATCATCTTGATATGTCTCCAGGGAACTGATTTCTCATTGTACTAATTCCTAGTTTTTCATCAGAGTTGATATATTTGAGTGTCAGTTGGGTGTTAGGATGGGCTGCCTTGTGTTGTTAGTCTTCTTTGATTTTTTTTATTTAAGGCCTGAGATGCCTATGTTTTGAAAGCTGCCTCTTATGGATCATGATTTTTTGATGCATAGCTATTTGTAATAGTCATATGATGAAATGTAAATCCAATGTTCTGAGTTCAGGATTTTGATGAAAAATTAAGGATTTTGAGTACACTTCATTGCTTGATCCTTGCGTATGTGAAGTATCGATTGTGAAATCATGACTTGGAGGGCATTTCTAAAATGCAACCATTGTGAAGCATCACAGTTTGGCACTCTATCAAAGCCGAGGGCCATGACTTGGATTATGCTGCTTTGCATGACACATTCTCAGCAGAATGTGTCGGTTCATCCACAAAATGAAAAAATGAAGAACTGTTTAATATAGCTTTATAAAGTGGTGAGGGATAAGGTCAAGAAAAAGAGGTGAGGAAGCCATCAACTATCATAATAGGTAACTGTAAGGAAGGAGACATGTAAGTTTCTTTCTAAGTTAAATCAAGTTTCAAATTCTTTTTCCATGAGATGATAAGTCTATGTGTGAATTTGTAAATTTCTCCTTTTTCATATACAGGGCAGAAGCTATAAAGAAGGCCAGCAAATGAACCATATTCTTCGTCATGATGTAAAGGTCAGTGGAAATTCCAGTTCATTAGTGGGTTCGTTTTATCAAAGAACTTTGAAATTGGCATATTTCTCTTTTGTAAGTTGTAGCAGCACCTATGTTTTGTTTGCAAATATGATTGTTTTCTATTATAGGCACACCTGGATCTAAAATTCCCTGAGGTAACTCTCATCTATTTTGCTGGCAGTTGCAAAGAGTTTCACCAATTTGTACTCTTTAAATTGTCTGATGAGTTCTTTCTTGTATTACTTTTTATGTTGCCATACAACCGGATTGGTGGTTGTTGGTATTTGCACTACATTAATGGTTAGCTTCTGCCTCCACTATGGGATAAATGATCCCATGGTGCTAGGAATCAGAAGAACAAAGAAGACACAGCCGTGATGATGGCATTTGTAATTTTTTTCTTAAGTATATAGTTGGCAAAAGAGAGCATCTTTCTTCAAGGACCTGCCTGCATCTGGACATGGTAAATATTGGCATTGTTGGTGACTGGAGGCACCTTCTATGGCTTTTATTGGATGTAATGATTCCATTCTAACTTTCTACTTCGATGTCAAATAATTGAGCTGGACTAAGTTAGGTTCGTTTTCAACTTGGTGGTGCCCCTTGTCATTCACTGAAACTTCTCAAATAAGGGCAGTGCCAAAAATCTGACTCATTGTTGTACTCTTTTATTAAGATATGCAAGTATAAGTTCTGATATAAGCTCATGTGTTATAGATATAGTGAGTGGATCGATGAATGTGAACGGATGAACAACCATGAAGATGATGCTGCCTGACACTAGGGTTTGTGGGTGGACACTTGCACATATTGTATATTGTAAATGTGAAGAAGATCTCGTCTTGTTGGTAATGTTAGATTCACAGTAAGAACTTGATTTTCTTTATTTTTTTCATATAGAAAGCTTAGATAATGCTAATTTATTTTAGCTACTTGTCTGTTTTCGGTCCTTGAACATTGATCATCAAACCCTTCTGCATGCTACCTGTTTAAAACGTTGTTTTTGTACCGTGCATAATCTTGAAAAAGTTCAATACATTATCTTGAATTTTGTTAACTTGAACCAAGTTTATATCATGTTTGTACCCTATTCTTTTAATTATAGTTTCTTATTCTCTTGAGAATGAGCAAATACATAATTTTGCTGCAACAAGTTCCTTAGCTACAAGCTTCATGTTGTTTCCTATTTAGAGAAGCATCAGATGCCTGGTGCGGAAGTGTAGTTACCAGGCATATTAATGGTATAGAATTCTCCTTCCAAGTAAATTACATAGTAGATAAATTATGACATTATGGTTATCGTTTTGAATGTTGTGCACTTGGAGTCATTGAGTTTTGCCTTTTTGTAATCCCCACTGTTTGGTATCACTGCCTTCACCACATATGAGGAGAGCTTATATAAATTTCTGATGGGGGCTTTTTAATTCGCTGATCTGGAGAAGTTTGTAGAAACCGATGGGACCAAATGATCTGACACATTGGTGGGCATCAGGAGAAATCATTCATTGAACAAGTGGAAGTGCTCTCTGGACGCTATTGTATATTGATGTTGAGTCTGTTGTATCTGCAATCGTTTGGAACATTGGTGATAGAGATTGACTCTAAAGACAGGCATTTGCATATAGATTGAGCTTCTGCCATTGTTTTTCTTCACTTGAAGAGCAATAAATTGATGTAATTTATATCTGGATTTTGTGCAATATAAAGTTTTGTTCTTATTCAGAATGTCTAATAAAACATGGGGTCTGATATCTTCATATTCAATTATAAGATGACTTTTACATATGATGTTTTTAGTCCAGCATGATAAATAGTGTTGATGCATAAATTTTAAAGATCAACATGTGGATGAACCTAAGAAGCTTGTGAGCAAAGTTGATCTCGATGTAATTGAAGACATTCAGATATGCAAATTGTTCAGATTATGTATCATGCATGACTCGTCGTTGCAGGACTTTAAGCTTCTTGAGCATTGGTGGTCTAGATTGATCATGTAGCATGATCACTGACTCGACATTTTTTGAAGGTTCCAGATAATGCAAAATGGGTGGCTTGGTTTCCATTATGTGGCACATCTTGTCATCAACAAAGTTTGGATTAAGTGGGCTGTTGGAGGGATATTGAGAACCTAGATTAGACTTCAGTCTTTGATAATAAGCAGTTGTATAATCAAGCTTGAAGTTTGGGACAATATTTGTCCAAATGGCATGATTTGAGAATCTTGTAATTATATGAGTGTTGGTTGCATCGAGCTCGCTTGGTGTTTTGATCATCATCTTCCAAAAACTGATCATTAATGTAACATGCTAGAATTATTATATGCTAGAATCATTATAATGTTTGATACATTTGCTTACAAGCTATCGACGCGTGGTGCCTACCTTGTACTCTTGCGTTCCTTTGATTGAAAATATATATATGGTTTGGGATTCCCAAATTTTAAGTTTCGTTCCCGTATATTTAGTTCTAAACTTTTTAATTTGTTGCATTGTACGTTAAGCTCGAAGCCCTCTACGCTTTTCGAAGGTGTCAGGTACATGCATATTTAAAAAAATAATCCAAACACAGTGTAATTATTTAAATAAATAACTATTTACACTTATTTTTTTACATTTATTTATAATGCAATTTAAAATTAAATAAATTAATTTTAAATAAAGTTAAAAATTTCTTAATTCAATATGTTAAATTTTAACAAAAAAATGATTTAAAGCTAC
>UESW01001940.1:409498-442584 GCA_900491605.1 Calamus simplicifolius | reverse complement strand
AACCCACGACACCCTAGTTCAAAACCCACGACACCCTAGTTCAAAACCTTAAGACAAAGCATCAGTTCAAAACCCACGACACCCTAGACACCCTAGTTGACACCCTAGTTCATAACCCACGAGTTCAAAACCTTAAGACAAAGCATCAGTTCAAAACCCACGACACCCTTCTAGTTCAAAACCCACGACACCCAAAACCCACGACACCCTAGTTCAAAACCTTAAGACAAAGCATCAGTTCAAAACCCACGACACCCTAGTTCACCCTAGGAAACCCACGACACCCTAGTTCAAAACCTTAAGACAAAGCATCAGTTCAAAACCCATGACACCCTAGTTCAAAACCCACGACACCCTAGTTCAAAACCCCAGCATCAGTTCAAACCCACGACACCCTAGTTTACCCTAGTTCAAACCCACGACACCCTAGTTCAAAACCCAAGTTTCTAGTTCAAAACCCACGACACCCTAGTTCAAAACCTTAAGACAAAGCATCAGTTCAGTTAAACCCACGACACCCTTTCAAAACCCACGACACCCTAGTTCAAAACCCAGTTCAAAACCTTAAGACAAAGCATCAGTTCACGACACCCTAGTTGTTAACCCACGACACCCTAGTTCAAAACCTTAAGACAAAGCATCAGTTCAAAACCCACGACACCCTAGTTACACCCTAGTTCAAAACCCACACCCTAGTTCAAAACCTTAAGACAAAGCATCAGTTCAAAACCCACGACCCTAGTTTAGCCACGACACCCTAGTTCATAACCCATGACACCCTAGTTCAAAACCTTAAGACAAAGCATCAGTTCAAAACCCACGATACCCTAGTTCAAAACCCACGACACCCTAGTTCAAAACCCACGACACCCTAGTTCAAAACCTTAAGACAAAGCATAAGACACCCTAGTTCCCACGACACCCTAGTTCAAAACCTTAAGACAAAGCATCAGTTCAAAAACACCCTAGTTACCCTAGTTGTTCAAAACCCACGACACCCTAGTTCAAAACCTTAAGACAAAGCATCAGTTCAAAACCCACGACACCCTAGTTCAAAACCCACGACACCCTAGTTCAAAACCCTTCTAGTTCAAACCCACGACACCCTAGTTCAAAACCCACGACACCCTAGTTCAAAACCTTAAGACAAAGCATCAGTTCAAAACCCACGACACCCTAGTTTAGAAACCCACGACACCCCGGTTCAAAACCCACGACACCCTAGTTCAAAACCTTAAGACAAAGCATCAGTTCAAAACCCATCTAGTTCAAAACCCACGACACCCTAGTTCAAACCCACGTTAAGACAAAGCATCAGTTAAACCCACGACACCCTAGTTCAAAACCCCCTAGACCCACGACCCTAGTTCAAAACCTTAAGACAAAGCATCAGTTCAAAACCCACGACACCCTAGTTAAAACCCACGACACCCTAGTTCAAACCCACGACACCCTAGTTCAAAACCTTAAGACAAAGCATCAGTTCAAAACCCACGAGTTTAGTTCAGTTCAACACCCTAGGACGAGTTACCCTAGTTCAAAACCCACGACACCCTAGTTCAAAACCACGACACCCTAGTTCATAACCCATGACACCCTAGTTCAAAACCTTAAGACAAAGCATCAGTTCAAAACCCACGAACCCTAGTTTGACACCCTAGTTCAAAACCCACGACACCCTAGTTCAAAACCTTAAGACAAAGCATCAGTTCAAAACCCAACCCCCACGACACCCTAGTTCAAAACCCACGACACCTAGTTCATAACGACACCCTAGTTCAAAACCTTAAGACAAAGCATCAGTTCAAAACCCACGACACCCTAGTTCAAACCCACGACACCCTAGTTCAAAACCTTAAGACAAAGCATCAGTTCAAAACCACGACACCCTAGTTCAAACCCACACCCTAGTTCAAAACCTTAAGACAAAGCATCAGTTCAAAACCCACGATACCCTAGTTCACGACACCCTAGTTCAAAACCCACACCCTAGTTCAAACCCACGACACCCTAGTTCTTTCAGTTCAAACCCACGACACCCACGACACCCTAGTTCAAAACCCACGACACCCTATTCAAAACCTTAAGACAAAGCATCAGTTCAAAACCCACGACACCCTAGTTAGAAACCCACGACACCCTAGTTCAAAACCTTAAGACAAAGCATCAGTTCAAAACCCACGACACCCTATTTCAAAACCCACGACACCCTAGTTCAAAACCCACACCCTAGTTCAAAACCCACGACACCCTAGTTCATAACCCATGACACCCTAGTTCAAAACCTTAGACAAAGCATCAGTTCAAAACCCACGATACCCTAGTTCAAAACCCACGACACCCTAGTTCAAAACCTTAAGACAAAGCATCAGTTCAAAACCAACAACCTGAAGATCAAAGGGGCAAGAACTCGAGACTCAAGAGGCGAAGAGGACATAAAGAAGGTAATGGAGGCGTAAGAAGCTTGAAGAGACGAGCGGGACAGTCTTTATACATAATTTTTGAACGTCCCGCCCACTACAGTGCCACGCAAAGATTCATGAGTGGAGGTACCGTCCAGCTATCCACAAACTCTTTGCTTTTCGAGATGCAACGCCTCGATGACACTTAAGGGGCATGATCCATGCCCAATGATGGAACACAAATAAGAATAATCCAATAATGGTACTCCACCTTTTTTCATTAATTGAGAGTTATTTTCCTTAATTTCCCTTTAGACTGCATTGCTCTTGGTGCCATTCCTTAAATGATGAGGAGACTTCGAAGAGACTTTACCTCCTCGAGAGCACGTGCTTGCCTCCGCTAATTTATTGCGCACGAGACCCAATAAAGTGAATGATTTTGCGTTCCTTTCTCTTGAAAAATGCTATGTGCGTGAGCACCAAGACTCAGGAGCGGGGGGGCATATGATGTGATTGGTAAAAGCAACGTGTAAGTTAACGGCTAAAATTATCCAACGGTGGGAGTTTAGGATGCCAACGACCCTAGCTCCTAGGCGGCCCCCAGCTCCTAAGTGGTCTCGGCTCCTAGGCAGCCCTAATTCATAAGCGGCTTCAAGGAGGCCCCAGTTCATAAGCGGCTCCTAGGCGGCCCCAATTCATAAGTGACCCTAAGACGACCCCAGTTCATAAGCAGCCCTAAGGTGGCCCCAGTTCCTAGGTGGCCCCAACTCCTAGGCGGCCCCCAGTTCATAAGCAGCTCCTAGGCGGCCCCCAGTTCATAAGCGGCTCCTAGGCGGCTCCAGTTCATAAGCAGCCCTAAGGTGGTTCCGGCTTCTAGGCGGCCCCTATTCCTAGGCGGCCTCATCTCCTCTTGTCTTCAGGTTCAGCTGTAGCTTCCCAGGTAAGCCTTCACTCTCGACAAGGCCGGGCCCACCAGCCACCTTTAATTTATATATGTCTAATAAAACAAACTCCATTGGCACAAGCCTAAAACGTCATAATTCATCATGAAGTATTAATGATTCTGATCAGACGAGCCCAAAAGTCATCATCTACCGTAAAAGAACCAATCACTCAGTTCAGATAAGATAAACCCCAATAATTCTAACATTCCATGTGCAAAAGTCATAGCCTATCATAAGATTTCAAGCTTCTCAAACAAGTCTCTAAAAACTTCAAGTATCAATAAAACAGGTAAGAGGGACCCTGGCCAAGGTATGAACACTAAAAGCACTTAGAGAATTTTTGAATCTTTTCCTAACTCTTTCTTTCTCGAGCTTCTTCAAGCTCACGGCTGTGATTCTGATCACTAACTTGAGCATCGAATGGTCCCTATCGGAATATCCGGCTCTCGGAACCTCTTGCAGATCTCGATGTCAAGGTGAAGTTTCTTCAGTAAATTAATGACACATCCACTGACGCTTAAGGACGTCAGATCAAGATAATCATGTATCATCACATATATCCCTTTATCATGGAAGGAGGGGCCCATCCTTTCTGATGTTAGGATCATGCCCACTTTCTGTGCAGTTTAGCAGTATTGATGTTATATGTACAAACTAAGAAACTCATCATCGTCCTCAATCCAAAAAGAAACAAGTTTGACCATATCATCAATCTTATAACAATCCATCATCACATTAGTCCCAAACAATGTGAAGAATTGCAATCAAGAATACTCCATCCCTCATCAAAACCCTAATATTTATTAGGTTTCAAAAAAAAAATCCATTCTCATCTTTCCCTGAACCTACTGTTGGCATCCAAGCAGCACGATACACACATAAAAACCTAACCAATGCTAACCAAAATTCAAGCAAAACTTTCAAGGGTCCAAGCACAGGAAATTGAGAAAGAAAGTAAAGAAAAATGGCATCAGCCGCTGGCCCTCGACGCTTGTTGCTGCAGCGCTGGAGGGGGAGGAAGATGGAATCGATGGAGGAAAGCTCATCAGGCTCGAGATCCAAGTCAAGAAAAGCAAAGACGGCGCGGCCCTGATGTCGCCGCACATCTCGTAGGAGGCGGCGCACGAGGCGTTAAAGAATGTACAAGCAGGGAAAGACCATCGGAGAGGTGAGGAAGGAGAGGCGGCGAAAGCAAAAAAATAGGCATATCTGGCAGTTGGATTTCTGAGAGGGAGGGTTGAGAAAGGAGCACTTGGAGCAGGCCAGTTGCCATTTTTCATTTTTCCTTGCCCCTGCTTCATGCCTCCCTTGACTTCGGACGGAGAGGAGACGGTAAACCTAGGGGCAAAAGTCTTCGTACACTGCCTTTTATTCATCCGCGCGATGATTCATTCGTGTATAAATCCGCATTGAAATATTCATTCCTGACAGTTTATCCATGAGCGGATCGCCGCATTCAATATAGACCATTCTATCGGAGTGATATATAAAGACTTTTTCAAACCTTGGGAGGCTCAGACTTTCGCATAGAGTTTAGGGGTATGCAGGATAGCTCGTGGACCGATCCATGTCCGATCCAACAATTTAAGGGCTCGAATCGTAAATTTGAACTTATAGGATCTGAATTGAATCTAAATATAAAGCCTGTTGTAAGCTGTTTAAAATTTATTTCTAATTTGAATTTGAACTTAAAGAAAATAAATCAGGCTAGATTTGGTCTATATATATATATATATATATATATATATATATCTTGATCTTAACTATAATTTTAATTTCATTCTTATTCTTATTTTTATCAATAAAAAAGTTTGATGATAATATAAATGTACGATTAATTTATGCATTTCGTGCACAAAAAAAGGTGCACAAAAAATTTACTTCTTCGTACCATGTGTGGCTCTAAGTCCCCTCGAGTTTACGTTGCTATCAAGCCAAGCTGCGTAACGTGGTACTTAACGTGCATCAAACTTATGCATGACAAGCTGGTATGTGATATTGACGTGACACAATGTTTTTTGTTTGTTTTACCAGGTTAAAATAACCCCATCACGTTTGATTTTTCTGGTCTAGTTAAAATAACCCCATCACGTTTGATTTTTCTGGCCTAGTTAAAAACTTAAAATAACCACAATATAAAGAGTATGCTTTGATATTGACACAATGCTTTGTTTTTTTCTGGCCCCTTCGCTGTTGTCAATTTTCACCCACCCACATGCATCAGTCACGACCATGGGGCTACGCTGAAGAGACCTATACGAATGTCTTTTTCACTGTTGCTCTTGATCAGATTTTGTGCAGGAGTAGGTGAACTTAAAATGGGAACTTGTACAAAAAAAAACGCTTCTGATAATATTAATATATATTATGTAGAATAGTATGCATCATAGTAATAATATTAGAATATAATTAAAATTATTACTTCAAACTATATAAATGAAAGTCTTAAATTCTCATTTGAATCCTTCAATAAGCTACTTATGAGTAAGCTCAACTTGCAATTAAATGAGCAAATTGAGCTCAGCTTGAATATGAAATGAGTTGATCTAAAGGCAGGCTTAGTTTAGACCTCGGTTCAGAGCATGTTTGGTTCATTTACACCCAAGTTAAGGGATTGTTTCATTTTGATATTTTGCTTACTTGTAATTAAAAAGGAATTAAAAAAAATACTTAAATTGAGCAGCTTCTCATAATAGAGGTTATCAGCTTATCTTTGCATGTGCAAATCTTTTTAAAGTATAATTAAATTTGCATGAACTATTTTGAGAATAAATTATATATGACATAATTGGGATAGTTAAATATTACTCTTTTCTTACGAACATTATCAACTCAATATATGTTGGTTTAAAAATTAATTAACAATTGATAATCTATGATTTAGAGGACATGATATTTATCAAAGTTGCCTAATTTCAGAATGAGCACAGTATATAAAGATAGCATTATAATCATGCTCTTCGGAAAGAATCTAAACCTCACCCATATGTCTTTAGCTCCTCGGATGCATGTGTGTTGATTGCGAGGCTTTATTCAAAGGGTTGCCTATTCGTTGCATGGGTTCAAAAATTTGAACTTGGATATCGTTGTTTCTAGCTATTGACCAATAATTATCTTACATAGCTATTAAAAATAATCATTTACTAATCCAAATATATCCTTAGTCTTCCCACTATGGATCACACCAATCCACCACAAGTGATATATCATGCACCAAATCAGCAAGTAACAAAGCTCAAGGCTTTGACACCTAGATTGGAACAAATTTTTGTATGTTTGTTGATTAGAGCCATTACTTTGTCACCTAGATTGGATCGGGATGCTACTCTAGATAACCATGACATAATCCATGATTTTTATATGTAAATATTCTTTCAATATTCATAGAAAGTACAAATAAAAAAGCTAAACTAACATAATTTCATATCACTAATTCTGAAAAGTTAAGAACATGTCTTGTTTCAAGAGCCACATGCTTAGATGGCAAAGACATCCAACAAATAAAAACTTTCTGAGCTTAAAATTGTTACGATGGTTTGTCTGGTGCTAATTTACCATTGCTCCACAAAAATAATGTCATGCCCTAAATAGTGATTCAATTATCTATACTGTGAATTCTCTTGTTAAGTAAAATATATCAATCTTTATTCTGAGTCCTGTCGAGGGAGACAAGATCAAGATGCTTGAATTAATATAAAGCATATGATAATAACATTTTTTGTTCCACTTTCCTTAAGAGCAATATCCATCAGTAGATTGAAATTATTTTGAGAGATTCAAAAATATGCATCCGAACCCGTCCCACGTAAGTCATACCGTATATATAGATTCCAAACTTACTGTGTATTGATTTCCTTGTCCAAGATCTGAATCATCCTGTGCACTATCCCCTCAATGAGAGTAATCCAATCAAATTTCAAGAAGCGTGCCTCATGTTTTTTTTCTTTAAAAAAAATTCTAGGCTCATCCATCTATCTAAAGGTACAATTTCAAAGTTACCAACATCACATGACAACAGTGATAACATAAAAAAAAAAAAAATCATGCACTCGGATCTCTTCTGGCCTGATCTTCTGGCCAGAAGAGATCCGGGTGCATGATTTTTTTTTTACTTAAACTTGAAGTTATAAGCCTTTTCACCTTTTGGTTTTACTTGAAAAATCTGCCCCTATCACGCTTTTGTAAGCTAGTCTTCGTTTTCAAGCAAAAGGCATTCAATCAACACTCATGTAATTATAGAATTTAATTATATATATTTAATTTTATGAACAATAAATTTCTATCTTTATTTTTAACTAAAAATAAAAATTAAAAGAAAAAATATTATATAATAATTAATAAAAATATTATAATAAATTATTATATAAAGATAAGAGATTCAAGCTGCTAAAATTAATTTTTTTTGTAAAATAATTTATTTTTTAAAATTTATTTTTAGTAAAAATAAAATAATGCGTGTATTAATTTGGTGTGGAAAATGTGGAGATGAAAGATGATACGTGGCCCCCCGTAAAGCTCTGGTCAAAATATCTCCTTAAAAAAAAAAAAAAATAGGTGCGTAACAATCACGTGCAGCACCGCCCACGGCTCGAATGCGGGGCAATCGTTTTAATGCCATAATTTCACATCATTGGGAACCGTGAGATCTCGATCCAATGGTTGGCAATGCTAACGTTATCCTCTGAATAACATGAGATGGGGACAAGTAGAATAAGTTATCCCGAGAATATCGTGCCATGAACAAGCCCACGTTCTCTCGAAGGGAGAGTGAGAGGAAAAGGGGTGGATAAGGCCGGTCCGAGCGTTGACGTGTCCGGGATTTTCGTTGTACTTTTGGGGTCAGCAGCGGCCCGTTGCGTCCGGAGGGCGTCGGGCTTTTTTTGGCAGCCTATGGTTGTGTCCACCATTAGATTACTGCCACTTGTCAAATGTAGGGCTCGTCCAATAACCTCTCATTCTCCAGCATACGACGGGTTGGACGGGTCTAAGTCTCAATTCCGCACCTAACCCCAATCCAAGGGGCTGGGAATGGACCGGACTGATCTTTTGGCCAGAATAGATCCGGGTGCATGATCTTTTTTTATTTTTTATTTTTACAGTATATATAATTGAATCACTATTTAGGGCATGATATTATTTTTTTGGAGCAGTGGTAAACTAGCACTGGACAAACCCTCCTAACAATTTTAAGCTCAAAAAGTTTTTGTCTGTTGGATGTCTTTGCCATATCTAAGTATGTGGCTCTTGAAACAAGACATGTTCTTAACTTTTCAGGATTAGTGACCTGAAATTATGTTAGTTTAGCTTTTTTTTATTTATACTTTCTATGAATATTGAAAGAATATTTACATAAAAAATTATGTCATGGTTATCTAGAGTAGCATCCCAATCCAATTTAGGTGACAAAGTAATGGCTCTAATCAATAAACATGCAAAAATTTGTTCCAATCTAGGTGTCAAAGCCTTGAGCTTTGTTACTTGCTAATTTGGTCCATGATATATCACTTGTGGCAGATTTGTGTGATTAATAGTAGGAAGATTAAGGTAGTGTTTGATAGAAAAAATATTATTCATGGATAAATGTACGGGATAGAGTTTATCCTCAGGCTATCCCTAGAGATATCCCTTGGCCATCTATCCCATTGATCATATCAAATGCAAAAGGTAAATCCATAGGATAACCTTTTTTTTACTAAGGATAACCAGTTATTTCTGCATTCTCTAGAGAATAAATTGAGGAGATATCACATGGTTAATCATGATTAACCGTGAATTATCCCTTTGGTTAACTTTATTCTCTGCTATCCCTTATAGTTATGGTTTTGGGAATAAGAAGGGATATCCTTTGGATATCCCCTCTTATCCCCTATTTCAAACACCACCTAAGGATATATTTGGATTAGTAAATGATTATTTTCTAATAGCTATGTAAGATAATTATTGATCAATAGCTAGAAACAAAAATATTCAAGTTCAAATTTTTAACCCCATGCAATAAATAGGGTAACCCTTTGAATGAATCCTTGCAATCAAAACACATGCATCCGAGGAGCTAAAGACATATGGGTGAGGTTTAGATTCGTACATGTGTCTTCAGCGTAGCCTTATGGTCGTGACCGATGCATGTGGGTGGGCGAAATTGACAGCAGCAAAGGCGCCAGAAAAAAAACAAAGAGCTGTGTCAATATCACAGCATGCCATATATAATGTGGTTATTTTAAGTTTTTAACCCAGCCAGAAAAAACAAACGTGATGCGTTTGTTTTAACCCGGCCAGAAAAATCCCGGCCAGAAAAATCAAACATGATGTGGTTATTTCAACCCGGTCAAAAAAAAACATATGTTATGTCATGTCAATAACAATCACAGCATGTATAAGCCTGATGTGCGTGAGCTATGTGGTTATTTTAACCCGACAAAAAAATACATTGTGTCACGTCAATATCACACATCAATATGCCCTGTATAAGTCTGATGCACGTTAAACACACATCACACAGCTTGTAAAAAGATTTTTTTTTTTTCATCAGCCTAGAATGCCGCATTGAATGTGCAGGATGACTGCACATTCATGCTATCGCGCATATCATGGTCCAATGAATCATGACGTGGATCATGGCATAGCATGCGCTGCATGCATAGTAATATAAATATGTGATCAATTTATTCATCAATGCATAAAAAGATTTTTTACGATAAAATTATCAATATCACCAAATAGAAACGCGATAAACCAACACCATCTTATTTGATAAAATATTTAATAATTAAAAATTATTAATAATTTTAAATTACTATATTCAATATATCATAGCAACAAAAGATTATCATGCATAATATATATATATATTATATATTATAATATAAATTAAACAATAGTATTAATAATACCATAAATATATGTTATGCATTATATATATATTATACATATTTATTGTATATTATTAATATATTAATTATATATTAAATATTATAATACATAATAATATATAATTGCATTATATATTATATTATATATTAAAATATATTATATTATTCTAATATGAGGGCAGATTGATCAATCTTTCAGGTCCATCAATTTGCATTGACAATGCATTTTTAAATTCATATCTAATCTAGCTTAGTGGTTAAAAAATTCGATTTGCGTTACCTGTTATACCGACATGGATTAAGTTTGCACCGGCTAAAAATAACCTATTAATAAACATAAATTTTTAGCGGTCTCTATTCATTCGTTATATCAAACATTGTGGATGTTGTCATTTGTGGCATCTCTTTTCTTTTCTTTGGACCTCAAGCCAATGGACCGACTGCTTTTATGGTAAATAAAAATAAATAATTTAAATAAATCTAACACTGAAAAGTTTATTCATAAGTAAGATGACACGGATGGCTGATGTTCCTTCTCACCAAAACGATCTTTTTGAACCCTTAGTTGGATTTCCAAGAATTAAATGCCAGGTGCTACCTTCCAATTCACAAGATATGGTAGACTGAATGGAATATAAATAGGTGCACGTACAACTTATTTTCAAATAAATAAATAAAAATATTCAGTGAATGAAAGATTTAGCTAATATTCTCACATCATTCATCTTTGGGCCACACAAATTTGGCATGCGTATAACGACCCGGACCCTAGGCCAGCAGCACCTACAAATCTGTTTCGTTACAAGAAAGCAAGATGAATAAGGTCAACACCAACTTGAGCCACCATAGCCCAAAAAGGGATCCAATTTATACTTATCCATCCTCCTTAACTGGTTATAAACTATACAATCAACTCTTAATTTCTCGATATGAAACTATTGGAAGGGGCATCACAATTTACTCCCCTTACAGAGGAGACGAGGGGCAATTGATCACAGCCATCATACAGACAGGATTCTAGAGGTGGCCCCCATAGGTTTAAAATGTGGCTCCCATCAATGTAGCACTTTGCCCTATAGCCCCCACATTCTGTGGCCGCACAGGTTCAAAAGATGGCTCCCATCGATGTAGCACTTTACCCTGTGTAGCACTTAGCTCCTGCACTTCCAGCTGGTAAGTGGCTCTGATACCATATTGTAACGACCCAGGCCCCGGATCCACAGCACCTACGAACCTATTTCGTTACAAGAAAGCAAGACGGACAAGGTTCACACCACCTTGGGCCACCACAGCCCAAAAGAGATCCAATTGGTACTTGTCCATCCTTTTTAACTGGTTATAAACCATACAATCAACTCTCAATTTTTCAATATGGGACTATTGGGAGGGGCATCACAATCAGAGCCACACACCAGCCGAAAGTGCAGGAGCTAAGTGTCATACAGGGCAAAGTGCTACATCGATGGGAGCCATCTCTTGAACCTGTGGGTGCTACAGGACCATAGGGCAAAAAGTGCTACATTGATGGAAGCCACCTCTTAAACCTGTGGGGGTCACCTTTAGAATCCTGTCTACCTAGTGGCTATGATCAATTGCCCATAACGACGAGGACGTCGCCTCTGTAAGTGGGGATTGTGATGCCCCTCTCAATAGTTCCACATCAAAAAATTGAGAGTTGATTGTATGATTTATAACCAATTAAGGAGGATGGACAGTATCAATTGGATCCCTTTTGGGCTGTGGTGGTCCAAGTTGGTATGGACCTTATCCGTCTTGCTTTTTTTGTAATAAAACAAATTCGTGGATGCTACTGGTCCAAGGCCTGAGTTATTAAATTTAATCTTAAATTTTAAAAAGCCACATCATGTCACATTCTACAATCTATGGGTTGCTGAGACATCACGCTACCTTTCATCGTGCATTCGATCAAAGCTTGTGAAAGCCAATTTTAAAGTACAGTAACTTAAAAATTTAAAATATCAAAACCATACTCTATAGATCATCAACTGCATCAGTATGTATGTTTTATTACGTACTCCTAACATTAGTTTTTTCGCACATTACCCACCATAAATATTGCCAGAAAAAAAAAATTTATACACCACCTCTGATGCAGCAAATCTTTCATGGATTGCACTGTTCCTTTTGATTAATCCATAAGAATTCTATATAATTTAATGTGATAAAATGAAATAGTAAAGATCATAATTATGATTTGACAAGTGATACACTATCTTTGATGGAACGAGTTAGAATGGTTTACCTTTAGAAAAAAAATATGATACCCTAGTAATAAAATTGCGACATCCTTGTTATAAAAAAAATGACATCCTAATTATAAAACATTAAGGCAACGTTTTACGATATTTCAAAAAGTTTTTTTGATATCGGTCAAAAAAAATTACGACATCGTAATTATAAAATTATAACACCCATTATAAAGTTGAAAAAAAAATTATGACACCCAAATTGTAAAATTATGGCATCATAGTTATAAAATTACAATACTCATTTAGAAAATAATATGACAAAGCTTTACGATACATGCTTCATCGCGCACTAATAACATCAACTTTTTCATGCAGTACCCGCCACAATTGTTGCCGACTTCTACGCCTGCTTGAGCCCTCAAGGCTGACGGCCTCCATCATTCCATTGGGTTGCATGGGCTGGCCCATGATACTATATAATCAAATCTAAATGTATGAAAACTATCAAATAAAAAATTAATTAATTACTTAAATTAATAAAATACCTACAAAGTTTAGAAATTAAAAGAATAAAAATAATGATTTTAACCTCATGACTCGATTCAATCATACTGAAAAATATTTACAACTATTATTTTATCTTAGTTAAACAAAGATTTCGTATATTTTAAAAATATTAAAAACTTTGCATCTTAATTTAAAGTTACATGAAGATTATTAAAAATTCTTTAAAAATCTTTAAAATCCTAAAAAATTCATGTTTTTGTGTTAGTTACGTAATTTTTTAAAAAAATTATTTTAATTTTTAATTTAAGAATTGTGATAGTTACGTAATTTTTAATTTAAAAATCTTTTAATTTTTTTAAAAAATTATTTTAATTTTTAATTTTTTAATTTTTAAAAAAATTAAAAAATTATTTTAATTTTTAATTTAAAAAAATTATTTTAATTTTTTAAAACCGATCGCTGGCAATTTTAGGGATTCAGTGAGCTGTTATTTCTTAAGTCTTTATCCCAGCAATGTAAAAAGAGGCACAAAATAAAAGAAAACATTGGATCGCTTTCTGTTATACAAAAAAAAATATGCATCGATCGCATTATTAATGGCTATTAAGGAATAATTAAATAAAACATACTTTTCGACATGATTAATGATATATACTTTTCAGCATCGTTACTAATGCCCATCCATACTTTTTAACATTATGGCAGAGATTTACGAGAATATATACTTGAAATTGCAAAATATTATAGTGATTGGATTTTCAATTTAATCATCATGATAAATTAGCATAATTGCATATCTTTATTTTAAATGCAAAAAGAAATCTTTTTAAGGTCTTAAAATTTCTTCTAATAATTTTATATTAAAAATAATGCTATTTTAGCAATTGCTTAACTAATCAATCCCTTTAGGAGTGTAACCTGAGCCTAATTGAGCTTGAGTTTAATTAAGTTTGGTTTACAAGTAACTTCAAGTTAGAACTCCGAACTCAATCTTAATTTGCTTGCTATTAAGCTCAGTTCAAACTTAATTTTAAAGCAATCAAAGTATAAGCTTATTTACTTGACACTGACATTACTTTAGTACAAATCAATTCGATACTAAATAAAATCTGGTTCAAGACTAATGGAAGAACTGATTCTTCATTTGAAGATCCGGTCCATTGTTTCAAACCAAAATTACATTAAATGGATCTAAACATTAAAAAAATGCACCATCAAAGCCTTAATTCAAGTGAAGAACATCATCAATTGGGGAATCGTTAATCTCACCTAAAGATTATGTCCAGTTAATGGTTGCTCCGTATATAGGTTGAGATTGACATCTGTTGCTGCTGAAATCTATCCTCCGGCTCGAGCGCGATCGGGCTGCAGCGTGGGCTCCCTCCTGGACGGACCTGCAAGACAGTCCTCACGCGAGAGGCGTTGGGGGATAGATTTCAGCAGCAACAGATTGGCGCTAGAGGAAGGGCCTCAAGTTCCATTAAAACTTAAAGAAAGGAGATAAGGATCTCAATCTGAAGTAGAACATCTCTAATGGCTAATCGGAGAAGAGCAACCTCTGAAGCCCAAGACCATGTCACCTCCCAGAGACCTGATCCGGTGAGCAGTGTAGCGCCACAGCCTCCACCGATTGAAACCCCGTCGCCACCAGCCATCCCGGTGACCCAGGACCAGTTCGCCACGCTGGTCCAGCAGGTCCAGGCCCTGACCCACCTGGTTCAGGAGCGTTTTGCAGCTCCCCCTGCTTCGCACCTTCATAGGGAGGCTGCAGCTCCTTCCTCTCCGACCACCTCCTCTGGTCCGCATGGAGTCGCGGACCCCCCACATCGACCTAAAGAGGCCAAACCAGTCCCGCAAGGGGCTGCGACAAGGATCTCCCCAGATCTCTGCGGGCCCGATCCCTCTCTCCGGTGTCCTCTCGCCACGACGTCTCCGCCTTCTCCCCGCCTTGGCACAACAGATCGGCTTCTATAGCCATGCTACGCGCACCAAGGCATTTATGACCTCATAAAGGCCATGTGCATCTACCTGCTTTAAGGCATTTAATGCCTTATCTCCTTCCATCATTAAGGCATTTATGGCTGTCGCGTTGCCCTCTAGGTACCTTTTGCGTGAGGAAGGATGGCATCATAAAGCCAAGACAAGGAGTTCTTGACTCCATGCTTCACAGAAGTCCAACGGCCAGCTTCAGCCTCAGCCAATGGGCCTACCGCACCACCCAGAGAGTTCCCACATGCGGGACCCCATTCCGGATGGCCTTCGGTGCGGAAGCTATCATCCCCGTGGAGATAGGACTTCCCTCTCCGCGGGTGCAATCACGCCTCCAGAGTCAAAGGGAGATCTTTCTCGCCCGGCGATCTTGTCCTCCCGAAAGCATCCGTCTCCAAACCGCTAGAGCAAGGAAAGCTAGCTCTAAACTGGGAAGGCCCCTACCAAGTGGCGGAAGTCATCGGATCCGGCGCCTACAAGCTGCAAGATCTAAGCGGAAGATCCATCCCTCGGACGTGGAATTTGGACAACCTCCACAAATATCATCAATAGGGTATGCCTTCTACGGGCCGCCTTCTTAAATTTTGTCGGCATATTGTTTTCATGATTCATGGCATGACCACCACAATTATACCACCAAAAATCGTGAAGAAAACAGATGCTGCTTACCAATCCTCGGCACGACCGAGTTATCTATTTAAGCAGGGAATCTCCGAACCTCAGCTGGGCCGAGCAACAAATCTCCGAACCTCGGCTGGGCCGAGCAACCATTCTCCAAACCTCGGCTGGGCCGAGCAACCAATCTTCGAACCTCGGCTGGGCCGAGCAACAAATCTCCGAACCTCGGCTGGGCCGAGCAATAAATCTCCGAACCTCGACTGGGCCGAGCAATGATCTCCGAAGCCCCGACCAGAGCCAGAATGCATCTCTCATTATCGGAAGCTCCGGCCAGAGCCGGAGTGCATCTCTTATTACCGGAAGCCCCGGCCAAAGCCGGAGTGCATCTCTCATCATTGGAAGCCCCTGCAAGAGCCGGAGTGCATCTCTCATTATCGGAAGCCCCGACCAGAGTCGGAGTGCATCTCTTATTACCGGAAGCCCCGGCCAGAACCGGAGTGCATCTCTTATTACCAGAAGCCCCGGCCAGAGCCGAAGTGCGTAAGCCCCGGCCAGAGCCGAAGTGCATCTCCTATTTATCCAAAACCTCAGCCAAGACCGAGTGACATATCAGAACCCTCGGCTAAAAGCTGAGAAAGTTTGTTATTAATCTGGAAGGCTTGGCAACACCGAGTAATTTAATATTTGGAAGCCTCGGCTACAACCGAGTAGCATCTTGGGAAGGCTCGGCTACAACCGAGTAACGGTCTCCGAACCTTGGCAGCGCCAAGTAAAATATAATTTTGAAGGCTCAGCTACAACCGAGTAATGGTCTCCGTACCTTGGCAGCGCCAAGTAAAATATAATCTTGAAGGCTCGGCTACAACCGAGTAACGGTCTTCGTACCTTGGCAGCGCCAAGTAAAATATAATTTATATAATTTTGAAGGCTCGGCTACAACCGAGTAACGGTCTCCGAACCTTGGCAGCGCCAAGTAAAATATAATCTTGAAGGCTCGACTACAACCGAGTAACGGTCTCCGTACCTTGGTAGCGCCAAGTAAAACATAATTTTGAAGGCTCGGCTACAACCGAGTAACGGTCTCCGAACCTTGGTAGCGCCAAGTAAAATATAATCTTAAAAGCTCGGCTACAACCGAGTAACGGTCTCCGAACCTTGGCAGCGCTAAGTAAAATATAATCTTGAAGGCTCGGCTACAACCGAGTAACCGTCTCCGAACCTTGGCAGCGCCAAGTAAAATATAATCTTGAAGGCTCGGCTACAACCGAGTAACGGTCTCCGTACCTTGGCAGCGCCAAGTGAAGTATAATCTTTGAAGGCTCGGCAACACCGAGTAATTTATTATTTGAAGCCTCGGTCACAACCGAGTAGCTATTTATTATTTGGAAGCCTCGGTTACAACCGAGTAGCATCTTGGGAAGGCTCGGCAACACTGAGTAATTTATTATTTGAAGGCTCGGCAACAACCGAGTGATATATTTCTAAAGGCTCGGCAACACCGAGTAATTTATTTGGAAGCCTCGGTTACAACCAAGTAGTATCTTGGAAGGCTCGGCAACACCAAGTAATTTATTATTTGAAGCCTCGGTCACAACCGAGTAGCTATTTATTATTTGGAAGCCTCGATTACAACCGAGTAGCATCTTGGGAAGGCTCGGCTACAACCAAGTAACGGTCTCCGAACCTTGGCAGCGCCAAGTAAAATATAATTTTGAAGGCTCAGCTACAACCGAGTAACGGTCTCCGTACCTTGGCAGCGCCAAGTAAAATATAATCTTGAAGGCTCAGCTACAACCGAGTAACGGTCTCTGTACCTTGGCAGCGCCAAGTAAAATATAATTTATATAATTTTGAAGGCTCGGCTACAACCGAGTAACGGTCTCCGAACCTTGGCAGCGTTAAGTAAAATATAATCTTGAAGGCTCGGCTACAACCGAGTAACGGTCTCCGAACCTTGGCAGCGCCAAGTAAAACATAATCTTGAAGGCTCGGCTACAACCGAGTAATGGTCTCCGAACCTTGGCAGCGCTAAGTAAAATATAATCTTGAAGGCTCAGCTACAACCGAATAACGGTCTCCGAACCTTGGCAGCGCCAAGTAAAATATAATCTTGAAGGCTCGGCTACAACCGAGTAACAGTCTTCGTACCTTGGCAGCGCCAAGTAAAGTATAATCTTTGAAAGCTCGACAACACCGAGTAATTTATTATTTAAAGCCTCGGTCACAACCGAGTAGCTATTTATTATTTGGAAGCCTCGGTTACAACCGAGTAGCATCTTGGGAAGGCTCGGCAACACCGAGTAATTTATTATTTGAAGGCTCGGCGACAACCAAGTGATATATTTCTAAAGGCTCAGCAACACCGAGTAATTATTATTTGAAGCCTCGGTCACAACCGAGTAGCAATTAATATTTGGAAGCCTCGGTTACAACCGAGTAGCATCTTGGGAAGGCTCGGCAACACCGAGTAATTTATTATTTGAAGCCCCGGTCACAACCGAGTACAATTAATATTTGGAAGCCTCGGTTACAACCGAGTAGCATCTTTGAAGGCTCGGCAACACCGAGTAATTTATTATTTGAAGCCTCGGTCACAACCGAGTAGCAATTTATTATTTGGAAGCCTCGGTTACAACCGAGTAGCATCTTGGAAGGCTCGGCAACACCGAGTAATTTATTATTTGAAAGCCTCGGCCAGAGCCGAAGGGCATCACCTATTAACAGAAACCTCGGCCAAGACCAAGTGACATGTCGGAACCATCGGCTAAAGCCGAAGGGAATCTCTTATTGATCTTCAAAATCCCCGGCCAGAGCCGGAGTGCATCTCTTATTGTCAAAAGCCCGGCCAGAGCCGAAGTGCATCTCTTATTAACAAAAGCCTTGGCCGAAGACTGAGTGATATATTTCTACAGCCTCGGCCAATCCGAGTGATACAACACTAAAGCTTCGTCCCACCGGATAATCTCTCAGACACTCTAGCGCAACTAAAGCGCCTTATTTTACTTCAGCAAGAGGGCCGCCCAAGCCTTTCTCTAACCTACACAGAGATAAACACTTCCTCCACAGAGGATCGAATGACACGTCCCCTAAATAAGATTGCTTCAGAATTCTACTCCCTATATCCGAAATTACACTTCGGACTAGGGAGTGGGGGGCATGTGATGAGGGGTAAAATCGTCATTGCATTGTTGACCGCTCACATCGGCGATTGGGTCGCGCCCAGTCCAAATGCCTGCTTGCCAGCTGGCCTGTTGGTGCGACATTCTAGCAACAAGAGTCTCCTCATAATGAAGAAAGAGAACAAGAGGAAAAAAAAGGGCCACATCACGTGCGTGGGTTCTCCCAAAGGCCCCTCATTAATATTTGGTAGGCTAGATCATTTAATGGGGTAGAAACGGTCATAATGACTTAGCCAGCATTTAATAGAATAAAAAGAGAAGAGAAAGCATACTTAGGCGAACATGCCTCGGCAAATATACTTCGGCAAACATACCTCGGCAAATATACTTTGGTTTCTATAGCCGCGCTATTTCCTTCGCACCAACGCAATTATGGCCTCATAAAGGTCATGTGCATCCACCTGCTTTAAGGCATTTAATGCCTTATCTCCTTCCATCATTAAGGCATTTATGGCTGCCGCGTTGCCCAATAGGCACCTTTTGCGCGAGGAAGGATGGCGTCATAAAGCCGAAACAAGGAGTTCTTGACTCCATGCTTCACAGAAGTCCGACTCGGTCGACCACATTATACTTCGGCAGGTTCGGCCAACCTTATGCCTCGACAACCCGAGCTATTCTTATGCTTCTGCCATCAAGGCCAGACCATTTCTCGGCCATTCGATCCGAGCTACTTCAGACCTCTGCGGAATCTGGCACTGTAACATAATAAGATTCCAAACAAGGAATCATGCCAAGACGTGGCCTAGGACCTACAATAGTGGCCTAGGGACCACGCAGCCATTGAATCTCGAGCCATCGGACAACTCTCCCCGCCTCCCAACCGTCGATCCTCTAACTAACCAGATACATATCCTACCGACCCTGTAACAACCTGATTCGAATCCGTTTCGAATCCCAACTTTCAGACCTCATCCAGAGCACGTCCAAAAAGTCAGGTGACCGCCTATAAATACTACCGCCCTCAAGCCTCTCAGGTACAGCTATTCTACGCCCATTTTTCATTCATAATTCTCATACTCCACCATGAAAGCTCCCACGAGAGCTCGGAGGAACTCTTCCTGAGGGATCATTCTCCCTATATTTGTTGATTGCTGGTCTCCACTAACTTGGGCGTCGGAGGGTCTTCCGCAGAGGGCCATCCCCAACGCCTCTCGCGTGAGGACTGTCTTGCAGGTCCGCCCAGGAGGGAGCCTACGCTGCAGCCCGATCGCGCTCGAGCCGGAGGATAGATTTCAGCAGCAACAACACCAATAGATGTGGTTGAGAAAACACTTCTGCTTTTAAACTTCTTCTTTTCCTAAGAACGGGGTATTCATCCCTCCATGAATTTGCTCGAGAGTAGACGCGGAGATAGAATTGCTGCCCTAAGTACTGACGAGCCCTATTTTTGGACCTTATATTCCACATACCTACGTTATCCAGAGGCATATATAAAGCAGTCCATCCCTTGGGATACACCTGAAATAAGTTTAACATCACCAACAGTATAAGAAATGTGTTAGATAATCCTAAGCTATCAGATACAGCTAACTCATTGCGGCTATACTTCTCAGGCTAAATAAATCATATGAATCTCTGCATTTTTTCCAATTAATGTTGGTTTGGAGGAGCTGCACCATGACTCCGGTCAATCAAAAAGTCGCAAAGGTCATCATGCATTTTCCATATTACTACATAAAATTCAGTGGGGCACAGCATTATGACTGCTCATCAAGACATTGCAGCAACATCAAGACATTGGATAATATCAAATCAATTTTTTTATAATTCGTGTTTTCAGGTAGTTACAGTCAGACATTTGCTATTAGAAGGCTCATAGATATGATGCAATGCTCAGAGGCTGAAAGTGTTGCCAATGAGTCTTTTATTTCTCTAAGGGATGTAATTTAGCAGAAGTTTTTGAAGCACACCTGGTTGGCTATAATAACTATTGAAAAAAAAAATTATGAAAAGGTAACTGACAATAAAACAAGTCAGAAGCAACTATGTCAGACAATGAGAAGTTATATTCTTGCCATTCTAGGCCTCAAATGTCTAAGATCATAATTCAAGAATATGCTAGAGATAAAAAAAAATGGATGTTTAAATTCACACTAGTTACCTGGACGGTGCAACGATTAACAGTGTTTCTCAAATTGTAAGAATTTTTGCTAGCTGCTGTCCCTTGCCCTCCATCCATTCTGCACATTTCCAAATACTTCATGATTAGAGTAACTAAGAATGAATTTAAAAACTCTTGAAAAGAAGGTTTTAGCTTCAGTATTACTACCTGATGACCCAGAAGGAATATCCATCAAATATGCCATCATTGAATGGTGTCTTCATCGTTCTCAAAGATAATCTCAACATAATCTCGAAAATTAGCTGCCATAACAGAGGTCTAGAGATAATCACCTCCAAATGTTAGGTTATCGGGAATGCTTCCAAGTGAAAAGACTCCAGAAATCTTGTAGAAGTCGGCCAGTTTTAGAGGAGTATCAGCTGGAATGAAAGAGACACTGTTCACAGCATGTCTCTGCTTGCCATTGATCGCAGGTGCAGAGTTTGCAAGCCTAATTGTTCGGGTGGTGTTGACAAGCCCATAGTGATATGAACCTTGTGAGTTAGGTCTTGGTCCACTGGCTGTAAGATTCCATCCGATTCTTAGATAACAAAAGATTAGTGATCCACGTGTTAATTTGAAAATCTGTAAGGTGGTGGTAAGAAAGTAAATCAATTGAATTAGAGCAAACCACATTAAAAGATTTATCAATATTTATTGTTAAAGATGTTACCTTTTAACTCCCATCTATAAAGTGAAATATATTGTTGCTATTGTTAAAAAAAAAAATCCACGGTGTTGATTGTCAAATTCAACCATCCTTGTAACCATATTTAAGGAGATATCTAAAAAACCCAACTTGCATATATTCTAACCCGAAGTAGGAACAAAGTATTAATTCAGACTATGACTAACTACATTGAAGCAGGAAAAAAAGCTTAACAATAGAGAACATAGGACTGTGATAAATTTTATAGCAAAGGACAAGGACCGAATTTAGACATGAACCACTACACACAAAGAGGAAATTTTTATTTACAGAAAGGAGCTTGGCATAGTTAAAGATTTTATTTGAACTGTTTGTGACCATATTCACGAAGCTGACAAACTATTTTCAGAAAAGCTTATATGGCTCCAATGCAATAGGATATAATAGATGCAAATTAAGGGATAAACAAGACAAAGAGGACAAATGCATGATTAATAAACTTTTTGAAGTGAAAGATCAAAATAATACCGGATAGATCTGGCTTGGTTGAGAGACCAATCAAACTGAATGGTAGGCCCTCCAGGAGGTGGGTCAATAGGTCCTCCAAAAGAATTACTGTAATGGAGGATGGCAGTGGTGATAAGCACAGTGCTGGTAAATCAGGTGGAAACCACAATATAATAGTCCCATGATGGCTGATCAGCTATGACTAGGACTGAGTAAGACTGGCCCAGATGCACATCCAATGAAGAGTAGGTGTTTTGGAGGTTGTGAGACCCTTCAACCTCAACCAGCTTCATCATGTGCCCTTGAAATCTTATGTTTAGAGATGTTGACAACCTTACATTAGATATCCGGAACCTGTATGTCTTACCTGTAGGAATCAAAATCAAAATATACGTATCCATCAGCATGATAGCAAATTAAATAAATGCAGCTTCTATAATATATATATATATATATATATATATATATATATATATATATATATATAATGTACTGATATAAAAACAAAATTTGAAGAACAGAAATATCTATGGCCATCGATCAAGATGAGGAATACCTTGGTCAATCGTAGAAGTGTTCCCATTCCATCCACGGCCATTGATTAGAACCCCGTCAGGAAAGAGAAGATTCCTACCACTGCCTAATATGTACTTCAGGACCTACAAGGGGGGGGAAAATTGAAAAACAAATGATTGGTAAGTAGAACTAGGCAGCTAAGGCATCAGAAATAACGACTCGCTAGCTCATTCAACACACGAGAAAACAAAGTAGTGTAAGTGAGGATGAAGATTGGATACTTTATAGAAACAAATAATAATGCTTGTAAACAAAAGTATTAATAAAATTGAGAAAAAGAGTAGTTGAAGCCAATGATGGCTTCAGATTTTTTTTTCTTTTCCAGCTTGCTAGATCTCATCATGAGCAATAGGGTGGCTTACAGTGTGGTTGACCCTGTACCAATCACCAATCAACAAAGTATAATCTCCAGTAGGAGGAGGGAATGGCACAGGAATCAGTGGACGACTCAGGATCCTGAAGCCACCAAATCCACCAGCAGCCTTGTGGAACGCAAGTGAGGGAAAGTAGAAGTAGCTTCCAACCTGATCCTTCACTTGCAGCACATGGGTAAAGTTCCTTCCAGGTGGAATGGGACAGTTGGTTCCATAGACCCCATCTTGCCATGAATTCCTCCTCTGCTGTATCCCATTCCTGTGCAAATGTTTAAAACTCCATACATCACTTCTGAATTCCTGTATAAGACGAACAATGGGCAAACATTAATATGCAGCAAAGCTATTTGAATGAAACAAGAATGTGTTTTATTAATTAATTCTAATCAATCTCTGTTAACTGATTCTAATCAATCTTATTAGAGGGACTACAAACTGTTATATGAAATAATTCTGCATACAAACTGTTATATGAAATAATCAATCTTATTAGAGGGACTACAAACTGTTATATTAAATAATTCTGCATACAAATAACTCTGCATGATTTCCAACGAGTCCACCCATAGATACTCTTAAAAATCTGATGCTAACAGAGGTAAACAGAGAATGGTTACTGATTTATAATTCACATAATTGTCAACGTAAAAACAAGCATGGAGTCATGGAATAGAAATAAAAACAAATATAGAGCTAATGACACCACACCAACACTGGATAGGTTCATTAATTTGCAGTCAGCGTGTCATTCTTGAATAACTTGTGAATAAATTTTGAAATTTGTAAATTATTAGATAACTCGTGATTACTGTAATCAAAATTTTCCCCTAGATGATAAACGGTAAGATTACTGTTGGAGTAGAAACAAAGAGTTTGCAATCTATTTTTTTCTACGGTAATTAGAAAAAAATCTTTCTCATTGCCCAAACTACAGTCATCTCTTGATAAGGTTGTGATTGTAATCTTAATTCTTCCATTATTTACCTTTGATTATTTATTCAAAATTTCCACTCAGATTAGCTGAGTGAGTGCCACCACCAATTGTGCATTACCCCAGCCAAAAGTGGGTTCTCACAAAGTTCTTGCAAATACTTTGTAGTACCCGATTCCCGGTTCATATGAACCAGGTTCAGGACTTGGTCCTGTGCTGTGCGACGCTTCGCTCTCAGCGAAGCGCTTCATTTTCCTGGAACCCCTTAAACTGAAGCGTTACGCAGGGGATTATATATGTGATGCAGGGAGACTCCCTCCATCATCCTGGCTTCCGTTTCCTTCAGGTAATCCCCTGGCCTCTGGAGAGAGAGAGAGAGAAAGAGAGAGAGAGAGCGAGAGTGTGAGAGACAGAGAGAGCGCGAGAGACAGAGAGATGAAAGAGAGCGAGAGAGAGGGAGGCCGGCAGATTCTTGGTTCAGGCCCGGCGGCGTGCTCGCCGCCTCGCCGGGCCTGAGCTTCGGCTGGCGACCCCGCCGGCACCGAGGGAGGTGTCCGACGGGTGGTGGTGGAGAGAGAGAAGAGAGAGAGGGCCAATCGGCCCTTCTCTCGCGCGGTGGCGGAAGCCGGTTCGGCTTCTGCTGGTTGGTTCGGGCCCGGCGGCGTGCTCGCCGCCTCGCCGGGCCTGAGCTTTGGCCTGTCGCCTCCACCGGCGCCGGGCGTGCGTCCGTGGAGGTCCGGCCGGCCAAGGTGGCCGGCCGTGCCGCCGGCACAGTAACGTGCCGCGCGGATGAGAGAGAAAAAGAGAGAAATTGAGGGAGAGAGGAGGAGATTGGTGGCCGGCCGCGGCGGCGGCCGGCTCTGGCCCGGCCACCGGCGGCCGGGCCGCCCTCAATTTGGCCGGCGGCGGCCCTGGCCGCCGGCGAGGAACCCGTCCCCTGTTCGGTGAAACAGGGGATCGGGATGGGTGGGTTGGATGAACTGGGCCGGCTGGGCCGGCCGGTTCAGGGCCTTTGGGCCGTGCAGCGAACAGATTTGGGGCTAGTTTTTGGGCCCCGTAACGGGCCGGATTAGCAAAATAATTATATGGCTAGAATCTGGTGAATTCTAGTTTCTTGGGGTATTTTTACTTCCCCAATTGGGTGTGTATAGTGGGAGATATTCGAGCCCAAAGTTGGGCCCGTGAACTAGTCTGGGTAGAATTCTAAGGGTCATTTTAATATTCTTATTCTAATAAATTAATTGTGTAAAATGATCCTGTAGGTGCTCAGACATCTGACTAGCTGATATATACCTGTTGGATTGCGTACTGAGGTAAGTAAGCCAGTTATCAGTATTTAATAAATTATTTTATTCATTATATGAATATTTAAATTTAAATTATATTGTGACATGAAGAATTGTTATGGATATTGGCTAAATTGTAAGTAGATGATACATTGTTGTTTATTCTATATTGAGAATGATTTCATATGTGGATGCTATGCATGAGAGATGCAGTTATTATGACATTGATGTGATATATTACATGCAATTGTTAAGTAAGTATAATCCACTGTTTATGCAATATAAAGATGTTATTGATATGTTTGTGCATGATGTGAGGTACTGTTATGTGTCGCCGCGGTTCTCCTTTATCATGTCATACCACACACACATCTAGAGGATGTGTTCTGATGATTTATGCCACACACATCTAGAGGATGTGTTCTGATGATTTATGCCACATACACGTCTAGAGGATGTGTTCTGTTTATTTATGCCATTCACACGTCTAGAGGATGTGTTCTGCTTGGTTCGAGATGGCATCACGCATCTAGAGGATGTGTTCTGAGTTACTATGAGGTGGCATCACACATCTAGAGGATGTGTTCTGCTTGGTTCGAGGTGGCATCACACATATAGAGTATGTGTTCTGGTGGATTATGATATGGCGTGACCCTGGTATCTGGACCCTTTCAGTAGGGGGATGCTTGTTGGTACACTATTGGGATATTGCAGGGCCGTGGGTCACATTTACAGCTACCATTGAGAGTATAAACAGTGGGTTTACTTACATTGCATGTTTGAGTATTTGTGGAATGTTTAAGCATGCAAATCATTTATGTGCTTATAGATTGTTATGCTATGATTGACTGTATAACGTGGCTTACTTATTGAGTGTAAGCTCATAAAAATCTTACAATGTTTTTGTCAGAGCCACGAGATTGAAGATGGATGGTTGGGGTGATGGATCTTCTATTAAATAAACAAGACCCATTATTTTGTTGTAACCCCAGTATTACTTATGTGTAGGGCTTGATGCCCAAACTTTATTATTGTGGTGTGTAAGGGTTTGTAACCCAAAACTTTTAGTATTCAGTGATGAATTTGGCTTGGTTATATATAATAGTGTTATGTGTTAAAAATTTTGTGACGCCTTGCGTGCCCGGCACGCGGCGGGTTGTCACCCTAGCCCGATATTTGGGTCTGGGGCGTGACAGCTTTAGTGGTATCAGAGCTCAGGTTATGACCCTAGGGACACGGACATATTGACATGATAACACGTAGAGAACATATTTTGATGACATTATACTTAGAGAAACCTGACACTTTAGCTTATGATGATATTAACCACAACTAATTTAACAGGAAATAGATATGGCTCGCCGTACTAGGAGCCAACAATATGAGGAAGACTCTCAGGCCGGTAATGCTGATCAGCCGGTGGGTCAAGGAACTACTGGAGGTACGGCCCCTGCCAACCCAGTAGGAACTGAGCACCAGCGATTCCAGTCCGAGATGCTTCAAGCTCTCTCGGGTATGGCGCAGTCTATGCGGGACATGCAGCATCAGATCCAGCAGGCTTTGACCGCTCAGTCTGCACCCCCTTCTGCTCCGACTCAGCCTACCCTTCCTGTTCCGCAGCTGCAGCCAACCTTACCCACTCAATCAGCACCGCCGACCCAGTCTGCTTTATCTCAATCCTGGGTGGGGATCGGCCGCAGCTTTGCAGATTTCAAGAAGTTTGCCCCTGCTCCTTTCTCTGGTTCAAGCAACCCTATTGATGCTGAGAGATGGGTGCGAGATATGGAGAAGGCTTTTATGGCCCATGGTAGTCAGGAGATGGAGAGGATCAGATTTGCTACTTATCTTCTCCAAGGGGAGGCTTATGACTGGTGGTTAGTAGAGGAGCAGCGTCGGGGTGGTCAGACTATTTCTTGGGGAGAGTTTAAGGAGGCATTCTTCGACAAGTACTTTCCCAGGAGTATGCAGAGGCGGATGGAATCAGAATTTCTTAAGTTGGAGCAAAGGAATCTTTCGGTGGCCCAATATGAAGCTGAATTCACCAGGTTGGCCCGTTTTGCTCCAAGTATAGTATCTAACGAAATGGCCAAGATCACCCGATTCACGGAGGGACTTCGACCCAGACTGATGCAGGCGGTCAACGCATTTGAGCTTCACACTTACAGTGCCGTGGTAAATAAGGCCTTAATAATTGAGAGAGATATGAATACGGTTCAGAGGGATTGGGAGCAGCAGAAGAAGAGGAAAGGGCATAATTCTAGCCAGCCCCCAGCTCATGCCAAGAAGAGAGGTGCACCTCAGGCCCCAGGAGGACAACCGAATAGAGAGGCTCGCTGCTTCGCTGTGGGAATTTCCACCCGGGGAGACCTTGCCGTGGAGTGTCTGGTGCCTGTTTCTCCTGTGGAAAGACTGACCATAAGATAGCCACATGTCCCCTTCGAAAGAACCAGCAGCCATCTTCCAGTCAAGGGACGGGTCAGCAGCAGCAGCCACCGAGGACTCAGGGAAGGGTCTTCGCTCTCACTCAGCAGGATGCTGCCGCTTCTAATTCTGTGGTGACAGGTATATCAATATTTCACATCTAGCATTACATTCTTATCCTGTGCAATGCATTAATAATTAGTTAGGACATTATATTCTTATTGTTAAAATGAAATTTCATTTACGTCCAGGAATGATTAAGATAGGCAATGATTATGCTCAGACTCTAATTGATCCGGGTGCCACGCATTCGTTTATATCTGACACCTACCTTGGCAAGAATGCATCATTGACACCTGAACCTCTAGACCATGAATTACACATTGCCTTTCCAAATGGTGATACTATGAAAGTTGATACTGTATGCAAATCCTGCTTGATTATCATTGAGGATAGGAAGCTGAATGCCAATCTTATTGTCCTTCCACTGAAATTCTTTGATGTTATCCTTGGCATGGATTGGTTAGCTTCCTATCATGCTTCTGTAGACTGTTTCAGGAAGATCGTCAACTTCAAAATTCCTTGTCAGCCCGAATTTAGTTTTACTGGTGGCCAGAAACTCTAGCCTCAGTGTTTATTTCGGCACTACAGGCTGAAAAGTATCTGAGGAGTGGTGGCCAAGGATTTCTTGCTGTTATTAATGATCTTCAAAAGAAAGAGGCCAAGTTGGAGGATATTCCTATAGCTAGAGAATTCCCTGATGTCTTTCCGGATGAATTATCGGAGTTGCCCCCTGACCGGGAGGTTGAGTTCTCCATTGATTTGATTCCTGAACTGGACCTATATCCAAGGCCCCTTATCGTATGGCCCCGGCTGAGCTAAAAGAGTTGAAGGACCAATTGCAGGAACTCCTAGATCGGGGATTTATCAGGCCTAGTGCTTCTCCTTGGGGTGCTCCAGTTCTATTTGTTAAGAAGAAGGATGGCAGTCTTCGGCTATGCATTGATTACCGGGAAATCAACAAGGTGACAGTGCGAAATAAGTACCCTTTGCCGAGGATTGATGACTTGTTTGACCAACTTCAAGGAGCCCGGGTATTCTCTAAGATTGATCTCAGGTCAGGTTATCATCAGCTTAAAGTCAAGGATGGGGATGTGCCTAAGACAGCTTTCAGAACTAGATATGGCCATTATGAGTTTTTGGTGATGCCGTTTGGTTTGACTAATGCCCCGGCAGCGTTCATGGATTTGATGAACAGAATATTTAGGCCATACTTGGATCAGTTTGTGGTTGTATTTATTGATGATATTTTGATCTATTCTAAGAGTCTCAGGGAGCATGAGGATCACTTGAGGATTGTGCTTCAGACTCTTCGGGAGAAGAAGCTTTATGCCAAGCTGCAGAAGTGTGAGTTTTGGTTGGACCAAGTAGCTTTCTTGGGTCACGTAATTTCTGTGGATGGCATTTCTGTGGACCCGAAGAAGATTGAAGCTATTATTAGCTGGAGCCGACCTTCCAATGTGGCTGAAGTCAGAAGCTTCTTGGGGCTAGCCGGGTATTATCGAAAATTTGTGGAAGACTTCTCTCGCATCGCTCTACCCCTAACTCGTTTAACCCAGAAACGAGTGAAGTTTGACTGGTCAGAGGAGTGTGAGGAAAGTTTTCAGGAGTTAAAGCAGCGTTTGGTGTCAGCTCCCATCCTTGTTCTTCCGACAGGATCTGAGGGTTTTACACTTTATACTGATGCCTCTCGGAAAGGATTGGGATGTGTCCTAATGCAGAATGGAAAGGTGATAGCCTATGCTTCCAGACAGCTGAAGCCTTATGAGCAGAACTATCCTACTCATGATCTGGAATTAGCTGCGGTGGTTTTTGCTTTGAAGATTTGGCGGCATTATCTCTATGGGGTGTCGTGTGATGTGTATACAGACCATAAGAGTCTAAAATATATCTTCACACAGAAGGAGCTCAATTTGAGGCAGAGGAGGTGGTTGGAACTTCTGAAGGACTATGATCTGAATCTACATTATCATCCAGGGAAGGCTAATGTTGTGGCTGATGCTTTGAGTAGGAAGACCTCTTCTGAGTTAGCTGCTATGCTTACCTCCAGCCTCACATTCTGAAGGACCTCGAGAGGTGGGAGATTGGACTGAGAGTACAGCAGTCTGATGGACTTGTTGCTGCACTTATTCTTCAGCCGACTCTTGTTGACAGAATTAAGTCCTCCCAGATGGAAGATCCAGATCTTCAAAGAATTAAAGTTGCTGTTCAGTCAGGAGATCAGAGTGGATTTTATGTAATGGATGATGGATCCCTGAGATTTGAAGGCAGACTTTGTGTACCTAGCAATGAGGAGTTGAAAGCCGAGATTTTGAGGGAGGCTCACTACTCTCCCTATACTGTGCATCCTGGTGGTACTAAAATGTATAGAGACTTAAAGGAGAATTTTTGGTGGAAAGGGATGAAGAGGGATATTGCTCAGTTTGTGGCCAAGTGCTTAGTATGTCAGCGGGTGAAGGCCGAGCATCAAAAACCTGCGGGACCTCTTCAATCTTTGATGATTCCTCAGTGGAAATGGGAAAAGATTACTATGGATTTTGTGACTGGTCTGCCCAAAACTCCCAGGAGTAATGATGCAGTTTGGGTTATTGTGGACAGACTGACAAAGTCAGCTCATTTCCTACCTTTCAGAGTTGGAGTCTCGAGTGACAGATTGGCTAGCTTGTATTTGGAGCAGATTGTGAGACTCCATGGTGTTCCTGTCTCTATTGTATCTGACCGGGATACCAGATTTGTATCACAGTTTTGGAAGAGTCTTCATAAAGCCTTGGGGACCAAATTGAACTTCAGTACGGCTTATCATCCCCAGTCTGACGGGCAGTCAGAGAGGACCATACAGATTCTAGAAGATATGTTGCGCGCCTGTGTAATGGACTTGGGTGGGGCTTGGGATAACCACTTATCTTTGGTGGAGTTTGCTTATAACAATAGTTATCAAGCCAGTATCCAGATGGCCCCATTTGAGGCTTTGTACGGTAGGAGGTGCAGATCTCCTTTATGTTGGGATGACGTAGGGGAAAGGAAATTGCTAGGCCCTGAGCTGATCCAGCAGACAGTTGACAAGGTGCATTTGATCAGGGAGCGTCTTCGTACAGCTCAGAGCAGGCAGAAGAGTTATGCTGACGTCAGAAGAGAGAGTTAGAATTTCAGGTTGGGGATCATGTTTTCTTAAGGGTATCACCAACCAAGGATGTGATGAGATTCGGGGTTAGAGGAAAGCTTAGTCCACGCTATATTGGACCTTTTGAGATCTTGAGCAGAGTTGGGGAGGTTGCATACAGCTTAGCACTGCCTCCGATTTTATCTGGTGTTCACAATGTATTCCATGTATCTATGTTGAGGAAGTATGTTTCAGACCCCAGTCATGTTATAGCTTATGAGCCTATTCAGTTGAGGAAGGATTTATCATATGAGGAACATCCTGTGCGTATCGTGGACCGCAAGGATCAGATTCTGAGGCGGCGTACCATCCCTTATGTCAAAGTTCAGTGGAATAATCACTCTGAGAGGGAGGCTACTTGGGAGCTGGAGGAAGAAATTAAAACGAAGTATCCACAATTATTTGAAGGTAATTTATCTATCTAAGATTGTTGACTTTGATTAATTTGATTGATCCGTAGTTATGAGGTCATGTATCAATTTCGAGGCCGAAATTTTTATAAGGAGGGGAGGATGTAGTACCCGGTTCCCGGTTCATGTGAACCAGGTTCAGGACTTGGTCCTGTGCTGTGACGCTTCGCTCTCAGCGAAGCGCTTCGTTTTCCGGACCCCTTAAACCGAAGCGTTGCGCAGGGGATTAATATGTGATGGAGGGAGACTCCCTCCATCATCCTGGCTTCCGTTTCCTTCAGGTAATCCCCTGGCCTCAGAGAGAGAGAGAGAGAGAGAGAGAGAGAGAGAGAGAGAGAGAGAGAGAGAGAGAGAGAGAGAGAGAGAGAGAGACCGGCCGATCCTTGGTTCAGGCCCGGCGGCGTGCTCGCCGCCTCGCCGGGCCTGAGCTTGGCCGGCGACCCCGCCGGCACCGGGGAGGTGTCCGGCGGGGTGGTGGTGGAGAGAGAGAAGAGAGAGGGCCAATCGGCCCTTCTCTCGCGCGGTGGCGGAAAAGCTTGGTTGGTTCGGGCCCGGCGGCGTGCTCGCCGCCTCGCCGGGCCTGAGCTTGGCCTGTCGCCTCCACCGGCGCCGGGCGTGCGTCCGGTGGAGGTCCGGCCGGCCAAGGTGGCCGGCCGTGCCGCCGGCACAGTAACGTGCCGCGCGGATGTGAGAGAGAAAAAGAGAAATTGAGGGAGAGAGAGGAGATTGGTGGCCGGCCGCGGCGGCGGCCGGCTCTGGCCCGGCCACCGGCGGCCGGGCCGCCCTCAATTTGGCCGGCGGCGGCCCTGGCCGCCGGCGGAACCCGTCCCCTGTTCGGTGAAACAGGGGATCGGGTGGGTGGGTTGAATGGCTGGGCCGGCCGGTTCAGGGCCTTTGGGCCGTGCAGCGAGATTTGGGGCTATTTTGGGCCCCGTAACGGGCCGGGATTAGCAAAATAATTATATGGCTAGAATCTGGGTTAATTCTAGTTTCTTGGGGTATTTTTACTTCCCCAATTGGGTGTGTATAGTGGGAGATATTCGAGCCCAAAGTTGGGCCCGTGAACTAGTCTGGGTAGAATTCTAAGGGTCATTTTAATATTCTTATTCTAATAAATTAATTGTGTAAAATGATCCTGTAGGTGCTCAGACATCTGACTAGCTGATATATACCTGTTGGATTGCGTACTGAGGTAAGTAAGCCAGTTATCAGTATTTAATAAATTATTTTATTCATTATATGAATATTTAAATTGTGAATTATATTGTGACATGAAGAATTGTTATTATTGGCTAAATTGTAAGTAGATGATACATTGTTGTTTATGTGCTATATTGAGAATGATTTCATATGTGGATGCTATGCATGAGAGATGCAGTTATTATGACATTGATGTGATATATTACATGCAATTGTTCAGTAAGTATAATCCACTGTTTATGCAATATAAAGATGTTATTGATATGTTTGTGCATGATGTGAGGTACTGTTATGTGTCGCCGCGGTTCTCCTTTATCATGTCATACCACACACACATCTAGAGGATGTGTTCTGATGATTTATGCACACACACATCTAGAGGATGTGTTCTGATGATTTATGCCACTACACGTCTAGAGGATGTGTTCTGTTTATGCCATTCACACGTCTAGAGGATGTGTTCTGCTTGGTTCGAGATGGCATCACGCATCTAGAGGATGTGTTCTGAGTTACTATGAGGTGGCATCACACATCTAGAGGATGTGTTCTGCTTGGTTCGAGGTGGCATCACACATATAGAGTATGTGTTCTGGTGGATTATGATATGGCGTGACCCTGGTATCTGGACCCTTTCAGTAGGGGGATGCTTGTTGGTACACTATTGAGATATTGCAGGGCCGTGGGTCACATTTA
>UESW01001940.1:263176-404351 GCA_900491605.1 Calamus simplicifolius | reverse complement strand
AATTGCATATTCAGATTCTGATTATGCTGGATGCAAACTAGATAGAAAAAGCACGAGTGGTGCATGCCATTTCTTAGGAAGTAACTTAATCACATGGTTTAGCAAAAAGCAAAATTCAGTTGCATTATCAACTACTGAAGCTGAATATATAGCGGCTGGAAGTTGCTGTGCGCAAATCCTATGGATTAAGCGACAACTTGAAGACTATGGTATCACACTTGATAAAACACCCATAAGATGTGATAACACTAGTGCAATCAATTAACTAAAAATCCAATTCAACACTCAAGAACTAAACACATAGAAATAGATATCATTTTATAAGAGAACATGTAGCAAATAATGAAATATGTCTTGATTATGTTAACACTGAAGAACAATTAGCTGACATTTCACTAAACCTTTAAATGAAGAAGATTTTGTTATCTAGAGGAGAGTTAGGAATTTGTAACCCTTTTGAATAAATTTTGAAACCTTTAAGGAAATATATCTAGAGTTCTTTCAATTTCTCAAAATCTTAAGGAAATTTTATCTAGAACTCATATCAATTTGATCTCTCAAAATCCATGATTTTTAATCATACTCAAAGATCAAATTCCGGACTCAATTCGGATTCTCTGAATCTTAATCTTTTTTTCTCTGAAATTGTCTAGGAGCCGACTCGAAGAGTATCGGAGTCGACTCGAGTTTCTGCTGAAACTCAGGAGTCGACCCCTTCTCTGAGCGAGTCGACTCGAGATCGTGTCCGTGCTCTGTGACTAGTCGGGAGCCGACTCCACACTTTGCGCGAGTCGACTCGACGTGGTCCCAGTCTGATTATTTAGGGCACGAGTCGACCCGACGGACATTTCATTCGTTTCAAATCATTCCAAACCCTCTCCAAAGCTTTCCCAAAACCTTCAAACCTCAAAAAAACATCTGATTAACCACTCCTTCAAGATCTATGGCACCCAAAACCCGTGGAGCTAGCACTAGTGGCGCCGATTTGAAGAGGAAGCGGACCGTTCGACGACCCGTCCGCGAGCCGTCTACGGATTCATCCTCTACCCCTTCTCCGAGTGATTCTCCTACTCCATCTCCCACTCTTCAGGTAGATCTTCTTGCCAGTAGAGTTGTCACAACAGGAAGAAAGGTTGATTTTGAATTATTTGAGAATGAAGGCTTTATAATAGGTAGACAACTGATTGAGATGGGATTTGAGAGTATGTGTTCATTGGACTGTCCCACCTACCCTGCTCTAGTTAAGGAGTTTTACAAGAATTTGACCAGAGGAGATGATGGTTTAGTGAGCAAAGTAAGAGGCATTGGTCTGAACATCACTTCCACTATACTTTCTAGATTGTTGAATTTACCCCTGTCTGGACCATCCACCTTTGCCCCAGAAGATAGATCTCCAGCCCTCACTAGGCTATTGAACAGAAATTTTGAAGGATTTGAAGAAGTATTTGCTAGTCAATTGCCTTTGGAATTAAGATTACTTCACAACATCTGCAGCAGAATTTTGTTTCCCAAGACCGGCAAATTCGACTATGTATCTGAGAGAGATTTTTGTTATGGATGCTGTTGTTTCTGGGAAGCCCATTAATCTACCTCAGATGATCATATGGTACATTGCAGATTGTGGTGGGAAAAAGAAATCAAGTTTGCCCTATGGCATGGTTTAACTAAGTTATTTCAAAGCCAAGGGATTGTATTTGGTGATAGTGAGCCGAAAAAGGAACTAAGGCATACGGATTTTTACTCTTTGGCTACTATACATCGAATGGGGTTTGTTAAGAGAAATGGTAATTGGGAGAGAAAGAATGTTACAGAGGACAGAGCTATAGATGCTGAGGCCCCCAGACCTTCTATGAGACATTCATCACCTGAGCCTCCTCAGTGCTCGTCTGTTCCAGATTCTGTTCCAGCTCCTGCTCCTGATTCTACCCCTGCTCCTACTATTGCTCCTGCTCAGTCTTCAACTCTTTCATCTGGTAGCTTTTCTGATGTACAGTTAGATCAGCTTAGATCATTATTCAAATCGAGATAAGTGTGCATGAAAACAGACTGAAAGTAGAATTTGATGAAAAGTTTATGAATTTAAAAGAAGCCTTATATTCACTTAGTGATCGGGTTGCATCGATTGAGTCTACTCTCAGTTCATCTACCAGCTCCTTAAGTGAAGACTTAAAGAATATCTTTGGAGAACTTAAGGATATCTGCGGTGACTCAGAACCTACTCCCGGTGCAACGCCGAGCTTTAGGATAAAATTACATCTGCTTGTACTTTTGTTGATAATAAGCTTAAAGATTATGTTAGACTTCAATGTGAAGGGATGAAGCAGATTGTTGATCACTTGAATAGAATTACTAGAAGAAACTTTTTTGTTTTATGTAATCTCTTTTTGATGTAATCAAGTTTACTTTCAATGCAATGAGCAAGTTTAAATTTTCATGTACTATCATTTTGAAGTAATGAGAAAGTTTGATGCTTATGTCTATTTCAATTGTAAGTATCCTTGAATACTTTGATGATTATCCTCAATTGATAAGTTAAATAGAAAAAGATAAAGAATGTTATTAATATTGAACTTCCTAACCTTTTTGCTGATTACAAAAAAGGGGGAGAGATTTTATTCAATCGTATATGCCTTGCCTTCAATTCAAAGTTTAATTTTGAAAGAGGGAGAGCATAAGGGGAAGAGATAAATTGAATTTCATAAAGAAAATGCTTAAGTTTCTGAATTTGAAAAATTTTGAATGATTTATAAAATTAAGGTTCATAGGGGGAGCTACCTCATTGAGGGGGAGCCTTTCCATGAACACAATAGTTGATTTTGGAATCACAAATTTTTCAATTTTATAATACATATACTCAATGTTTTTGTCATCATCAAAAAGGAGGAGATTGTTGAGAAATTATTGAAACATAATTGCCCCAACTTTATTGATTTTGATGATTTCCAAAAGCCATGAGTACCTTAAAGAATACAATGAGTTTATTTATCAAAAACCTTGAGCTTATTCAAATTGAAAGGAATGGACTCTCAATGGTTAAATTTAATGAGTTTTGAATCTATTTAGAAAAAGGAGTTTCAAGCTCTCTGCTTAAAAGATTTCAAAAAGGAATTTTTAAACATTATAATTCAAATCTATGAATTCTTGAAACATGTCTTGAATCCATGCTTAATGTCATATTTAATGTATTCAAGTCAAATTTATATTTTAAATTTATTCTGGGATGAATTTCAAAGTCAATCAGAAAAATATCTGACTTTTGATACGTTCCGGAGCCGACTCTAGAGTTTCAGAGTCGACTCCTGTAAGCCATAGAGTTTTCTGATTTTCTTGAGTCGACCCTTGGTTTTCAAGAGTCGACCCCTGACTCTTTGCGAGCCGACTCCTGTCTGTGCGAGCCGACTCCGCTCAAACAACAGAAACCATGTTTTTTGAGCACTTCTCGAGTCGACTCCCTATTTTCCTCGAGTCGACTCCCGATTTTCTGGAGCCGACACTTTAGTTTTCGCGAGTCGACCCTCCAATGTTTAAAATGTTTCTACTTTTAGTAATCGACTTCGAGCCGACTCCCACAGAGCTCGAGTCGACTCCGTAAAATCTGGGCGCGATTTTTAACGATGACACATCAGCCCCAACGGTAAGATTTTTAAATAACGGCTATTTTTCTTTATCTCTAACGGATATATTTTTGCAGATTCTATAAATAGAGGAGCTCTTTTCAAATCAAATCAATCCATAGAAAATCAAAAAGAGAGAAAAGAATATTTTCAAAAAGAGGGAAAACAGAGCTTTCATAGGAAAATCTTTTAGCTCAAAATAGAGTGATTCAAAATGAGTGAAATCAAAGAGAAAGATTCGTCTGCTCCATCTCATCAATCCACAAGAGTCAAGAGAAAATCCATAAGTGTTTCAAAGATCAAATCGAAGGATTTTCAAAAGGAGAAAAAGCTTCATCTCAACTCCAAAGTCTTCAACGGTCAAGAATCTTGCTGAGGCCTGATTCAACACTTCAAGAGGAGTTAAAGAGAAGAAGGAAGAAAGCCAAAGCCACTACCATCTGCAATACTATCAGGCTTTTCTAACTCTTTATTTTATACTTCATTTGTATATTTGCTCAAGGGGAGCATTTCATTATTTAAACACTGTTATTCTGATTGTTTGCTGATTCAATCAGTGGATTGAATCAGTGGAGGTTGATATACCTCGTTGCAAGCCGGAGTGCTTGTGTTGGGTTAGTTGTGAGCCCGTGAAAAACAACGTGTAGGGTTTTGTGCTGGTAAGCCCGAGTTAAAACCGGCTGGGTTCGTTGTGCGCCCGTGAAAACAACAAGTTTGAGTTGTGAGCTTGGAAAACAACTCGGCTGTAATCTAGAGAGATTATAGTATGGACCCAAGTGAATCTTGGGAGTGGACGTAGGTGTTGGTTGCACCGAACCACTATAAAATTATCTTGTGTTTGCCGTGCCATATTTTCTCTCTCTCTATCTCTCTTTATCTGTTTGTGTATTAATTTAAGTTAGCCTCTCACTTGCACATCTTGCTAACTAATCAACTAAAGTTAAAAAGACTTAAATTTTTAAGAACCCAATTCACCCCCCCCCCCCCTCTTGGGTTGCCATCTGGGCCAATACTTACATTGCATGTTGAGTATTTGTGAAATGTTTAAGCATGCAAATCATTTATGTACTTATAGATTGTTATGCTATGATTTGACTGTATAACGTGGCTTACTTATTGAGTGTAAGCTCATAAAAATCTTACAATATTTTTGTCAGAGCCACGAGATTAAAGATGGATGGTTGGGGTGATGGATCTGCTATTAAATAAATCAAGACCCATTATTTTGTTGTAACCCCAGTATTACTTATGTGTAGGGCTTGATGCCCAAACTTTATTATTGTGGTGTGTAAGGGTTTGTAACCCAAAACTTTTAGTATTCAGTGATGAATTTGGCTTGGTTATATACATAATAGTGTTATGTGTTAAAAATTTTGTGACGCCTTGCGTGCTCGGCACGCGGCGGGTTGTCACCCTAGCCCGATATTTGGGTCTGGGGTGTGACATACTTGTAGCCATCAAGAAGACTGTGATCATTGGACAAGATTAACATAAATACAATTTCCCACAGCAGTGCAAAATTTTGCTTTCTATAATTCCTTTTTGAGAACTAGGACAGGGGAATCCTAATGCAAAATTGAGAAAAAGGTAAGACTTGAAACCAGTTCCTTGCTTCCAAATTTCATTGTAACAATAAAATGATTGTACTCAAAATATCATGCTTGTTTTTGTCAACTAAAGAGAACTGTATAGATAGAAATATCTAATTCTATTCAAACCGCATCGTGATTGAAGCAAGGAGCCATCGCCCTAATATAGTGGTCACCTAGTTTCCACCAAATGACTCTTTAATAAATGATAAGCATCATCTGATGATTCCAAATCAACATAGCAAATTCTAGGCATAATTCCATAGAAAAGCCTTTGCATCTCTTGTCAAAGAAGCATCCATAAATATGCACTAGATGACCTCTATGAGGAAGAATACCAATGATGATGTGAAACAAACTAAGTATCATGATTCCATAGTCGATGCACTGGAATATAAGAATACAATTAGATGTATCTAACCACATGCACGATGGAGATAGGGCATAAGCTAGTTCTTATTAAGGATGATCTTGAACCAAACTGATTAAAATTTTGGATTTACAATGCTTCATTTCTCTTGCCTAAATTGAACTCAAGAAAAGTATGGGCTTAGCTTGGCCCAAGTCCTATATAACATAATACACAAGAAAATTCAATGCAATATAACATAGTATAATATGATATAACATAATATATGCCATCTAAAATTTCATTATGACTTGAGATCCCAAAGCCTCACCCTTTCTACCCCTCTTGTAGGGTAAAAAACGGATCTGAATATGTGAAATCCTTTCCATTCCATTTAGCCTCATAAAGCTCTCATATAACCCAAATCAACATGTTTTCCATTAAATCATGTTTCCATGAACTGATATGTTTAATTTGGTGGATTGCATCCTTAAAGGCCAGCCTTTTAATTCAAAACATGCAACTTAGCAAAAACATCAAATTCTAACAAAGGAGTCATGTAATTAAGTTAATATGGTTATTCCTTGTTTTTTTTCCATGTGATCATTTGTTTCTTTTAGAAGAATGACAAAAGAAAGTTGAGAGGCTTTTATGCTTATTGAGTTAATAAAACATAAAGTGAAATAATATACTACTGACAACGTGTAACTATTCTCTCTCTCTCTCTCTCTACACACATTTATATCCTTGTTTTCAAAATCTAATTCATATCCATTGTCATTTAATATAAATATGGAGATCAATCTTAGCATATGATAAAGACATGTTTTTGTATTCATATTTGCCAAATAAAAAACTTAACACTATAAAAGTATCTTAAATCCCAACTTCTCAATTCTTGTAAAAATATGATTATATTTCTCTCTCGGAAGTTCATATTATTCATGCCCAACCTCCAAAGAAAAAATTCTAGCATTGATGGACACTAAGTAGAAATCATCCATGAAAAAAATTCCTTATGTTGTTGGGATACCCTTTCTTTTCTTTTTGCATGATAAGACACACGACCTCCAAAATCCAAATTAATAGTGATTTGCTAGTCATGGAAAACCTTAAGTTTATTTATATTGAGAATGTAATATAAAATAGATCTTAAATAATTTCATAAGCAATGTAATAAAATGCTCAATCCTTTTTTCCAAATTTGATCATATATCTAAAATTTTTAGTCATAGCCATGTGCATTTGCATGTGCATTATAACCGGTAGATACAATCATATGGATATAATAGTTTTTATATTGCTTCAATTCAATTTTAGTCTTACCCTCTTGTGGTCTTTTTCACTTATTGCTCTCTTTTTCCTCTTTATCTTCCTATGCTCTTTACTCCTTCTTCTCCTCTCCGATCAACTAGCCACAATCATGTGCTAGCTGCAGCTCCAGAACAAACTATCTCCTTGAAATGCTTTCTCTCTCCAACTATCCCAATAATTGCAACAATCAAAACCACCCATGTAAGCCCAAACCCCATTTCCTTGCATGAAGATCAAGCCCAAGAATGCCAGGTTCACGCTTAGGCATGAGAAAATTCATATGGATATTGCCCAAGCAAAACCAACGATTTTTAATCCTTAGGGAAAGGATTGGCTTTGTCTGAGCTTGGTCCGTTATCAACCCTACATTTACACAACATAACCATAATTGGCTTAAATTGTAATTTTAATTTGTTTCCTATAAGGATAATGTGTTTCCAAATCTATTTTTTGCTGCAATTTTATCCTTATGTAAGTCAAAAATTGATGTCAGTCTATCTTTCAGAGATTGTTGTAGCATCATGCTTGTGCATCATGATAATTAAATATTTAGAATTAAAGCATGTGCACTTAAGCGCAAAAGACTCTTGGAGCCTAGCCTAGGTGCAAAGCGCAAAGCATAGGTGCGCGCCTAAGCGAAGTGAGGTGCACATTTTTAAAATAAACGATAGAATAGCTTATATAAGTAAGCTTTATAACACATAATAGAAAAGGCTAAAAAAATCATAATAATATATATTTAGCCTATTAGCTCAATGAAAAATCTCTTCTTTCTTAACTAAAATCTGTAGTCCCTTACCATCTTTCCTTCTCTCTCACATATGATGGCATCATTTTTGGTGTTCAATCTCTTTGTTTTGCAATTTTTTTATAAGTTAAGAAAAATAATTATGAACGAAATGGTACATTATAAAGTCAACATAGTCAAATAAATATTATAGATTTTTTTTAAAAAAATAAATATAGCTTATAAAGAAAAGTACATTTTTCTTACATCTCAAATTAAATCAAGTGTATGCTTTTTTCATCTCATATATGCTTAGATGAAGGCCTCTCGCCTATGGTATAAGAAGCGCCTTATGCTAAGGTATACCTTAAGGTACAAGAAGCGCCTGGCCTTTGCCGCTTGTACATCTCATGCCCTAGGTGTGCCTTTGACAACACTTAATTAAAGTATTAAAGCATGTCATTTTAAGATATATTAATTTCCCTCCATTTGCTTCAAATGGTTTAACGACAAAATAAAAGGTCTATCTTTCTGTGCAATATTCATATAATTTTAAAATTGTTTCTCATGTCGAATTTCTGAGATATACAATACAGCTCACTATGAAACACAAGTTAAAATTCAATAGAATATGAGGGTCTAAGACATAAGGTAATCACAGATACTATGATAAAGAATATAACAATAAATAGAATTGGATAGCGAACAGATTAAGCAATTTACAAAAGCTCGTACAAGACTCAGGAAGGACTGCATGCAGCAGCATTCATTTTAAATTTATAACATCACGCATGACCCAAATTGTTGACTAATGCAATATTATTTTTAAGCTAAGATAAAAGTCTTAAGACAGAGTCACACATGCATCAAGGAGAACCATAAGGAGTTTTGAATCATGCCTCGACATTATTCCTCCATCACAGAGTTGGTTCTTAAAATAAACACAGAGCAGGTAAAGAATTATAGCAGGTCAACGGAAGCTGCAATGCCCAAATCCTTGCATATGGCAATATCTAAAGAAAAATAGTTAGTTCAACTATCGTTTATATGCTTCCCAGATCCTTTCGCCATTCTCTAAAAAAATCATATCTTGTACCAATGCAATCAACCCTCCCCCAAGAAATCACCAAATAGTAGCACCACATGTTGAAATTGATAATGGAATCAAACTTTGATATGTCATGTCATATGCAACATTATTGGCTAACAAAGGCTCTTTTCCTCCCCTGTTTTTCATTTTAATATTTCAAAGTACCAACTTACTTCATTTACACCTTTTCCTTAGACATTTCGTTTCCTTTCAAGTCAGGCAATTTTTTGTATGAACCTTTGAAATTCTACTTTTAACAGGTTTTAAATGTCTTAATTTGAAGTTATCTTACTCTATTAATTAATAAGTTGAACTGTATCTAGGTGTTGTTGCATGCAGTATACAAGTGGTATTTCAAAATCCTAATATTTTCCTATATCAGTTAACTTGTAAAAATACACAAGCAAAAGAACATATAAAATGAAAAAAGAAAAATAACTTGGTGCTTCTTATCATAATGGTTTATCACATCTAAGAATAAATTAAAAGTAATGGAAGCAATTTTCCTTGAAATCCAAATCCTTAAATTTCTGTACAACTACTACTGTATTATTATTCTTTAAAAAGCTTGTGCTAAGGAGAAAAAAATGCAAGTATAGCCCAAAAAAGCCTATGTCTCAAGGAAAGTATCAATATTTTCTAAGTTATTCACAATGTAATTAGGTAATCTGTAGTTGACTCAAGCTCAACAGGAAGAGACAACACATATATCTGCATTAGGATCTAGCATGCATCAACCTTTCCATTATTCAAGAATCATTTAAATATTAGACAATATAATAGCATCACAACATGATAGCCATGGCATGCAGTAATATGCATGAACTTACAATACTTCCAACCTAGCAATACTACCAAGAGAGGATGGAATGACACCACGATGCTATTGCCAAACAAGTTTCTGTTAAGGAAAAAAATTTGAAGAAATTATGTTATTGAAATATTAATGAAGATCAAATATTATGATTAAACAAAATGCACAGACACGTAGTTTGTTATATATTCAAGTAAGGTTAAGCACTCCATGATGATACCTATTATACTGAAAATTCATATAACAATTCTGTGAATGTAGGAGCCATTCAGCAAGAAAGTGACAGCCATAAGACATGTACGTCGCCAATTAAATAGCATGAATATCACTAGGCAGGTTTTATGTGCTGGGGTGCAACAATACGAAAGAACCTACATGCTTTGTAAATGCTGCAGTTTAGCTATGTCATTCGGCAAGAAACCCTTCAAACCCTGGTTGTCCAGGCCTCTGCATATTCAATAAATAATCTGCATTTACTCAAATGAACAAATATAAATATGCCAAATATTTGAATGTTTAAACCTAAAGTTGCACAAAAGTATAGCCATTGTGCATTGATGCGAATAGCAATATATATGTATAGGTGTTTTTTGAGCATGAGTGCATAGATTTTTATAAAGATAGAAAGATACATGTGCACATCAATTTGCAATTACTAGATGGTGTCTCATCTTCCAGGTATCCAAAACAATGAGATATTTTGAGTACCCACTCCAGAGGCTGGTAGTTTGATTCAAATGTTAAAAGTGGAAACAGCTCATAATTGCTATAAGCTAGAAATCAAGGCGCTCCATTTCTCCATATCCTTTGATTTTTCCTCATTCAATAAATTTAAAGCATGCTTTTCTTAATTCAAATTAAATGTGGAAATTAGGGAAATTATACCATAAGATACCTAGGATGGTCATACAAGAGACATCCTAATGTCATTTTAAGGTTATCTGTGGCAGCTTCTAAATGATTTAGATGGGAATGATATCTACCAGTAATGGTATGTCATAGGTCATGAAGCATTCCAATCGGCATTATCATATAAGCGTAATTCTCACTTAAAGACATTGAATACCTGTTATATTTGTTGCATCAGCATGCTTTTCATTGTTGATCATGGTGGAATTTAGCATCCAAAGACTCATATGGGGGGCAGTCTATGGCCAGCATGCCTGATGAATAATATAATATTGCCTAAAAATACTGCAGTAAGTTTCATGACACCTGAACTGACAATATTGTTTCATATTTACAATTATACTCCAGAGCACACAGAGTGCAAGAGACAGAGACGTGCTAAAATATAAGCTTCCCAGAATATCAGCATAACATGTACAACATCAACAATGCTTTGAAGCACATCTCTAGCGTTTACTGATGCACGGCTTATAAGCCTAGACCTATATTAGATAAAAAGTTTGGTGAATAGATAGAAATGACTACCAGTTCGGAGAATAGATAGAAATGACTACCAGCTTTGGCTGTAAAGAAGCAAAAAGAGATATGAAAGCAAGTTTAGGTTTTCAGAAATAATTGCCTGCTTGAGATAATCCAGGCTCAACAGATATGAAAAATGTGAGAGGATAGCAAAGCTGGCATAAAAAGACAAGTAGACCAAAAGCCTGCAGTTTGATTGTGAATTTATGCAGTTGTTATCAGCATGAAAAATAACACTAAAAGCCAGACACTAGTGAATTCAAAGATAGAGAAACTCAGCTAATGCATTAGGGATGATTCTCCCCAAGCAGAGGTCCCACTTGCAGACGTCCATCCGGAGGCAATGAAGAAGGATTGCCATGGATAGTACCACGACCACATTCAGGAAAAATAAATCACCAAAATGCAAAGTTATCTCATATTATTTTCTTCAAGTCCTGAAAAAACCAGCATCAACTTTAAAAGGATGTTCAGATTAATGAGGTCATTAAAATGACAAGATAAACAATCTGATAGGTATATCTATGACTTAGTGAACTTTCATTTTCTCTCGACATGAAAACCAAGCACATAAAGCATGCGTGTCACTAAAATATATGGCCATATCCTCCAGCAACTAATACAACTGAGAAAACTTACAAACATTGTGATAAGGTACACCTTACAATACAAGAAGCGCTTGACCTTTGGCGCTTTTACATCTCATGCCCTAGGTGCGCCTTTGACAACACTTAATCTAAATTAAGTCGTAGATAAAATGTCTCGGGAAAAGGTGTAAATGAAGTAAATTGGTACCTTAAAATATTAAAACAAAAAAAGGAAAGGAAAAAGCTTTTGTTGACCAGTAATGTTGTCATATGACATGAGATGTCACGGATTGATTCTAATACGGCTAGCCGTTTCCCCGGGGTAGTATTATCTTCTACACGGTTTTCGAAAGCAATGATGTGACAATAAAACCCAAGGCCAGCGTCGGTCAATGATGTGACAACAAAACCCAAGGCCAGCGTCGGCCAATGATGTGACAACAAAACCCAAGGCTAGCGTCGGCCTCCAGCGCCGGCCTTCAGCGTCGGCCTCCAGCGTCGGCCTCCATCGCCGGCCTCCAGCGCTGGCCTCCAGCGCCGGCTTCCAGCGTCGGCCTCCATCGCCGGCCTCCAGCGATGGCCTCCAGCGTCGGCTTCCAGCGTCGGCCTCCAGTGCCGTCCTCCAGTGTCAGCCTCCAGCATCGGCCTCCAACAACAGCACCAAAGACCGGTATCCAGCGTCGGCAATAAAGACCAACTCCGCGTTGGCACCTAAGACCGGCGCCCAGCGTCGGTAATAAAGACCAACTCCGCGTTGGCACCAAAGACCGGATCCGCTCCGGCAGCCAAAGACCAACTCTGCGTTGGCACCTAAGACCGGTGCCCAGCGTCGGCCTCTAGTGCCGGCCCCAGCGTCGGTCCTCAGCACCGACCTCCCATGCCGGAACTCTGACTCCGGCCCCTAGCATCGGCCTGCAGTCTCTCCCACATACACAATGTAATTGCATACAGCCGACCCCGCAATCTAAGCACCTCGCTCACCAAAATCACGGGCAAGTGTTAGCCTGATAGGCAGTTACCGCTATAAGCGGCCCTTATCCAGCAACAGTCTAACGACTTGCCGTTCGATGAAACATCACAACAGGACGGATTCGACGGTTCCAACAGACCGAGGTAAACGGGATCCCCAACAGGTATAAAAAGAGGACCCGTGCTCCATGCAAAGGGACTCTCTCTGGAACTTCCTCTAGAACAATTCTACAAAAATCATATCCTTGTTCGACGACTCACTAACTTGGGCGTCGGAGGGTCCCCGCCGGAACCACCGGTCCGGGACTTTTTGCAGGCTCCAGGAGGAAGACGGCGGTCTCTCTGCGCACACGACGACCCTAGCCTGCCGACGTTCATCATATGTGATTCGGCCGCAACAGATTGGCGCGCCAGGTAGGGGGAGACCAGGTCAAAAATTCTCCCTGGAACCCCTCCGATTCTGCAAAAGAAGCAATGGTGACTACGCGAGCACAAGAGGCTTCCTCCAGCCAGGCAGCCGGGCACATCCCGCGAGCTGAGCATTCGGAGGCCAACCCCCATGCTCCACCCCCTGCACCGACAAGCCAGCCCGACCGGCTTGATGCTCTAGCCCACCAGGTCCAGGATCTGACGACGATGGTCCGGGGGCTGCAAGAGCGTTATGTGGCTGCTGTAACTCAACCCCCTGTGATAAACGAAGGGGTGCGAGGAACAGTTCAGTCTCACCAAGGAGGGACCCCGCCTGAGGTCTCTCACCGCTCACCCCCCGAACCTCATCACCAAGGGACCTCGAAGCGACGACGGTCTCCCTCCCGCCGCTCTGGTCGGTCCCGCCACCGACTGGAGGAAAAAGAACCCAAGCGGGTGCGTTCTTTGCGCCGGCGATCTCCTTCATCTCCTTCTTCCGACTCATCTCGAGGTGACACTCCCCGAAAAACCACTCGTCGGGATGAGCAAAGGCTTGACGATTATCATCGACGGTTGGACGAGCTCAGCCGCCGGATCGCCGATCCTTACGCGACCGAGTATGAGCATCGCCCCCCGCTTTCTCGCCGTATCATGGAGGAACCGGTTCCTCCCCTTTGTCTCCCTCAGTTGGATCCATATGATGGAACGACGGACCCCCTGGACCATCTGGAAAGCTACAAAGTCCTCATGCAGGTCCAGGGGGCGACGGACTCCTTGTTATGCGTCGCCTTCCCGGCCACGCTCCGTAAGGCGGCGCGCGTGGTACTCCCGTCTGCCCCCACGCAGCATCAACTCATTTCGTCAACTTGAGCGATCCTTCCTGGCTCATTTTGATGCCTGTCGAAAGATCCCACGAGTTGCGGATAGCCTCTTTGCTGTCCAGCAGAAGAGTGGCGAGACCTTAAAGGATTTCGTCGCTCGATTTAAAGAAGCGGCGCTGGAGGTGTACAACCTGGAAGACTCCGTAGCCACCTTGGCCCTGAAGAGAGGACTTCGCCCGTCCAGATTCGCTTACTCCCTGGATAAGAAGCCTCCGCGCTCCTACGCCGAGCTTCTGAGCCGAGCACAGAAGTACATCCGCGCTGACGAAGCAGATTCTTCCAGGAGAGAAGTTGACAAGAACCCGGTAATAAACCACCGCCTTCTGACCGCGCTGGTGCACAACCAGGAAGCCCGAGCCTCCACGACGCTCAGATCGCCGGCCACAGGCGCTGGTTCCTAAAGAGCAGTTCACTCCCTCATGGCTCCCATCTCTCACATCCTGCTGGAGATCGAGGAGGAACCATATTTCAAGCGTCCGGCTCCCTTGAAGTCCGGGGGCCCCCGCAACAAGGAGTTTTACTGCCGGTACCACCGGGACTACGCCACGACACCGAAGACTGCCGCCATCTAAAAAAGGCCATCGAGGAGCTGGTTCAGCAAGGCCACCTGGGCAAGTTTGTTCGAAGGGGAAATCTCCCCGCGTCGGGTCCCCCGGTGCCCCCGGGTCGCCCGGCTGGTGTGGATAATACCCCAACTGAAAAGACCATAGCTATGATCTCTTGGGGAACGGATGGTGGTTCGAAGAGGCCGCGAGAGGGAATAGACTCTGTAATACCTTTCTTCGGAAAGGATCTAGATGGGGTAGTTAATAAACATGACGACAGCGTCGTGGTGTCCATGACTATAGCAAAACACCCTGTAAAAAGAATTTTAATTGATAGTGGGAGCTCTGTGGATGTCTTGAGTTATGAGGCTTTTGTTCGGATGAACTTATCAAGGTCTTTACTCCGACCCGTTGCCACACCGCTAATGGGCTTCACGGGAGACTCAGTGAGCGTCGAAGGCGAAATTGCTCTCCCGGTCACGGCTGGAACTCCTCCATGTCAGAGCACCGTGGTCATAAACTTCTTGGTGGTCCGGGTCCCGCTGGCTTATAACGCCATCTTGGGAAGACCGGGGCTGAATCTGCTAGATGCCGTGATCTCCACTAAGAGATTATTGGTAAGGTTTCCCACCAATGAAGGGATCGGAGAAATGAAGGGGGAGCAAAGCCCACTTCCGCCTTGCTACCATCTGTCGCCCAGCCCGCTGAACGCAGAGTCAGCGACAGCCTCTGAGTCACTCGATCCTAGGGAGTTGGGAAGAAGGGGAGAGCCGGCAGAGCACCTTCTAACCCTCCCCTTGGGTGATGACCCAGCAAGGACTGTTCAGCTGGGGGCATCGCTCCCGGAGGAAGTACGTCATCAACTTCTTACTTTCCTGCGGCCAACACGGACGTTTTCGCATGGTCATCCTCAGACATGCCGGGCGTCCCTGAAGAAGTAATCACCCACCAACTTAACCTCAAGCCAGGGTGTCGGCCGGTCCGACAGAAAAAGAGAAACTTCGCTCCGGACAGGCAGAAAGCTATCGACGAGGAGATCCGCAAGTTAATGGCTGCAGGCCATATTCGGGAGGTCCACTACCCCGAATGGTTGGCTAATGTGGTTCTGGTCCGCAAGGCCAATGGAAGTTGGAGAATGTGTGTAGACTTCACCGACCTCAACAAGGCATGCCCCAAAGACAGCTTCCCCTGCCTCGAATCGATCAACTGGTGGACGCTACATCCGGCCATGAGGTTCTTAGCTTCATGGATGCTTTCTCTGGATACAACCAGATCCGGATGAACCGGCGGATGAAGAAGCTACCTCCTTCATAACCGAAAAGGGGCTGTATTGCTACAAGGTAATGCCTTTCGGGTTAAAGAATGCGGGAGCTACTTACCAGAGGTTGATGAACAAGGTCTTTGAAGGACAGATAGGGCGTAACATGGAAGTGTACGTGGATGACATGCTGACAAAAAGCGTTCATGCCGGTGACCACATTGCGGACCTAGCAGAAACTTTTGACAGCCTTCGTCGGTACCAGATGAAGCTGAACCCTCGCAAATGTGCATTTGGGGTGACGCTGGGAAGTTTTTGGGTTTCATGGTGACCCGGAGGGGGATCGAAGCAAACCCAGACAAAGTCCAAGCCATCTTGGACATGAGGCCTCCTGCCAATAAGAAGGAAGTACAACGCTTGACAGGAAGAGTAGCCGCCCTAAGCCGCTTCCTATCCAAGTCTGCTGAAAGGTGTCTGCCTTTCTTCAAGGCGCTTCGCCGAATCAACGAGTTCGAATGGACCAAAGAATGCCAGGAGGCGTTCGAAGGGTTAAAGACATTCTTATCTACCCCGCCACTGCTAGCCAAGCCGACGGGTGGAGAAGAGCTCCTTCTATACCTTGCGGCCTCTCCTGAGGCTGTTAGCTCCGTGCTAGTCCGTATGGACACTAATGGCACACAAAGGCCAGTATATTATACGAGTAAGGTACTTCATGATGCAGAGACCCGATACTCAAACATGGAAAAAATTGTCTTCTCATTGATCGTGTCTGCCCAGCGACTGCGGCCATATTTCCAAGCCCACCCGATCGCAGTGATCACAGACCAGCCTCTGAAGGCGGTTCTGGCTCGTCCAGATACTTCCGGCCGGCTGGCAAGGTGGGCCCTCAAGCTGGGGGAGTTCGATATATCTTTCCGCCCCCGGTCGGCCATGAAGTCCCAAGTCCTGGCAGATTTTTTGGTTGAATGTACTTGGGGGATTGAGCCACCTGAAGAACCTCCTGCGGACATTCAACCCCTCGGAACCAGCGAAGATGAGTGGGTTCTCCATGTGGATGGGGCATCTAACTCTCAAGGGAGCGGAGCAGGCCTCATCTTGGCCAACTCGGATGGGGTTGTGACCGAATGTGCACTTCGCTTCCTCTTTCCAGCCACTAATAATCAGGCGGAATATGAAGCTTTGTTATCCGGAGTAAGATTGGCTCGAGAGCTTGGGGTGAAACGCCTTAGAGCTTTTACCGACTCCCAACTGGTTGCCGGCCAGATTACAAAGGAGTACGAGGCAAAGGATCCCATCATGGCCCGCTACTTAGACGCGGTGCACTCAATGGTTTCCCCGTTCACTCACTTCAGCGTCAGCTACATTCCTCGACAAGAGAATGCTAGAGCCGACGCCCTATCCCACCTCGCCGCCTCAGCTGATGGGATGTTGGGAAAGGCTTATGTGGAGCACTTAGAAGCCCCGAGCATTGATGTACCAAGAGAAACTTTGCCAGTGGAGCAGGAGCCCTCCTGGATGGACGCCTATGTTCAATACTTTACTGAGGGCATCCTCCCAGAAGACCCTGCCGAAGCTAGGAAACTTAAAAGACGAGCCCCAAAGTTCTTCCTTATGGAGGGAAAGCTCTACCGAAGGTCATTCTCATACCCTATCCTCAGGTGTGTCGGTCCCACCGACGCCAATTATATTTGCGAGAGATACACGAGGGGATATGCGGAAGCCATCTGGGGGCAGGGCCCTTGCATATAAAGCTCTACGTCAAGGGTATTATTGGTTGACAATGAAAGAGGACGCATCTGAGCTCGTTAAAAGATGTGACAGCTGCCAGCGTCATGCCAACGTCCAACATCAACCGGCGTCCCAGCTGACCCCTCTAGCTGCACCATGGCCCTTCGCACAGTGGGGCATGGACATCCTGGGACCTTTCCCTCCTGCCTCCGGACAACGTAAGTTCCTAGTTGTGGCCGTCGATCATTTTACTAAATGGATCGAGGCGGAAGCTCTCGCTAAGATCACGGAAGCCAAAGTAAGGGCTTTCTTTTGGAAATCCGTGGTGTGCCGGTTCGGGTTACCGCACACCCTAGTTACAGACAACGGCCGACAGTTTGATAACACGGCCTTCCGGGAATTCTGCGAGGGCCTGGGCATCCGTCACCGATTCACCTCAGTAGGGCATCCCCAAACCAACGGCGCAGCCGAGGTGACCAATCGCATCATCCTCCAAGGGCTCAGGGCTCGGCTAGATAGCTGTAAAGGGCGCTGGGTGGAAGAACTTTCCAGTGTGCTGTGGGCCTACCACACGACACCGCGAGCACCCACAGGGGAAACCCCTTTCAGCTTGGTCTTTGGGACCGAGGCGGTCATCCCCGTGGAAATAGGAGCTCCTAGTCCCCGGACGGAATTATACCACGAAGAAAGCAACTCAAACCAGCTAAGGGCTGATCTGGATTTGGTGGAAGAATTGCGAGATCAAGCGCAACTTCGTATGGCAGCGTTCCGTCAGCGAGTGGCCAAACACTACAACTCTCGGGTGCGACCCAAGACATTCCGGCCAGGAGACCTTGTCCTACGAAGAGCTGAAGTATCAAAGCCGACGGAAGGGGGCAAGCTAGCACCAAAATGGGAAGGACCATACCGTGTCAAGGAGGTGCTCCACCATGGGGCGTATAAAGTCGAAGAGCTAGACGGGAAACCGCTCCCTCGAACTTGGAATGCCGACAACTTACGCCGGTACTATCAATAGAACTCTGTCGTTATTAATTTGAATCTGTTTGATGCATGAATAATAAACATGTTCTTATTTTCGAATGAGTATGTTTAACACAAGACCGGATCCGCTCTGGCAGTCAAAGACCGGCTGGCACCAAAGAGAATCCGCTCCGGCAGTCAAAGACCGGCTCCCTGCGCCGGCACCAAAGGCCGGATCCGCTCAAAGACCAACTCCGCGTTGGCACCTAAGACCGGCGCCCAGCATCGGCAATAAAGACCAACTCCGCGTTGGCACCTAAGACCGGTGCCCAGCGCAGTCAAAGAGCAACTCCGCATTGGCACCTAAGATCGGCGCCCAGCGTCGGCAATAAAGACCAACTCCGCGTTGGCACCTAAGACCGCGCCCAGCGTCGGCAGTCAAAGACCAACTCCGCGTTGGCACCTAAGACCGGCGCCCAGCGTCGGCAATAAAGACCAACTCCGCGTTGGCACCTAAGACCGGCGCCCAGCGTCGGCAGTCAAAGACCAACTCCGCGTTGGCACCTAAGACCGGCGCCCAGCGTCGGCAATAAAGATCAACTCCGCGTTGGCACCTAAGATCGGCGCCCAGCGTCGGCAGTCAAAGACCAACTCCGCGTTGGCATCTAAGACCGGCGCCCAGCGTCGGCAATAAAGACCAACTCCGCGTTGGCACCTAAGACCGGCGCCCAGCGTCGGTAATAAAGACCAACTCCGCGTTGGCACCTAAGACCGACGCCCAGCGTCGGCAGTCAAAGACCAACTCTGCATTGGCATCTAAGACCGGCGCCCAGCGTCAGCAATAAAGACCAACTCCGCGTTGGCACCTAAGACCGGCGCCCAGTGTCGGCAATAAAGACCAACTCCGCATTGGCACCTAAGACCGGCGCCCAACGTCGGCAATAAAGACCAACTCCGCGTTGGCACCTAAGACCGACGCCCAGCGTCGGCAATAAAGACCAACTCCGCGTTGGTACCTAAGACGGCGCCCAGCGTCGGCAATAAGACCAACTCCGCGTTGGCACCTAAGACCGGCGCCCAGCGTCGGCAATAAAGACCAACTCCGTGTTGGCACCTAAGACCGGCGCCCGCGTCGGCAATAAAGACCAACTCCGCGTTGGCACCTAAGATCGGCGTCCAGCGTCGGCAATAAAGACCAACTCCGCGTTGGCACCTAAGACCGGTAGCGTCGGTAGTAAAGACCAACTCCGCGTTGGCACCAAAGACCGGATCCGCTGGCAGCCAAAGGCCAACTCCGCGTTGGCACCTAAGACCGGCACTTAGCATCGGTAGTAAAGACCAACTACGCGTTGACACTAAGGACCAGCGCCCCGCGTGGGCAATAGCAACTGACAACCGCGGTACCACCGGATATTGGCCTTATCAACACTTAGGACAGCATCACGGCTCGCGGTCCTATTTAGCGTAACCTACTGTACATAATCCTATCAATTGGCGGTTCACAGCAGTTCGAACAAATGAAGTTAATCATAATCAAAGGGGTGAAAGAGATTGAAAAGATTCATTGATAGTAAAGGTTACAAAATTGCCGACTCAGGTCAGGCACAACCGATACAAGGAGAAAAATCAAAAGCTGTTAATGACCATCCGAAGCCGGGGCATCATCCTCAGGGACATCGTCGGGCTTCAGCCCCTCGATATCCTCCAGGTCGTAAAGCTCCTGGATTTTATCTTTACAGTCTTGGAAGCGGCGTCATAAGCTAGCGCCGCTGACTCGGCTACCTCATTATCGAAGGCTTCGGATTTCTTATAATCTTCTACGGCATCGGCCCCCTTCTTTTCAGCCTCGATAGCCCTCCTCTGGGCCTCCGCCACTGTCGCCTCTAGATCCAAGATGGCTTCCTTGGCCGCATTTGTCTCAGCGGAGGCAGAACTCAGTTGAGTCTTTAAAACACATACCTCCAGTTCTGCCACCCCCAGCTTCTCCTCAGCCGCTCTTTGTTTTTCCTCTGCCACCTGAGCATTGTCCAGCTCATTGGCGGCACGGCGCTGAGCAACCTCCAGCGCATATTCAGCCTTTTCTGCTCGAAGCCGAGTAGCCTCGATCTCACCCTTCATGGTGGCCCGAGTATCCTCTAGAGCCATTGCCGCCTTCTCTGCTTTGACTTGGAGGGAGTTCATCTCCTCCCGCGCTTGTTCAATGGCGGTGTCGCTCAGAGTCCAGAGGTTTTTAAGGGCGACGAGAGAATTCAAGGCCTGGAAAAAAAAAAAGTATCCAGATATAAAGAAAGAAAAGGAGGGAAAGGAAAAGGACAATAAGGGCACAAAAACTCACCCAGAGATGCGCCACCGAGGCTTCACGAAAAAAGGCAACACACCCTTGACCTCGGAGGTATTCTTGCACCTCATCCACCGAGGCTTCCTCTATGACCCGTGTAGCCCAACGGCTGTGGTTTGCTAGCAGCGACTGGAAGGAAGGATCGATGCCCCTCTCTTCCCTGGACGTCGGCCCTACAGAGGCTGATTCCGCCTCTGAGCCTGCCACCTCCGGCTCTTTCGCTGGCTGAGGCACTTCGGCTGTCGCCCCGCAGGGGGCAGGGCAGCGACTGGAGTCGTCACTATTGCTGCCGAAGTTTTGTCCATCTCTTTGAACGTGGGAGACGGCGCCTCCCCCTCGGGAGATAAGTTGAGCAAGATAATCGGAGGAGCCGCTGCTGAGATTCTCCCTCCGGTGGGTTCCGTTCCGCCTCACCGGCCTCGGCCTTCGCCGCGTCTGCCGTGACGGGTTTGTCGGCTTGGATTTGAGCCGCCTCGCCTACGCGCAAGGATTCCACCGTTTTGGACCTCTGGGCCTCGGCTTCCTCAGCGTCGGCCCTTTTGGGGCCGCCCTTCTTCAAGACCTTGGCACGGAGGGGCTTCACGACTTTAGCCCCTCCGGTGTCGACCTCCCCAGCGTCGGTCTCCCTAGCACCAGCCCTCCCAGTGTCGGCCCTCCGGGGAACTTTAGCGGCGGCCCTTCCTTCGGCAGGAGGCGCAGTCCCGGCAGCCTTCCTCTTCTTGGCGGCCACCTGTTTAAGCTTATGCAGCGTCGGCGCCATCCCTACACAATCAAAGGATAGTTAAAAAAAAAAAAAAGAAGGAAAAGAAGAGAAAGAGAAGCAGAGGAGAAGAGAGGCGAGTAGTCTAATGCTCACCCCTCGCGGGAATTAGACCAGCACGGTGAAGATTCTCCTCGGCTAGAAGCCTATTACATCGAGGAATGTCGGCAGTCAGAAGCTGCCCAAACGCCATCCGGTCCCGTGGAAGGATGGAGGGGTCCCTATTGGCGTCGATGTTGGGTATCCCCCAGCTTCCACGAACCCCGCTGATGTCCGCAAAGAAAAACTTGTCCTTCCACCCTTTAACGGAGGAAGGAAGGCACAATTTAAGGATCCTATTGAATCTAGGAGTGAAGGACCACCAGCCTTACTGTTTGCGAAGGGTATAGAAGCTGCGAAATAGGGAAATGCTAGCCTCAATGCCCTGCAGGTGATAGAGTACTAAAAAACCAACAATGGTTCGGATAGAGTTGGGAACTAGTTGGGAAGGGGTCAAGGAATACCGGTCTAGAAGATTAAGAATGAAAGGATGGATCGGTAACCGGAGCCCGGCCTTAAAAAAGGCTCCGTACAGAGCAACCCTTCCGGAATGGGAAGAGGCTGCCCTGTCGTTAGGGGTAGGAAAGAAAAGATGAAGGTCTGGAGGGAAGCCATACCTGGCCTTTAAGTTTGCTATGTCTTGAGCAGACATGGAGGACGCAGTCCCCTCGGGGGACTCCTTGGCAACCCTAGAAGAACCGGCGGCCACCAACCGGTTCCGGACGGAAGTTCGTCCGTCGGCCGAACGAATCCCGGTTAGGGGATGGTTGACTGGTCGTGGCTCCGGTGAGTGGTGAGAAGAAGGGGTGGACCATTGGCTGGACAGGGAATCGGAAGTCTGGGAAGGATGATGGGAACCCCCCCAAGAACCGGAAATGGAGCAAGAAGGAGAGGAAGCCATGGGAACTAACCTGAAAAGAAAAACTTGAGCCAAGAACAGAGCACGGAGAGAATGGACGAGAGACAGAAACGCTGGCGGACTCAAAAGAGGGCAACGGTGGAAGAAGTGGGGAAGATAGGAAGATAAGGGCTATTTGTCCTCATGACGCCATCTCGAAACACCCCACAATCGTCCGATCTGACCACGCGTCCACCTTCAGTTGGGAGGCACTTCGACGACCTGCCAATGCGATAAGCTCGAAAAGACCACCAAAGGAAAGGGGGGAGTTAACCTTATCGCAATGATACCGGTCGCCTTTTCGTAGCACTGCCCGAGGAAAATCCTTCCTAATCCCAACAAAGGCGAAATAATGGCGCGAAAACCGGCCACCAAGAGGATATCCACACCCCTTTCGTGGGTAAGTGAACGCTCACCCATCTCAGGGGCGGGGGGGCATCTGATACGGCTAGCCATTTCCCTGGGATAGTATTATCTTCTGCGTGGTTTTCGAAAGCAATGATGTGACAACAAAACCCAAGGCCAGCGTCGGTCAATGATGTGACAACAAAACCCAAGGCCAGCGTCGGCCAATGATGTGACAACAAAACCCAAGGCCAGCGTCGGCCTCCAGCACCGGCCTCCAGCGTCGGCCTCCAGCGTCGGCCTTCAGCGCCGGCCTCCAGCGCCGGCTTCCATCGCCGGCCTCCATCGCCGGCCTCCAGCGCCGGCCTCCAGCGCCGACTTCCAGCGTCGGCCTCCAGTGCCGTCCTCCAGTGTCAGCTTTCAGCGTCGGCCTCCAACAACAGCACCAAAGACCGGTACCCAGCGTCGGCAATAAAGACCAACTCCGCGTTGGCACCTAAGACCGGCGCCCAGCGTCGGTAATAAAGACCAACTCCGCGTTGGCACCAAAGACCAGATCCGCTCCGGCAGCCAAAGACCAACTCTGCGTTGGCACCTAAGACCGGCGCCCAGCGTCGGCCTCTAGTGCCGGCCCCGGCGTCGGTCCTCAGCACCGACCTCCCGTGCCGGAACTCTGACTCCGGCCCCTAGCGTCGGCCCGCAGTCTCTCCCACATACACAATGTAATTGCATACAGCCGACCCTGCAATCTAAGTACCTCGCTCACCAAAATCACGGGCAAGTGTTAGCCTGATAGGCAGTTACCGCTATAAGCGGCCCTTATCCAGCAACAGTCCAACGACTTGCCGTTCGATGAAACATCACAACATAACGGATTCGACGGTTCCAACAGATCGAGGTAAACGGGATCCCCAACAGGTATAAAAAGAGGACCCGTGCTCCATGCAAAGGGACTCTCTTTGGAACTTCCTCTAGAACAATTCTACAAAAATCATATCCTTGTTCGACGACTCACTAACTTGGGCGTCGGAGGGTCCCCGCCGGAACCACCGGTCCGGGACTTTTTGCAGGCTCCAGGAGGAAGACGGCGGTCTCTCTGCGCACACGACGACCCTAGCCTGCCCGACGTTCATCATATGTGATTCGGCCGCAACAGATTCCATTATCAATTTCAACATGCGGTGCTACTATTTTGGTGATTTCTTAGGGGAGGGCTGATTGCATTGGTACAAGATGTGATTTTTTAGAGAATGGCGACAGGATCTGGGAAACATATAAACAAAAGTTGAAGTGACTATTATTTCTCTAGATATTGCCATATGCAAGGATTTGGGCACTGCAGCTTCCATTGACCTGCATATAGTACTTTACCTGCATAGATGATGCTTAGCATTTATCCACAAGATATATCGATAATTTTGAATATCCTAAAAATCCAAACCTAGTGCATGATAAAGAAACTATAAAATTAGCAACTTCACTCCCAAAAGAAAAGGAATTATATTAAAAAGTATAAGAAATAAGACATCATATGTGCATCCAAGGGTGATGGGTGATTCTCGCTTGTAGTATCTATCCAGCTGAAAATCATATTGGGGCAACCATAAGGCTTCCCAATCATGCTTTTTGCATACTTCCAAGCTGAAGTATAATTAAATTTGGCTTAAACATCCGGGTGCAGGGTAAGCAATGCAATTTGGAGATCTGAATCATCTTTGGTTTGTTCAAAGTCCACTCTTCCCATGGCATAACAACAATCACATCTTCACCCTAAAAATAAAGAAAACATAAGCTCCATCAGCAAAAAGACAACAAACAAAAACTGTACCATACATGGCATGATCAAAGGAGTTGTATAAACATCAACTAAGAGTCCTGCATACAAGTTATCAGAACAATGGAATCTTATAAAGCAAGACAAATAACCCTACCAAATAGAAGACAGCCTTGAATCTAAGCTAACAACTTCAAAATGAAGTACGGAAAGTTGATAACAATTATACTGCTAGTGCCTGTTATCTTTATTATTTTAAAACCTTAAAGCACCATTGTGATAGCATGAATTGTATAACTGATATAAAATACCAATACTTTAAGAAAGCAATAGTGTGAAAAAGAACTAAGAAACTACAACACCAAAGTGTACAATGCTCTAAGAGAAAATGCGAAGATGCATTTCAGAGCCAGAACCTAACATGGTATGTAGAATTTTGACAAATCTTGCAATGGCATAACAATGCATGTGCATGCACATGCGCGCACGTTCGCATAAATGTATAATAAAAAGGAAAGATGACAAGTAGACTTCTAAAACGAATATTAGTGTATTTAAGAAGTTGTCCATGTGTTTCCGCAGATCAATAAAATTGATATAGATGTGAGAAAATATGTGAACTTATAAGCATTCATATGCATGCTCTTCTATACAACCAGAAGGATGGATGCATGTGTAAATAGATGATAAACTTATGCTCAAGTTTACACATTCATATGCATAAATCTTGAGCTAAAGGTAAGCGGATATGCATAAGTGAAAATGCTCCTCATGTATTATGTCCACCACTTTGTCATCAGAAACTTTCACGTACATGTTCATTTTTCAAAAATAGCAAGGATTAGAAGCAGCATTAGCATGACAATATAAAAAACCAAATTTTTATACAGCTAAAACAAGACATGAATGGAATTGTTAGCTAGCATCAACAGAAAGTCTAACCTTCTCGTTTTCATGGTCGGACTCCCCAACAAAAAGCTTTCCTTCGGAACCCTTGAGGAAGACTGCACTATAACCAGCATAAGCTCCAGTCACCCATCTATCTAATGACTCAAAACCACCCCAGCGCTCCAGTCACCCGTTTCTCTGATGACTCAAAACCAACCCATCACCTATCCAGAAAGACCGGAACAGAGGACCTTGGGAAGAGCTTATCGTTAGGATGGCAGAGGACTGAGCGGCAACAGCAACCGTGAAGGAGAGATCTGATGGATTGGTGCTGGAGCTCAGCGAAGGGAAAAGGAGGTCGATAGAGAAAAAATCAAGGCTGAAAAGTACTGGAAAGGGGAAGATTTTTGGAAGGCGTAATTGCTCGCCCTCTTATTTGTGGGGTACTACGGGAATGAGATCCAGGGTAAATTTTTAGGCCATTACGCCAGATTACGGTGGTAATACGGGAAGCAAAGGGAAAGAAAATTCTCAAGGAAAGAAAGAGGCGACGGGGGGCACGGAAAGAAGCCGAGCGGAGGGGGAACTCTCGTCCTCCTTTTTGTTTCTAATTAGTTAAATAATTGATTTATTATTTTATTATTTGCGGATAAGGGTGATCTCCCGGCACGGCAAGCCGTTCTTTTAAATAAAAACTTTTCAAAACGCCGCAACCGCCATGGCTCTTGGATGTCGTGGCCACGTGGAGCCACTCAGAGGCCGTGGACGGAAAGCACCAGGCTCGCCGCTGGATTCTATTGACCGTTGGATTTGACGATGGCCAACAGGTCAACAAGCTCTTGCGATGCAAGATCCAACACATCGAGATCTAGATATTTTGCCCGGCGTAAGATCCTGCTACAGCGGCTTTTGAGGCGCCCGCGATCTCTTGAGAGACGGGTGTTTACGTGACAGTTATCGATGACAGCTGTTATTTAGCGTTCTCGCTACTAATTTAATGAGGGTAAAATCTTTCGCAAATATTCAAGGTGTGATATTACGAACAAATGAGGCTAATAAATTGACAATAAGTGCCACATCTGCTACGTTATTTCAAAAGAATCTAGTAGAAAGTGGGGTGGAGGTACATTGCCACCGTTCTTGTTCATTTGTTGTTAATTATGATCATTACGACGATTTTGTTTTATCTCGTGCAAAGCCTTGTTGGATCTTAATGTAGCTGATCATGCTCTCACACAATGGGCAATTTGCACAGTTTTTGAAGCTAAGTAATAATTTAACAACCAATTTCGGCTTCGGCCTCGGACTTCGTTCTCGACTTCGATCTTGGACCACGGCCTCGGCCTCGGACTTCGGCTTCGGATTCGGCCTCGTACTCCACCTCAGCTTTGGTCGTGGACTTCGCTTCAGCTTCAACTTCGACCTCGAGTCTCGCTTCAACCTCAGCCTCAACTCTTACCTCGGCACACTTTTGGCCTACGTAGAATTGACCATGAATATTGTACCCAGTCGTTTAAAACGCCTAGGACTGTCACACTACAATAAATTTTTGCTATCCCAACGCTAAAAATGTCATTTTTCGATGCTTAAAAGCATCGAAAAATATCATCCCGACACTGTGTCGGGACAGAGAGTGAAGACGGTGCAGGCAATTTTTGATCTTTTCGATGCTTTAAAGCGTCGGCATGATCAAAAATTTCGACGCTTTCAAAAAGCGTCGGCTATAAAGGTTCCATGATTTTTAATCTTGTCGACGCTTTAAAGCGTCGGCAACATTTTTTTTTAAAAAATAACAAACAAAAAACCCTCTCTTTTTTCTCCTTCCCGATCCATTTGCCATGTTCGTAGCGTCCCCCTTCCTCCAGCTCCCCTCCTCCCTAAAACCCCACCCATTCCCATTCCTTCATGGCTCCTGGATCAATGACTTCCTCCTCTTCTTGAGGCGCTGACACCAGTTATCATCAAACGAAGCAAAGAACAGAATTAATTAGCTAGTGATTCTAACTAAAAATACAGTAAAATGAAAATAAAAAGTATATACCTTGGCTAGACGATGGAAGTCATATTCTATGAGGATGCCAACGGCGACGAGTGCGAAGTAAATGGTCGCGATGGCCCATGCAGGGGTGTATTCGAGAGATGCCATGACTGGAAGCAAATTAAGGTATGTGTGACTCAAAGGAGAGGAAAAAAGAAAAGATGGAGTTATGTTGCAGTGTAGGAAACTCCCAGTGGAAATGGGAGAAGAAGTATATTCATCGAGAGCCGATAAATCACGAAGAACGAACCAAAAACATGTTTCGAACAGTTTGACGGCCATCCACTTGATTTGGTCTGATGATAGGTGACGCCATGGGCCTCCTCCTCCCTCCGCCATCGACAACGACGTCGGCCGAGATACGTTACCGTTCGAGCAAACTTCGTAAACAATCTGATCTTTGTTTTTCTGGTCATTGAACATTTGAAAGTCATGAAGAAATTAGAGTTCGAAATAAATGATCGCATCAAGAATGAGATCAACCTTTTATCTGCTGATTGAAGAAAAGAGAAATGCGATCAAGAACAAGATCTGGCCACGGCATTCAATCGAATGGATCGAGGGTTTGGAAGCACTCTCCCGCGATTCGGCTTCCTCCCCTCATTTCTTTGTGAGTGATATGGCCGATCGGGTCAAAGAACACGCGAGCCAATTCCTTGGCGATTGAGCTCAACACGGCCTACCCCGACTTTCGTGTCGGCCGCGGCCCATCTCGACCTCTGCGTCGGCCATGGCCCACCTCGACCTCCGTGTCAGCCGCAGCCAGTCTAGGCCTTGGTCACGGTGTCGGCATCGGCCACGGCCCATCTCGACCTCCATGTCGGCCACGGCCTATCTCGACCTCCGCATCGGCCACGGCCCACCTCGACCTCCGTGTTGGCCGCAGCCAGACTAGGCCTTGGTCACGGTGTCGGCATCGGCCACGGCCCATCTCAACCTCCATGTCGGCCACGGCCCACCTCGACCTCTATATCGGCCGCAGCCAGACTAGGCCTTAGTCACGGTGTCGGCATCGGCCACGGCCCATCTCGACCTCCGTGTCGGCCATGGCCCATCTTGACCTCCGCGTCGGCTACGGCCCACCTCGACTTCCGTGTCGGCCGTAGCCAGTCTAGGCCTTGGTCACGGTGTCGGCATCAACCCCGGCCTATCTCGACCTCCGCATCGGCTACGGCCCACCTCGACTTTCGTGTTGGCCGCAGCCAGTCTAAGCCTTAGTTACGGTGTCGGCATCGGCTTCGGTGTCAGCCTCGGCGTCGGCTTCAGTGCCAGCCTCGGCATCGGTCTCGGCATCGGCCTCCGGCGGCAATCATCCACGTTCAAGCTACGTGGTCCACTTCCCTCGAGAATGGCGGACCACGTCACCATGAGCACGCCCGGCTACATGTGCGGTGGAGGTGCTTCCTCCTGGCACCGCTAACAATGGGCGTGGCCCCACGATCAGTCCCATGACCCGTACTTTGTGGCACGTTGAAGACCAGAAATTAACAACCGTCCGAAGGAGACTTGACCACGACGGGCGGAGGGTAAGAGGGATTCTCGAACAGGTATAAAAGGCCTCCAGCCCTTAAGGTAGGGGGCTCAAGCTCTATCCAATCATTACAACGTTATCCATTCCTGTTCCCCAAATCACTAACTTGGGTGTTGGAGGGTCCCCGCCGGAGTCACCGGTCCGGGACTTTCCTTGCAAGTTCCCGAGCAAAGGAAGAGGTCTCGCCATTCCCTCGAAGGCCCGCAAGAATTTCTGCCCGCTTGACGCTCATTAAAGATGATTTGGCGGCAACAGATTGGTGCGCCAGGTAGGGGGAGAGCGTGAGTAGCAAGGCGTGTAGGGGAGAATGTGACCAAGCTCTCACTCCCTCCTTACCCGAAGAAGAGATGGTGGTGACTCGTGCTCAAGAAGCTTCCACCAGCCTGGCTGGGGGGCAGCCAGCGAGGGCCGAGCAGCTGGAGGCCCTCCCGCCAATTCATCCCTCACCACCATGCCAAGGTGATAGGGTCACCGCCCTCGCTCAGGAGGTACGGTCCCTTGCTGCGGTGATTCGGGAACTCCAACAATAGTTGGCGGCCGCTCAACCTCTGCCGCCACCTCACTCCTTGGAAGAAGTTGCGGCGCAGCCCAGCCAACAATCCACCCGTGGAGGACAATCCCGACGGAAGGCTCACCGCCGTCGGGATGTTCCCACCAGAAGGAGATCTCCTGACAGTCCCTCTCCCCGGCGATCCCGGGACAAGGCTCCGGGGAAGGGTATAGCCCATCGACACCGCCCGTCCTCCCGTTCCCTATCTACCTCGTTAGGAGAGGAGTCCACAGGCGAGAGGATCCACCTCCGCGCAGAAAGGCGACAGGAGGAGCGCTACCGACATTTAGAGGAGCTCGGCCAATGACTGACCGATCAGTCGAAGGAAAAATGTGACAGTCGCCCCCCACTGACAAGGCGGATCATGGAAGAACCCCTCCCTTCCCGATTTCACCTTCCTCACCTGGATCCTTATGACGGCACTACCGATCCCCTAGATCACTTGGAAAGCTATAAGGTGCACATGCAGGTTCAGGGAGCATCGAACGCTCTTCTATGCATTGCTTTCCCAGCCACCCTATGAATGGCTGCGAGGGCTTGGTATTCCCATTTACCTCCTCGTAGTATCAGTTCATTCAGACAGCTAGAGAAAGCTTTTCTCGCTCACTTCGACGCAAGCCGACGGATCCCTTGGGTGGCAGACATCCTCTTTGCCATCTGACATAAGAGTGGGGAGACTCTTCGGGACTTCGTCGCCCGCTTCAAGGAGGCGGCGATGGAGGTTTACCATCTTGACGACTCGATGGCCACCTTGGCCTTGAAGCATGGGCTCCGCCCTTCCCGCTTCGCATATTCATTAGATAAGAAGCCCCCGAGCTCGTACGCTGAGTTGCTGAGTCGAGCTCAGAAATATATTCACGCTGACGAGGCCGACTCCTCTCGGCGGGAAACTGAAGAAGGCCCCAGCAAAAAGCAAGTTCGATTAAAGTCTGGAAGGCCTCACACCAAGAAGCCCGAGCCACCTCACCGGACGGACAGTCGGCCACGGACTTTCGCCCCCGTAGGTGAGCGTTACACCCCTCTGTTAGCCCCAATTTCCCACATTCTTATGGAAATCGAGGGTGAGCCCTATCTCAAGCGCCCGCGCCCCTAAAGCCTGGAGTTCCTCGCAACAAGAACCTGTATTGTCGTTTCCATCGAGATCACGGCCACGACATAGAAGACTGCCGACAGCTGAAGAAGGCCATAGAGGAGCTCATCCAGCAAGGGCACCTCGGTCAATTTATCTGGAGAGGAAATCCAGCGGCACCAGGCCCTTCGGCACCACCCAGTCAGCAAGCCAATGTTGACAACACCCCGACTGGGAAGACTGTGGCAATGATCTCCTCGGGAGTGGGGGGCACCTCAAAAAGACATCGGGGGGATGAGCGAGATAACATTGTAATTCCTTTCTCTGAAAGAGATTTAGAAGGGGTAGATAACCCGAATGATGAAAGCGTCGTTGTATCCATGACAATTGCTAAACATCTGTAAAGAGAATATTAGTTGATAGTGAAGCTCGGCCGATATTCTGACGTATGACGCATTTGTTTGTCTGAACTTGCTTTTGGATTCTCTTCGGCCAGTGACGACGCCCCTCGTTAGCTTCACCGGAGATGCGGTGAAAGTTGAGGGAGAAATTGCTCTCCCCGTCACAGCTGGAACTTCACCCCACCAGAGCACGATCTTCATAAAGTTCCTGGTGGTGAGAGTTCTCTTGCATATAACGCTATTCTCGGCCGCCAGGTTTAAATCTGCTGGATGCCATTATCTCGACAAAGAGGTTGCTGGTCAGGTTCCCCACTTGTCACGGGATCGGGAAATGCGGGGCGAAAGAAGCCCGGTGTCCCTCTGCTACCACACGACCCCTAGCCTTCAGTCCGTAATTCCCTCGCCGACTTCTGAATTGACGGATCCGAGAGAGGCCGAGAAGAGGGGGGAACCGGCGGGACATCTGTTGACTTTTTCCTTAGGAGAGGACCCAACGAGAACCATCCAGATCGGGGCCTCTCTCCCTGAGGAGGAAAGGAGTCGGCTCCTCAATTTCCTCCGAGCCAACGCCAATATTTTTGCATGGGCACCGACCGACATACCAGGTATACCATCTGAGGTAATTACTCATAAACTTAACATCAAATCTAATTGTAGGGCGGTCTGGCAAAAGAAGAGAAGCTTTGCCCCCGAGCGCCAGAAAGCTGTTGATGAGGAGGTCCTTAAACTGATCGCCGCCGGCCACATTCGGGAGGTCTATTATCCCAATTGGTTGGCCAACGTAGTGATGGTACGAAAAGCCAATGGAAGCTGGAGGATGTGTGTCGATTTCACTGATCTCAATAAAGCCTGCCCCAAGGACAGTTTCCCGCTCCCCAGGATCGATCAGTTAGTGGACGCCACTTCTGGTCACGAGACTCTCAGCTTCATGGATGCATTCTCGGGATACAACCAGATCAGAATGGAGCCTTCAGATGAAGAAGCCACCTCCTTCGTGACTGAAAAGGGGATCTACTGCTATAAAGTCATGTCCTTCGGGTTGAAAAATGCTGGGGCTATGTACCAAAGATTGATGAATAAGGTCTTCGAGGGTCAAATCGGGCGTAACATGGAAGTATATGTAGATGACATGCTGACCAAAAGCATCCGAGCTGGCGACCACCTATCTGATCTAATGGAGACCTTCAGCAACCTTCATTGGTTTCAGATGAGGCTGAATCCCTGGAAATGTGTCTTCAGAGTCGCAGCAGGAAAATTCCTAGGATTCATGGTGACAAACGAGGAATAGAGGTGAACCCGGACAAGATCCAAGCTATCTTAGATATGAGGCCACCGGTGAATAAAAAGGAAATCCAGCGTGTTGGAAGATTATTGAAAAATTATATGCCCCAATCCTTTTGATTTTGATGATTACTAAAAGCCATTGAGTATTAAAAGATGTAATGAGTTTATTTAAATGAGCAATAAATTTATTTTGAACAATCAATGTGAATATTAAAGTTTGACTTTAATCATTTTTGAAAGTAACTTTAAGCTCAATGTTAAGCTTTCAAAAAGAAATTTTATAATTCATATTAAAATCAATGAGTTTTTGGAATACTTCTTGAATTAACTCTTAATGTCAATTTTATTGAATTCAAGTCAAAATATGAATTAAAATGAATCTGGAACGATTTTAAAGTCAATCAGAAAAGTTTCTGATTTTTGATGCGTTCCGGAGCCGACTCATGAGTTTCAGAGTCGACTCCCCTCAGAGAACAGAAATGTGTATCTGTCTCGAGTCGACCCACATAATTTCACGAGTCGACCCCCGATTTTGTCGAGCCGACTCCATGACTGTTCGAGTCGACTCCGCTCAGACACCAGAGGTGTGTTTTTCTGAGCACTTCGCGAGTCGACCCCAACTTTTCATGAGTCGACCCCCGACTTTCAGGAGTCGACACTTTACTTTTGGTGAGTCGACCCCATGACTTTCTAAACATTTCTATTTTTAGTATCACGACCTCGAGCCGACTCGGGAAAAGTATGAGTCGACTCCAGCAAATCTGGGCAAAATTTTTACGGATGCCAACTCAGCTCCAACGGTAAGTTTTTTGATTAACGGCTATTTTTCTTTGTCTCTAACGGCTATATTCTTGCAGAATCTATAAATAGAGAAGCTATTTTCAAATCAAAGAGAGACGAATAGAGAGATATTTATTTCAAAGAAAAATAAGAGAAAAATCAGAAAAACAGAGCATCAGTTGAAAAATCCGTGATTCCAAATAGAGTGAAAGAAAGAGTGTAAAATCAAAGAAAGCTCCTTCTGTGCTCAAGCTCAACTATCCAAGGAAGCTTCAGAAGAAATCTAAGTGCTATTCAAGAGCATATCAAGTGATTTCCACCGCTCAAAGAAAAGAGGGAAAGCCCAAATCAACTCCATCACATCTTCCGTGAAGAATCCAAGCTGAGGCCTGGTTCTACACCTCAAAGGAGTTGAAGAAAAGAAGAAAAGCTCAAAGCCAACCAACTGCAAATCAGGCTTATCTAAACTCTATTCTTATATTTGTTTATCTGCTCATTAAGGAGCCATTGTAACTAAACAAACATATTTCTATTCTTTGTGTCTAGTTCAATCTGGGGGATTGAACTAGAGGAGGTAGTCTTACCTCAGTTCAAGCTTGGTTAAGCTTGGGTTAAGGGTTTTTGTGCTGGTGAGCCCTTGAAAACCAGCTGGGTTCGTTGTGCGCCCGGAAAAATAACAAGTTCGAGTTGTGAGCTTGTAAAACAACTCTGCTGTAATCTAGGGTGATTATAGTGTGGACCCAAGTGAATCTTGGGAGTGGACGTAGGTGTTGGATACACCGAACCACTATAAACTCTTTGTGTTTGCCGTGTTCCATTGTCTCTTTATCTATCTCTGTTTTATTCACTACAATTTATATTTACTTTGGATTTGCCTTCATTCATCTCAAGCTAAATAATTTAAAAGGCTAATTTTTTAAAGAACCCAATTCACCCCCCCCTCTTGGGTTGTCATCTGGGCCAACAATTGGTATCAGAGCTAGTGCTCATTAGATTTTGATCACACGATCAAGAGCTAAAGTTCCAAATGGCAACACAAGTTGGTTCATCTGCTGAAGGTCATTCTACGAATAGACCTCCACTTTTTAATGGCTCAAACTATTCTTATTGGAAAGCTAGAATGAGGATATTCATTCAAGCTTCTGATTATGAGCTATGGGGTGTTATAATTAATGGACCTAGTACACCCACACACGTTATTAATGGCACTATTGTTCCTAAGCCCGAAAGGGACTGGAATGATAATGATAGGAAGATGGCACAGCTCAATGCTAAGGCCATGAATGTATTATATTGTTCATTAGACGCTAATGAATTTAATAGAATCTCCACTTGTAATTCCGCAAAGGAGATTTGGGATAGATTGGAGGTGACCCATGAGGGTACCAATCAAGTGAAAGAATCCAAAATAAATATTCTTGTTCACAAATATGAGTTATTTAATATGGAACAATCTGAAACCATTGCATGCATGTACACTAGATTCACAGATATTGTAAATGGTTTGAAAAGTCTTGGTAAGACATATACTAACTCTGAACTTGTTCGGAAAATTCTTAGGTCTTTACCAAGATCATGGGAAGCTAAAATGACTGCAATCCAAGAAGCGAAGGACCTCAACACTTTACCCTTAGAGGAGCTTCTAGGATCCCTTATGACCCATGAGCTGACTATGAGGCAGCATGTTGAGGAGGATTCAAAGAAAAAGAAAATGATTGCCCTCAAAGCTGCAAAAGAAGAAGAGAGCAGTAGTGATGATGATGATGATAATGATGAAGAGACTGCTCTCTTGGCAAAGAAATTTAAGAGATTTATGAGGAAAAAGAAACCCTTCCACAAGAAAAATTTGGAGCTAAGTGGGAAGGAGAAAAGGATAAGATAAGGACAAGGACAAAAAAAAAGAGAAAGACCCCTTGACGTGCTATGAATGTAATAAACCGGGGCACTTTAGAAATGAATGTCCTAGATTGAAGAAAGCCTACAAAAAGAAAAAGAAGGCTTATATGGCGACATGGAGTGACAGCGAGGAATCTTCTTCCGAAGAAGAAGAACAAAAGAAGTCGCAAACGTATGCTTTATGCGGACGACAATGACGAGGTAAGTTCCGACAACCCTTGCGATGAATTTGCCTTTGATGAACTCTTTGATGCTTTAATGAACTTGTTGGTGATTTTAAAATTTGAAAAAGAAATACAAATTTTGAAAAATAAAAACTTAGCCGTCATTCATGAAAAAGAAAATCTTAACAATGAAATTAAGAAACTTAAATCTGAAAATAAAATTTTAATGAATGAAAAGGAATCAATCTCAAATGAAAAAGATAAACTAAAGAATGAGGTTGAAAAACATAAAAACATAGTTGATAAGTTTACATTAAGTTCAATTAAATTAGACATGTTGTTAAATAGTCAAAAAGCAGTTTTTGACAAAGCCGGATTAGGATATAACACTTTAAGAAAACAAAAATCACTTAAAAATATTTTTGTAAGTGCTGGCCAAAGTAATTTACATGCTTTAAATGTAATCAAATCAGGACATAAATCTTATGAATGTAAAATTCTGAAACCTATGTAAAAATCTGAATATTAAAGGAAAGAAAATATGGGTTCCGAAAGGAACAATATTTGTTGGTACTAACCATGAAGGACCCAAGAAAGCTTGGGTACCTAAACATAAAGTTGATTTTATTGCAGGAATGTCTTGTGGCCAAGAGATCAAAGAGAAAGTGGTATCTTGATAGTGGCTGCTCAAGACATATGACGGGTGACAAAGAAGAATTCATCACCCTTGAAGAAAAGAAAGGAGGAGTTGTTACATTTGGCGACAATGGCAAAGGCCAAATCTTGGGGTTTGGTAACATTCAAATAACTCCCTCCACATTTATTGAAAATGTACTTTATGTTGATGGTTTAAAGCATAACTTAATTAGTATAAGTCAATTATGTGACAAAGGTTTTAAAGTATCTTTTGAATCTTCTTTATGCACTGTAGCTAATCCCATTGATAATAGCATTGTTTTTATTGGAAATAGAAATGGCAATGTATACATGATTGACTTAGACAAATTGTCTACTAATAATCATTGCTTAGTTGCTAATAATGCTAATATGAATGAGATTGGTTGGTTGTGGCATCGAAGATTAGGTCACGCAAGCACACACCTGATTTCAAAACTAATTAAAATGGATTTAGTAAAAGGTTTACCTAAATTAGATTTTGAAAATAACAAAATATGTGATGCATGTCAGTTTGGAAAACAAACTAGAAGTTCTTTCAAATCTAAAAATATTGTTTCAACTTCTAGGCCTTTAGAGCTACTTCACATGGACCTTTTTGGACCAACTAGAACCACAAGTCTAGGAGGAAAGAAATATGGTCTTGTGATAGTAGATGATTACTCTAGATTCACTTGGGTAATGTTTTTAGCTCACAAAGATGAGACTTTCTCGATATTCATGAAATTCTTCAAGAAAGTAACAAATGAGAAAAACACTACCATAGTGTCTCTAAGAAGTGATCATGGAACTGAATTTGAAAATCACTTATTTGAAAGTTTTTGCAATGAAAATGGTATTAATCATAATTTTTCTGCACCTAGGACCCCACAACAAAATGGTGTAGTTGAAAGGAAAAATAGGACTCTAGAAGACATGGCCCGTACCATGCTATGTGAAAGTAAACTCCCGAAATACTTTTGGGCGGAAGCTATTAACACAGCATGTTACATCCTAAATAGAGCTTTAATAAGACCTATTTTAAAGAAAACACCTTATGAATTATGGCATGATAGAAAACCCAATATAAATATTTTCATGCATTTGGTTGTAAATGTTTTGTTCACAATAATGGTAAAAATAATTTAGGCAAATTTGATGCTAAATCTGATGAAGGAATATTCTTAGGATACTCAATAACTAGTAAAGCATATAGAGTATTTAACAAGAAAACTTTAGTTGTTGAAGAATCATTCATGTAGTTTTTGATGAATCTTTAGCAACTCGTTCTGAAAATTTGATGATGAGAAGATACAAACATAATTGAGAAAGATCTTGAAAAATTAAATATTGATGTATCTTTAGATCAAGAACAAGAAGCTAAAGATAATGATTCACCTAAGGATGATGATACTAACACTAATCATAATGATGTAGATCTACCTAGGGATTGGAGATATGCTTATAGTCACCCTAAGGAATTGATTATAGGTGATCCATCTCAAGGAATAAGAACTAGATCATCTATGAGAAACATTAGTAATCATCTTGCATTTGTATCACAAATTGAACCTAAAACTATTGAAGAAGCTGAAAAAGATAATAATTGGATGTTAGCAATGCAAGAAGAATTAAATCAATTCACAAGAAATAATGTATGGACTTAGTTGAAAGACCTAAAAATCATTCTGTTATAGGATCAAAATGGATATTAGAAATAAACTAGATGAAAATGGCATAGTAATTAGAAACAAAGCTAGATTAGTTGCAAAAGGATATAATCAAGAAGAAGGTATTGATTTTGATGAAACCTTTGCACCAGTAGCTAGATTAGAAGCCATTAGACTATTACTTGCATTTGCATGTCATATGAATTTTAACTTATTTCAAATGGATGTAAAAAGTGCTTTTTAAATGGATTTATAAATGAAGAAGTATATGTAGAACAACCACCAGGTTTTGAAGATCATGAATTTTCAAATCACGTTTTTAAATTGCACAAAGCATTATATGGTTTGAAACAAGCACCTAGAGCTTGGTATGATAGATTAAGTAAATTCTTAATTGAAAATGATTTTATAAGAGGAAATGTTGATAAAACATTATTTTTGAAAAGAAAAGGTAAAGATTTATTAGTAGTTCAAATATATGTTGATGATATTATTTTTGGTGCTACTAACAATATTCTATGTCAAGAGTTTGCTAAGTTGATGCAGGGAGAATTTGAAATGAGCATGATGGGAGAACTCAACTTCTTCCTTGGACTCCAAATCAAACAAAGCAAAGAGGGAATCTTTATCAACCAAACAAAATACACAAGAGAAATCCTAAAGAAGTTTGGTATGGAATCAATTAAACCCCTCGGAACACCAATGAGTCCTTCATGCAAGCTGGACAAAGATGAAGAAGGTAAGAAGGTTGATCAAAATATTATCGAGGTATAATCGGATCCCTACTTTACTTAACTGCAAGTAGACCAGACATAATGTTTGCTGTTTGCTTATGTGCTAGATTTCAGTCTGAACCTAAAGAATCACATTTAATTGCTGTTAAAAGATACTAAGATACTTAAGTGGAACAAAAAATGTAGGTTTATGGTATTCTAGAGACTCAACATTAAATCTGATTGCATACACTGATTCTGATTATGCTGGATGTAAGTTAGATAGAAAAAGCACAAGTGGTGCATGCCAATTCTTAGGAAGTAACTTAATCTCATGGTTTAGCAAAAAGCAAAATTCAGTTGCATTATCAACTACTGAAGCTGAATATGTAGCAGCTGGAAGTTGCTGTGCTCAAATCCTATGGATTAAGCGACAACTTGAAGACTATGGTATCACACTTGATAAAACACCTATAAAATGTGATAACACAAGTGCAATTAATCTAACAAAAATCCAATTCAACATTCTAGAAACAAACACATAGAAATTAGATATCATTTTATAAGAGAACATGTGCAAATAATGAAATATGTCTTGATTATGTTAACACTGAAGAACAATTAGCAGATATATTTACAAAACCCTTAAGTGAAGAAAGATTCTGTTATCTTAGAGGAGAGTTAGGGATTTGTGATCCATTAGAATGAATTTGAAACCCCTAAGGAAATTTTATCTAAGATTCTTTCAAATCCTTGATCTTTAAGGAAATCTTATCTAGAATTCATATCTAATTGATCTATTCAATTCAATGATTATTTTATCAATTTTTATGATCAAATTTCCGGACACATTTCAGAAATTTCATGTTTTTGCTCTGAAATGGTCTCGGAGCCGACTCGGTGAGTATCGGAGTCGACTCCTGGTTTCTACTGAAACTCTCGGGTCGACCCCTTCTCGGCGCGAGTCGACTCCACTTCGGGATGGTTTTCTGTGACTGTCCGGAGTCGACCCCTGCTTTGCGGGAGCCGACTCGAAGTGGTCCCAGGTTGATTTATCTAGGGCAGAGTCGACTCGCCGTTCATTTCAAACTTCCCAATCTCTCAAAATACTCTCTCCAAAATATTCCAGACCTTCCAAATTCCCAAAATCCTGATTAACCCTTCCAATCGACCAATGGCCCCAAAACTCGAGGTTCCAACCTTGTGCGGCCGGTGTGAAGAGGAAGAGAGCCGTGAGGAAGACGTGAGGCGTCCGGTTCGTGAGCCTTCTCCAAGCACGGATTCAACTTCATCATCTTCAACCCCCAATGCTTCTCCAGCTACTGCTCCTTCTCAGGTAGATAGATTAGCAGATAGAATCATTACGGGAGGAAAGTGGATTTTGAATTTTTGAGGCAGAGGGATTTTTTTGGGAGACAATTGATAGAGATGGGTTGGGAGAAGATATGTTCCTAGATTGCCCTACTTATCCCGCTCTGTTAAGGATTTTATAAGAATTGTCTAGAGGAGATAATGGTCTATAAGCACAGTAGAGGAAATAGGATCTCAGTGACTGTAGAGCTTCTTCAAGACTTTTGGATCTACCCTTGTCAGGAACTCTACATTTTCTTCTGAAGACCGAAGCCCAGCTCTTGCTAGATTACTTAACCGGGAGTTGTCGGTTTTGAAGAAGTTTTGCCAATCAACTTATCCTTAGAACTGAGATTGCTTCATAACATTTGTAGTAGGATCCTTTTTCCCAAAGATAGGAAGATTTGATTATGTATCTGAAAGAGATATTTGTGATGGATGCTATTGTTACGGGCAAACCATAACCTTCCCAGTATGATTCTTTGGTACATTGCGACTGTGGAGGAAAGAGAAATCTAGCTTGCCCTATGGTATGATTCTCACCAAGATTTTCAGAGCCAAGGATTGTTATTTCTGATAGTGAGCCAATGAGGAACTTGAGACATACAGACTTTTATAGCTTGGCCACTATTCATAGGATGGGTTTTATTAAGAAAAATGGAAGATGGGAAAGGAAAGGATTGATAGAAGAGAGAGCTACGGATGTTGAGGCACCAGGACCATCAGTTAGACACTCTTCACCTGCACCTCCGAGCCCTCCTACTTCTGCTCCTGCTCCTACCCTGCTCCAGTTATTTGATCAAGCTTCATCTTCTTCTGCTGGCTTCTCAGATCTTCAATTAAAGCAACTCAAAGGCCTTTTGATGATCAGTCAGAAAATTAAATCAGAGTTTGAAATAAGTTCATGAATCTTAAGGAAACTCTATATTCATTGGATGATAGAATCACTAAAATGAGTCTACTCTCAGCACTTCTTCAAGTCTTTAAGTGGAGATCTCAAGAACATTTTTGAAGAACTTAAAGATATTTGCGGAGATGGCGAAACCTACTCTAAATGCAATGCGGAGCTTCAAGACAAATTTTGACTGCTTGCACCTTTGTAGATGAAAGACTAAAAGATTATGTAAAAATTCAACAGATGGAATGAAGAATATAATAGATCATTTGACTAGGATTGTTAGACTCATTTTAATGTATTAGATCTCAATCCTTGCAATGTATTGAAGTTAATGTATGTTTTACATTTTGATATCAATGTATTAAACATTTTGATGTATTAGACTCTTTGATGAAATGAAATGTCAATTTTGATTACTCAATGTATTTCTTCTTTCAATGAATGAATGATGTTAAATCTTATCTTGATTTATGCTTCTCTACCTTTTTGTTGATAACAAAAAAGGGGGAGAGTTTTATAGTTTTATGATTGTAAATGCATATGAGAAAATCAAATTAATCAATGAGATAAAAATGATATTATTTAAGTTTCATAGGGGGAGCTACCTCATTCAGGGGGAGCCTAAGCCTAACTATGAAAACAAAATAAATTCACTAATCAATCATGCATAAACTCAATGTTTTTGTCATCATCAAAAAGGGGGAGATTGTTGGAAGATTGTTGAAAAATTATATGCCCCAATCCTTTTGATTTTGATGATTACCAAAAGCCATGAGTACATTAAAAGATGTAATGAGTTTATTTACATGAGCAATGAATTTATTTTGAACAATCAATGAGAATGTTAAAGTTTGACTTTAATCAATTTGAAAGTAACTTCAAGCTCAATGTTTAAGCTTTCAAAAAGAAATTTTATAATTCATATTAATCAATGAGTTTTTGGAATACTTCTTGAATTAATTCTTAATGTCAATTTTATTGAATTCAAGTCAAAAAATGATTTAAAATGAATCTGGAACGATTTTAAAGTCAATCAGAAAATTTCTGATTTTTGATACGTTCCGGAGCCGACTCTTGAGTTTCAGAGTCGACTCCACTCAGAGAACAAATGTGTATCTGTCTCGAGTCGACCCACGTAATTTCTGAGTCGACCCCCGATTTTGTCGAGCCGACTCCATGACTGTGCGAGTCGACTCCGCTCAGACACCAGAGGTGTGTTTTTCTGAGCACTTCGCGAGTCGACCCCAACTTTTCATGAGTCGACCCCCGACTTTCAGGAGTCGACACTTTACTTTTGGTGAGTCGACCCATGACTTTCTAAAATTTCTATTTTTAGTATCACGACCTCGAGCCGACTCGGGAAAAGCATGAGTCGACTCCAGCAAATCTGGGCGAAATTTTTACGGATGCCAACTCAGCGTCAACGGTAAGTTTTTTAATTAACGGCTATTTTTCTTTGTCTCTAACGGCTATATTTTGCAGAATCTATAAATAGAGAAGCCGTTTTCAAATCAAAAGAGACGAATAGAGAGATATTTATTTCAAAGAAAAGAAGAGAAAAATCGGAAAAACAGAGCTTCAGTTGAAAAAATCCGTGATTCAAAATAGAGTGAAAGAAAGAGTGTGAAATCAAAGGAAGCTCCTTCTGTGCTCAAGCTCAACAATCCAAGGAAGCTTCAGAAGAAAATCCAAGTGCTATTCAAGAGCATCTCAAGTGATTTTCAACACTCAAAGAAAAGAGGAAAAGCCCAAATCAACTCCACACATCTTCCGTGAAGAATCCAAGCTGAGGCCTGATTCTACACTTCAAAGGAGTTGAAGAAAAGAAGAAAAGCTCAAAGCCAACCAACTGCAAATCAGGCTTTCTAAACTCTATTCTTATATTTGTTTATCTGCTCATTAAGGAGCCTTGTAACTAAACAAACATTTCTATTCTTTGTGTCTAGTTCAATCTGGGGGATTGAACTAGAGGAGGTAGTCTTACCTCAGTTCAAGCTTGGTTAAGCTTGGGTTAGGGTTTTTGTGCTGGTGAGCCCTTGAAAACCAGCTGGGTTCGTTGTGCCCGGAAAACAACAAGTTTGAGTTGTGAGCTTGTAAAACAACTCTGCTGTAATCTAGGGTGATTATAGTGTGGACCCAAGTGAATCTTGGGAGTGGACGTAGGTGTTGGATACACCGAACCACTATAAAATCTTTGTGTTTGCCGTGTTCCATTGTCTCTTTCTCTATCTCTGTTTTATTCACTGCAATTTATATTTACTTTGCATTTGCCTTCATTCATCTCAAGCTAAATAATTTAAAAGGCTAATTTTTAAAGAACCCAATTCACCCCCCCCCTCTTGGGTTGTCATCTGGGCCAACACAGCGCCTGACCGGAAGACTAGCAGCTCTGAGCCGCTTCCTATCTAGATCGGCTGAGCGGAGCCTCCCCTTCTTCAAAGCCTTGCAAAAAGTCAACACCTTCGAATGGACGGATGATTGCCAAAAGGCCTTTGAGGAGCTGAAGAATTTTCTATCGACTCTGCCGCTACTGTCAAAACCGATGGAGGGAGAAAACCTCTTTTTGTACCTGGCCGCTTCTCAAGAGACTGTCAGTTCGGTCCTCGTCCGGATAGACACTGAAGGATCGCAGAAGCCGGTATATTACACCAGCAAAGTGCTCCATGATGCGGAGACCAGGTACACCAAAACCAAAAAAATTATTTTCGCACTAATAGTGTCGGCTCAACGTCTCAGGCCTTATTTCCAAGCCCACTCAATCATAGTACTGACGAATCAGCCCCTGAGGACAATCTTATCCCGCCCTGATACCTTCGGTCGGCTGGCAAAGTGGGCGCTCAAGTTGGGAGAATTCGACCTGACTTTCGAACCAAGGTCAAGTATGAAATCCCAAGTTTTGGTGGATTTCCTGGTTGAGTGCACCTAGACCGATGAGCAGACCAGGGAAGCTCCGACGAAACCCTCGGAAGCGTCGACCGCGGATGCGAGGAAGGATTGGATCCTTCATGTGGACGGGGCGTCAAACTCTCAAGGGAGCGGTGCCTGGATCATTCTCGCCGGTCCCGATAGTGTAACGATTGAGTATGCCCTTCGTTTCCTCTTTTCCGCCACGAACAATCAAGCCGAGTACGAAGCCTTGTTGGCAGGGATGAGGCTCGCCAGAGAACTTAAAGTGGAGCGTCTCAGAGCATATACTGATTCCCAACTCATCTCAGGGCAAATCACGGGGGAGTATGAAGCTCGGGATCCTATCATGTCCCGATATTTGGACAAGGTCCAGTCGGAGTCCCTCCCCTTCACCCATTTCAGTGTCAGCTATGTTCCCCGGGAAGAGAATGCTCGGGCCGACGCGTTGTCCCGCCTGGCCACCTCGGCCGATGAAACTTTGGGGAGGACTTACGTAGAGCATTTGCTAGTCCTGAGCATCGAGGCGGCGGAGGAGGCCCTGCCAGTTGAACAGAAGCCTTCTTGGATGGACGCCTATGTCCAATATCTCACTGATGGTGTCCTCCCCAATGACCCTTCCAAGGCCAAACTCCTCAAGTGGCGAGCCTCTAAATTCCTAATAATGGATGGACGCATGTATCGGAGGTCCTTCTCGTATCCCCTCCTCAAGTGTGTCGATCCCGCTGAGGCCGATTACATCCTCCGCGAAATTCATGAAGGCGCATGCAGGAACTATCTGGGGGGCAGAGCCCTAGCATATAAGGCCCTCCGTCAAGGCTATTATTGGCTGACCATGCCGGAAGATGTGGCCGAATTGGTGCGAAAATGCGACAGCTGGCAACGTCACGCCAACATCCAGCGGCAGCCCACTTCTCACTTGAATCCCATCTCTACTCCATGGCCCTTCGCCCAATGGGGGATGGACATTTTGGGACCATTTCCTCCAAGCCTCCGATCAACGAAGATTTTTGCTAGTCTCTATCGACCACTTCACCAAATGGGTGGAGGCCGAAGCTCTAGCCAAAATAACCGAAGCTAGAGTGAGAGCTTTCTTTTGGAAGTCCATAATCTGTCGTTTTGGACTTCCCAACACTCTCATCACAGATAACGGCCGACAGTTTGATAACGCCCCCTTCAGAGAATTTTGTAACGAATTAGGAATCACTCAGAGATTCACCTCTATCGGACACCCATAGACCAACGAAGCAGCTGAAGCAATTAATCATACAATTCTACAAGGGCTTCGGACACGGCTTGACGACTTTAAAGGAAGGTGGGTGGAGGAGCTTCCCCAGGTCCTGTGGGCCTATCATATGACCCCAAGAAATCCCATCGGTGAAACCCCGTTCAGTTTGGTTTTTAGATCCGAGGCCGTCATTCCTGTGGAAATCGGGGTCCCCAGTCCTCAAGTGGAAGCCTACAATGAAGAAGACAACTCGGCCCAACTGAGGGCCAATTTGGATCTCATCGAGGAGACGCGCGACCGAGAACGGATCAAGATGGCCGCTTATCGACAAAGGGTGGAAAAGTATTACAACGCCCGCGTTAGACCCCGGACGTTTTGTCCCGGGACCTGGTCCTCCAAAGGGCTGAGATTTCGAGGCCAACGGAGGGAGGGAAGTTATCACCTAATTGGGAGGGGCCCTACCGGGTTGCAGAGGCCCTTCCCCGAGGAGCTTACCGACTCGAGGAACTCAGCGGGAGGCCACTCCCACGAACTTGGAATTCTGACAACCTTCGCCGGTACTACCAGTGATGTACTTAACTGAATGGTTGTAGGTTCGAATACTCCACTCCTTCAAATTATTTAAATGAAAATGCACTTCTCACGCATCATTTCGCATTACCTCTTTGTCCTACGATCAAGTCATTAAAGCCCGACTCCCGTGTCGGCACCAAAGCCCGACTACCGTGTCGGCATAAAAGCCCGATTCCCGCGTCGGCACCAAAGCCCGACTCCTGCGTCGGCATAAAAGCCTGACTCCCGCGTCGGCACCAAAGCCCGACTCCCGCATTGGCACAAAAGCCTGACTACCGCATCGGCACTAAACCCCAACTATCGCATCGGCACCAAAGCCTGACTCTCGCATCGGCACCGAAGCCCGACTCCTGCGTCGGCACAAAAGCCCGACTACCACATCGGCACCAAAGCCCGACTACCGTGTCGGCACAAAAGCCCAACTCCCGCATCAGCACCAAAGCCCGACTCCCACGTCGACACCAAAGCCCGACTCCTGCGCCTGCACAGAACCCAAATTCCGGTATTACACCCTGAACCCGACCACGACACCTTCAGATCACCCCTGGACACCCTGGGCCCGGTTGTGACACCCCCAGATCACCGCTCTTTGGGGTCAAGAGGGTCCCTGGCACGGAATTGGATCACTCCCATGGTATCGCTCCAAATGCCTATCGACGGAACGACACATGAAACATGCTGGCAAGGCCACATCACAGGGTCTCTCAACAAAACAACGTCAAAAGATCAGAATCACAAGGCCGTTTAGCTCGTCAGCAGCCTGACATCGATGGTCAAGAATCAATGCATACTGATCCCTGAGCGTCCCTGCTTAGACTATAAGAGGCCTCGTTCTGGCCGGGCTGGTGTGATTCCGTGCAAATCCTATGAACGCAAATAGACCACGATGAGCTAGTGGCTTGGCAAGCTAGGCATCGATAGCGTAAAAAGAAGAGTAGGGGGGTCGACAATTCTAACACAAAAGTCAAAGGGTGTTCTCTTTTCATGGATTAGCTAAACTTTTACAAAATGCTGACCATAGTCGGATTTAGATACATTGTAAAAAAAAGAAAGATCCAAAACCACAGGTGGGGCTTCAGTCCTTCGCTGGAGCGGTGTCAGTTAGGGGGTGGTATCATCAGCCGGAGCGGAACCCTGGTGGACATCTTCACCCTCGAGGTCTCCTTCTTCGGGTTCTAAATCTTTAAGGCCTTCGACACCAAAGGCCTTCATTGCCTTATCTCGGCAGCAATGAAAACCCTGAAGATAGGCGTCGGCTCCCGCTTCGGCCACCTCCTCAATGAAGATCGGGGAATTCCGGTAGTTCTCCATGGCTTTCTTCCCCGCCTCGGCCACCTCATTGGCAAAGGCTGGAGAGTTTTGGTAGTTTTCCATGGCTTTCCCCGCCACCTCAGCCATTTTCTCCACAGCGGCCTGAGCTGCCGTTTCGGTCTCGGCTGCCCTCTTATCGGCAGCTTTCACTGCCTCCGCGGCCTCAGCAGTTTTGATGTCAGCCAAGCGGGCCACTTCCTCGGCGATTTCCGTTTTCTCCTCGGAGGATCTCAGCTTGAATTTCGCCACTTCGAACTGGGTCTTGACATCGGCCAATTCCGCCTCGGCGGCCATCAACTTCCCCACGGTGGTGAGAGCGCGCTCGAGGGCCTTGCGCATCTGTTGTTGCGCTGCTATCATTTTGGCCTGCGCTTGGGGCCGGACTATTTCGAGCCTCTCCGCTTCTCCAGCCTGAGTCAGCTTGAGAGCGTCTTCAGCTTTCGTAGCTCAGTCTCGGTACTTAAAGGCTTCTCGTCGGTAGCGATTGAGTCGATGCTCCCCACTGGCGACAAGGGCTTGGGTATGGTTGAAGATGTTTACCATCTACACATCCAGGCCAATGTCAGTTACCTAAAGTAGGTACATGGAAAACGAATAGGATTAGAATGTAAACGACTGCTTACCTGGAGCATGGCCATCTGACTATCTTTGAAGAGGATTCGGGAGCTGGTTCGGATTATCTCCTCCCGAATCGCAGGAGTAGATGCCGCTGACAGCAGCTTCTCGGCAAGGTGGGAGTGGTTCATAAGAGACAACCACGAGGAAACCGGTCCCATCCTGTCCCCTATGGGCTCGGATGCGGTGCTGCGGGCCTCGTAGCCGATGATGGCCTTCTACCTCTTATCAACTGATGCCTCTCTACTAGCTTAAGGATCATCCCTCGGGGTTGGCCCGGTAGTCGATGGATCCGGGCGCTCGATCGACTAGCTGACATGAGCCCTTGACTCCTCGGGCAGTGTACCCGCAGTCTGGTCAGCAGACTCCGATGGGGGCAGCGGTGCGGGAGATCGCCGTGGTGGCAGCGGAGTAGGCGGCCGTCGTGGAAGCCGTGGCGATGATTGCATAGGAGATCGACAAGGAGGGGGCGATGGAGTAGGAAGCTTGGGGACGTCCCGAGGGGCAGGTGGCGATTGGGATTGAGGCCTTTTTCTCGACCCCTCGGCTCCATCATTTTGCCCTTTTCTCTTCTTAATGGCGGCTTTGTGAAAGGCCCCGGTCGGGATGTTGATCTTCATAGCTGCACAAAAATGAATGTGCTATAAAAAAAAGAGAGAGAAGGGATCGAAAGGAAAATGTCATCTTTAAAGAGGCCCTCACCGTCATCAGGGGCGATGCCGGTGTGTCGGAGGTTGTCCTCCGACAATATCTCTCGGTATGATGGGAGTTCAGTTGCCAGAAAAGATTGAAGGCTTCTTGATCTCTCGGTACTACCGAGATGTTCTTGTTAGCCTCAGTATTGGGTGTACCCCATTCCCTCCTTATCCCCTCCACTTCGGTGAAGAAGAACCAGGATTTCCACCCCTTTATGGACGAAGGAAGACCTAACCTAAGGGCCCTACCTAGCCGGGGGGCAAATAGCCACCAGCCGGATTGAGCCCGAATGGTATATAGGCTGCGAAAGAGGGAAACGTTACTCGAGAGACCTTGGAGGCGAGTCAACACCAAGAAGGCACAAATGGCCCTGATGGAATTGGGGACTAGTTGAGCTGGGACCAACTCGTATCTATCGAGGAGATTGATGATGAAAGGGTGAAGAGGAAGACGAAGACCGGCCTTAAAAAATTCCTCATAAAGGGCTATCCCCCGAGGGGAGAGGTTACCCTATCGTTGGGGCCCGGTGCGATCAGTCGCACCTCTTTGGGTATTTTATAGGCTGCCCTAAAGGTCGCAAGGTCAATGGAAGTGACAGTGGAGGCGGTCCCCTCAGGGGAACTGCTGCTCGCCCTGGAAGACAGAGCTGCCCTAGGAGGTGGGGTTACAGCTGCTGACGGACTCCTAACAGCCGGTTCCTTGGCCATGGCCCTAGGGGTCGGAGAGGTATGGTTTGTGGAGGACCGAGAGGACGAGTAAGAAGAAGACGACTGTGAAGGCATGGGGAACTAACCTGGGTAGAGGAAGAAGAAGGAGTTGGAGGAGCTCTCAAGCTGGAAGGGGAAGAGGCTCTGCACCGTAGGTGAAATCGAAGCTAGGGCACATCCTCGCTTATAAAATTTTTATCGGCATCTTCAAAATCATCCCGCCCGATGCGCCTGCCATGCAGATGCTATCCATTGAGGAGGACTCTGCGGCGATGCTCCGGGCGCGTGATAGATGGGACCCCCGACCAATCAGAATGTATCGATGCCAGTGATTTGATGGTTTAATGATGATCGCTGATATCTTGGGGATCCCAGACTGCTCCCTGACCTTGAGGCGAATCCGACGGTTAGGATGCACAGATGACGATGCCCCTTTCGCTTAGATGGTGACACCTGCTCAGGGACGAGGGGGCATCTGATATTCCGATCGGGTCAAAGAACATGCGAGCCAATTCCTTGGCGATTGGGCTCAACATGGCCTACCCTGACTTCCGTATCGGTGCGGCCCATCTCGACCTTTGCATCGGCCATGGCCCACCTCGACCTCCGTGTCGACTGCAGCCAGTCTAGGCCTTGGTCATGGTGTTGGCATCGGCCATGACCCATCTCGACCTCCGTGTCGGCCACAGCCTATCTCAACCTCCGCGTCGGTCACGACCCACCTCGACCTCCATGTCGATCGTAGCCAGACTAGGCCTTGGTCACGGTGTCAACATCGGCCATGGCCCATCTCGACCTCTGTGTCGGCCATGGCCCACCTCGACCTCCGTGTCGGCCGTAGCCAAACTAGGCCTTGGTCACAGTGTCGGCATCGGCCACGGCCCATCTCGATCTCCATGTCAGCCACGACCCATCTCAACCTCCGCATCGGCTACTGCCCACCTCGACTTCCGTGTCAAATGCAGTCAGTCTAGGCCTTGGTCATGGTGTTGGCATCAACCCCAGTCTATCTCGACCTCGCATCAGCTACGGCCCACCTCGACTTCCGTATCGACCGCAGCTAGTCTAGGCCTTGGTTATGGTGTCGGCGTTGGCTTCGGTGTCAGCCTCGGCGTCGGCTTCGGTGCCGGCCTCGGCATCGGCTTGGCATCGGCCTCCGATGGTAATCATCCACGTTCAAGCTACGTGGTCGACTTCCCTGGAGAATGGCGGACCACGTCACCACGAGCGCGCTCGGCTATGCGTGCGGTGGACGTGCTTCCTCCTGGCACCACTAACAATGGGCGTGGCCCCACGATCAGTCCTATGACCCATACTTTGTGGCACATTGAAGACCAGAAATTAACAACCGTCTGAAGGAGACTTGACCACGACGGACGGAGGGTAAGAGGGATTCTCGAACAGGTATAAAAGGCCTCCAGCCCTTAAGGTAGGGGGCTCAAGCTCTATCCAATCATTACAACGTTATCCATTCCTGTTCCCCAAATCACTAACTTGGGCATCGGAGGGTCCCTGCCAGAGTCACCGGTCTGGGACTTTCCTTGCAGGTTCCCAAGCGAAGGAAGAGGTCTCGCCGTTCCCTCGAAGGCCTGCAAGAATTTCTTCCCACTTGACGCTCATTAAAGGTGATTTGGCGGCAACAGCGAGCGGACGCAAGAACCAGCGAAGTAGCGAGAACCCAAAGAACGAGCGTGTGGATTGCGTTGGGCCGCTTATATATACTTTTCAATAAACTAGATATATGGAGTAAAAGCGCCTCTCCGTTCAAAGTTCAAACATGTTTTTGAAAATTTTTGGCAAACAAAAGTCAGCTTGCGTTGTGAAAATTGAAACATCCTGTGAAAATTGAAACATCCCGCCATATGAGATAGAAAAATATGCATCATATTAAAAAATTACGATGCCGACGCTTTAAAGCATCGCATCAAAAAAATATGATGCCAATGCTAAAAAGCGTCGTTATATTCCGATGCTTTACCATTGCGTCGAAAAAAAAGGGTTGCGAAAGTCTATTTTTACTGTAGTGCATATGGCTGCCAACCCATTTTTCTTTTGCCAAGATCATGGATGGTTACCAAAATACTATGGGCAGTTGTCGATATCCAGGGCGCGCGTTTAGCGACAATTGGACAAGTACCATCAGCGGCTAGAGGAGCTCAGCCGTAGAATTACCAACCATCATGAGGCGGATTACGATCACCGCTCCCCGCTGTCTCGCTGTATTATGGAGGAGCCGGTCCCACCATGGTTTCGGCTACCCTAGCTGGACCCATATGATGGCACTGCAGACCCCCTGGATCACCTGGAAAGCTACAAGATCCTCATGCAAGTCCAGGGGGCAACAGATTCTCTCCCCTGTGTTGCCTTCCTAGCTATACTTCGGAAGGTCGCACGTGCGTGGTATTCTCATTTGCCATCACGTAGTATCAATTCCTTCAAGCAACTCAAGCGGTCTTTCTTGGCCCACTTTGATGCATACCAAAAGATTCCCTGGGTGGCTAATAGCCTCTTTGCCATCCAACAGAGGAGCGGCGAAACCTTGAAGGACTTCATGGCCCGGTTCAAGGAGGTGGCACTCGAGGTCTACAATCTTGAGGACTTCGTGGCCACTCTGGCACTGAAGCGGGGACTCTGTCCCTCAAGGTTCGCCTATTTCTTAGACAAAAGCCTCCTAGCTCCTACGCTGAATTGCTAAGCCGGGCGCAGAAGTATATCCGTACTGATGAAGCAGACTTCTCCAGGAGGGATCTCGATAAGGGGCCTGGCAAGAAGCCAACACCTTCAGAACTTGTTGGGATGCGGTCAAGGAAATCTGAGCCATCTCGTCGTCCAGATAACCGACCCCAGACTCTAGTTCCTAAAGAGCACTTCACCCCACTTCTTGCCCCGATATCTCACATCCTGTTAGAGATTGAGGATGAGCCCTACCTCCGTCATCCATCCCCCATGAGGCCTGGGGTTTTCTGTAGCAAAGAACTATACTGCCGATACCACAGAGACTATGGCCATGACACAGAAGACTGCGTACTGAAGAAAGCTATCGAGGAACTCGTTCAGCAGGGCTACTTAGGCAAGTTCATCCGGAGAGGGAACCTTGCTGCCCCGGGCCTGTCGGCACCTCCTGCACCTCAGATCGGCATGGACAATGCCCCGACGGAGAAGACGGTGGCCACGATCTCCTGGGGGGTAGGTAACGATTTTAAAAGACAGCGTGAGGAGGGGGTAAATTCTGTAATTTCTTTCTCTAAAAGGGATCTAGAGGGGATAGTTAACAAACATGATGATAGCATCGTCGTATCTATGACGATCGCGAAGCACCATGTAAAATGAATTTTAGTTTACAGTGGGAGCTCTGTTGATGTTTTGAGTTACGATGCCTTTGTTCGGATGAATTTATCTCATAGTTTCCTTCGGCCCATCACCACACCCTTGATGGGTTTTACTGAAGATTCTGTAAGGGTCGAGGAAGAGATCACTCTCTGTTGGCCCAGATGGCAACCCAAGAGGTGGGGGGGGTGAATTGGGTTCTTAAAAATTTAAGACTTTTTAACTTTAATTGATTAGTTAGCAAGATGTGCAAGTGAGAGGCTAACTAAAATCAATACACAAGCAAATAAAGAGAGATAGAGAAAGAGAAAATATGGCACGGCAAACACAAGATAATTTTATAGTGGTTCGGTGCAATCAACACCTACGTCCACTCCCAAGATTCACTTGGGTCCACACTATAATCTCTCTAGATTACAGCCGAGTTGTTTTCCAAGCTCACAACTCAAACTTGTTGTTTTACCGGGTGCACAACGAACCCAGCTGGTTTTAACTCGGGCTTACCAGCACAAAACCCTACACGTTGTTTTTCTAGGGCTCACAACTAACCCAACACAAGCACTCCGGCTTGCAACGAGGTATACCAACCTCCACTGATTCAATCCACTGATTGAATCAGCAAACAATAAGAATGATAGTGTTTGAACAATAAAGTGCTCCCCTTGAGCAAATATACAAATGAAGTACAAAATAATATAAGGTTAGAAAAGCCTGATAGTATTGCAGATGGTAGAGGCTTGGGCTTTCTTCCTTCTTTTCTTCAACTCCTTTGAAACGTTGAATCACGCCTCAGCAAGATTCTTGACCGTTGAAGCTTTGGAGTTGAGATGAAGCTTTTTTCTCTTTTGAAAATCCTCCGATTTGACCTTTGAAATGCTTGTGGATTTTCTTTTGACTCTTGTGGATTGATGAGAAGGAGCAGACGAACTTCCACTTGGATTTCACTCCTTTTGAATCACTCTCCTTTGAGCTAATGATTTTTCCAATATGCTCTGTTTTTCCCTCTTTTCAAATGATATTCTTTTCTCTCTTTGATTTTCTCTTGGTTGTTTTGATTTGAAAAGAGCTCCTCTATTTATAGAATCTGCAAAAATATATCCGTTAGAGACAAGGAAAAATAGCCGTTATTCAAAAATCTTACCGTTGGGGCTGATGTGTCATCGTTAAAAATCGCGCCCAGATTTCGCGGAGTCGACTCGAGCTCTGAGGGAGTCGGCTCGAGGTCGATTACTAAAAATAGAAACATTTTAAGCATTGAAGGGTCGACTCGCGAAAACTAAAGTGTCGGCTCCTGAAAGTCGGGAGTCGACTCGACTCGAGGAAAATGGGGAGTCGACTCGAGAAGTGCTCAAAAAACATGGGTTCTGTTGTTTGAGCGGAGTCGGCTCGCACAGACAGGAGTCGGCTCGCAAGGAGTCAGGGGTCGACTCTTGAAAACCAAGGGTCGACTCGAGAAAATCAGACATTTGGGGAGTCGACTCGGAAACCCTTGAGTCGGCTCGGGAGCGATACAAAAATCAGAAAAATGTTCTGATTGACTTTAAAACTTGTCCCAATTAAATTTAAAATATAAATTTGACTTGAATACATTAAATATGACATTTATCATGGATTCAAGACATGTTTCAAGAATTCATCGATTGAATTATAATGTGTAAAAATTCCTTTTTGAAATCTTTTAAGCATAGAGCTTGAAACTCCTTTTTCTAATAGATTCAAAACTCATTTAATATAACCATTGATAGTTCATTCCTTTCAATTTGAATAAGCTCAAGGTTTTTGATAAATAAACACATTGTATTCTTTAAGGTACTCATGGCTTTTGGAAATCATCAAAATCAATAAAGTTGGGGCAATTATGTTTCAATAATTTCTCAACAATCTCCCCCTTTTTGATGATGACAAAAACATTGAGTATATGCATTATAAAATTGAAAAATTTGTGATTCCAAAATCAACTATTGTGTTCATGGAAAGGCTCCCCCTCAATGAGGTAGCTCCCCCTATGAACCTTAATTTTATAAATCATTCAAAATTTTCAAAATCAGAAACTTAAGCATTTTCTTTATGAAATTCAATTTATCTCTTCCCCTTATGCTCTCCCTCTTTCAAAATTAAACTTTGATTGAATTGAAGGCAAGGCATATACGATTGAATAAAAACTCTCCCCCTTTTTTGTAATCAACAAAAAGGTTAGGAAGTTAATATCAATAACATTCTTTATCTTTTTCTATTTAACTTATCAATTGAGGATAATCATTCAAAGTATTCAAGGATACTTACAATTGAAATAGACAAAAGTAATGCATCAAACTTTCTCATTACTTCAAAATGAAAGTACATGAAAATGTAAACTTGCTCATTGCATTGAAAGTAAACTTGATTACATCAAAAAGAGATTACATGAAAACTTAAAAATTTCTTCTAGTAATTCTATTCAAGTGATCAACAATCTGCTTCATCCCTTCACATTGAAGTCTAACATAGTCTTTGAGTTTTTCATCAACAAAAGTACAAGCAGATGTAATTTTTTCTTGAAGCTCGGCGTTGCATTGGGAGTATGTCTCCGAGTCACCGCAGATATCCTTAAGTTCTCCAAAGATATTCTTTAAGTTTCACTTAAGGAACTGGTAGATGAACTGAGAGTAGACTCAATCGATGCAACCGATCACTGAGTGAATATAAGGCTTCTTTTAAATTCATAAACTTTTCATTAAATTCTTCTTTCAGTCTATTTTCATGATCACTTAACTCAGACTTGAATAATGATCGAAGCTGATCTAACTGTATATCAGAAAAACTACCAGATGAAATGTAGAAGACTGAGCAGGAGCAACAGTAGGAGCAGGGGTAGAATCTGAAGCAGGAGCAGGAACAGACTCTGGAACAGACGAACACTGAGGAGGCTCAGGTGATGAATGTCTCATAGAAGGTCTGGGTGCCTCTGCATCTAGTCTCTGTCCTCAGTAACATTCTTTCTCTCCCAATTCCATTTTTCTTAACAAACCCCATTCGATGATAGTGGCCAAAGAGTAAAATCTGTATGTCTTAGTTCCTTTTTGGCTCACTATCACCAAAACAATCCCTTGGCTTTGAAATAATTTAGTTAAAACCATGCCATAGGGCAAACTGATTTCTTTTTCCCGCCACAATCTGCAATATACCATATTATCATCCGAGGTAGATTGATGGGTTTCCCAGAAACAACAGCATCCATAACAAAATATCTCGCTCAGAAACATAGTCGAATCTGCCGGTCTTGGGAAACAAAATCCTGCTGCAAATATTGTGGAGAAGTCTTAATTCCAAAGGCAATTGACTAGCAAAACTTCTTCAAATCCTTCAAAATTTCGGTTCAATAGCCTAGTGAGGGCTGGAGATCTATCTTCTGGGGCAAATGTAGATGGTCCAGACAAGGGTAATTCAATAATCTAGATAGAATAGAGGATGTAATGTTCAGACCAATGCCTCTAACCTTGCTCACCAAGCCATCATCTCCTCTGGTCAAATTCTTGTAAAACTCTTTAACTAGAGCAGGGTAGGTGGGACAGTCCAATGAACATATATACTCAAATCCCATCTCAATTAGTTGTCTACCTATATGAATCCTTCATTCTCAAACAATTCAAAATCAACCTTTCTTCCTGTGGTACAACCCTACTGGCAAGAGATCTACCTGAAGGGTAGGAGCTGGAGCAGGAGGATCACTAGCCGAAGGGTAGAGGAGAATCCGTAGACGGCTCGCGGACGGGTCGTCGAACGGTCCTCTTCCTCTTCAACCGGCGCCACTAGCTAGCTCCACGGGTTTTGGGTGCCATTGATCTTGAAGGATGTTAATCAGAGGTTATTTGAGGTTTGGAGGGTTTTGGGAAAGTTTTGGAGAGGATTTGGAAAGATTTGGAAGAATGAAATGTCCGTCGGGTCGACTCGTGCCCTAAATAAATCGACTGGGACCACGTCGAGTCGACTCGCGCAAAGTGTGGAGTCGGCTCGCGACTAGTCACAGAGCACGGACACGATCTCGAGTCGACTCGCTCAGAGGAGGGGTCGACTCCTGAGTTTCAGCAGAAACTCGAGTCGACTCCGATACTCTCGAGTCGGCTCCCAGACAATTTCAGAGAAAAATAGATTAAGATTCAGAGAATCCGAATTGAGTCCGGAATTTGATCTTTGAGTATGATTAAAAATCATGGACTTTGAGAGATCAAATTGATATGAGTTCTAGATAAAATTTCCTTAAGATTTTGAGAATTTGAAAGAACTCTAGATATATTTCCTTAGAGGTTTCAAAATTTATTCAAAAGGGATTACAAATTCCTAACTCTCCTCTAAGATAACAAAATCTTTCTTCATTTAAAGGTTTAGTGAATATGTCAGCTAATTGTTCTTCAGTGTTTACATAATCTAAACAAATTTCATCATTAGCTACATGTTCCCTTATAAAATGATATCTAATTTCTATGTGTTTTGTTCTTGAGTGTTGAATTGGATTTTTAGTTAAGTTGATTGCGCTAGTGTTATCACATCTTATGGGTGTTTTATTAAGTGTGATACCATAGTCTTCAAGTTGTCGCTTAATCCATAGGATTTGCGCACAGCAACTTCCAGCTGCTACATATTCAGCTTCAGTAGTTGATAATGCAACTGAATTTTGCTTTTTGCTAAACCATGTGATTAAGTTACTACCTAAGAATTGGCATGCACCACTTGTGCTTTTCTATCTAATTTACATCCAGCATAATCAGAATCTGAATATGCAATTAGGTTTAATGTGGAGTCTCTAGAATACCATAAACCTACATTTTTAGTTCCATTTAGATATCTTAAAATTCTTTTAACAGCTATTAAATGTGATTCTTTAGGTTCAGATTGAAATCTAGCACATAAACATACTGAAAACATAATATCTGGTCTACTTGCTGTTAAATAAAGAAGGGATCCGATTATACCTCGATAATACTTTTGATCAACCTTTTTACCTTCTTCATCTTTGTCCAGCTTGCATGAAGGACTCATTGGAGTTCCGAGGGGTTTCATTGTTTCCATACCAAACTTTTTGAGTAGTTCTCTTGTGTATTTGGTTTGGTTGATAAAGATTCCCTCCTTGCATTGTTTGATCTGGAGTCCAAGGAAGAAGTTGAGTTCTCCCATCATGCTCATCTCGAATTCTCCCTGCATCAACTTTGCAAATTCTTGACAAAGAGAATCGTTAGTAGCACCAAAAATAATGTCATCTACGTATATTTGTACTACAAGTAAATCTTTACTTTTTCTTTTCAAAAACAAAGTTTTATCAACATTTCCTCTTGTAAAATCATTTTCTATTAAGAATTTACTTAACCTATCATACCAAGCTCTAGGTGCTTGTTTCAAACCATATAAAGCTTTGTGCAATTTAAAAACGTGATTTGAAAACTCGTGATCTTCAAAACCTGGTGGTTGTTCTACATAAACTTCTTCATTAATAAATCCATTTAAAAATGCGCTTTTTACATCCATTTGAAATAAGTTAAATTCATATGACATGCAAATGCAAGTAATAGCCTAATGGCTTCTAATCTAGCTACAGGTGCAAAGGTTTCATCAAAATCAATACCTTCCTCTTGATTATATCCTTTAGCAACCAATCTAGCTTTGTTTCTAATTACTATGCCATTTTCATCTAGTTTATTTCTAAAATCCATTTTGATCCTATTACTGAATGATTTTTAGGTCTTTCAACTAAAGTCCAAACATTATTTCTTGTAAATTGATTTAGTTCTTCTTGCATTGCTAACATCCAATTATTATCTTTTTCAGCTTCTTCTATAGTTTTAGGTTCAATTTGTGATACAAATGCAAGATGATTACTAATATTTCTCATGTATGATCTAGTCCTTATTCCTTGAGATGGATCGCCTATAATCAATTCCTTAGGATGACTATGAGCATATCTCCAGTCTCTTGGAAGATCTACATCATTATGATCAATATTGACATCATCGTCCTTATGTGAATCATCATCTTTAGCTCTTGTTCATGATCAGAAGATACTTCAATATTAAGTTTTTCAAGATCTTTTTCAATTATGTTTGTATCTTCCTCATCATCAATCTTTTCAGATCCAGTTGCTAAAGATTCATCAAAAACTACATGAATGGATTCTTCAACTACTAAGGTTTTCTTGTTAAAGATTCTATATGCCTTACTAGTTGTTGAATAACCTAGAAAAATTCCTTCATCAGATTTAGCATCAAATTTTCCTAAGTTGTTTTTACCATTATTATGAATGAAACATTTACATCCAAATGCATGAAAGTATTTTATATTTGGTTTTCTTTCATTCCATAATTCATAAGGTGTTTTCTTTAATATTGGTCTTATTAAAGCTCTATTTAAGATGTAACATGCTGTGTTAATTGCTTCCGCCCAAAAATACTTTGGTAAGTTGCTTTCACATAGCATGGTACGGGCCATGTCTTCTAGAGTCCTATTTTTCTTTCAACTACACCATTTTGCTGTGGAGTCCTAGGGGCTGAAAAATTATGATTAATTCCATTTTCAGTGCAGAAATTTTCAAATAAGTGATTTTCAAATTCTGTTCCATGATCACTTCTTAGAGATACTATAGTAGTGTTTTTCTCATTTGTGACTTTCTTGAAGAATTTCAGGAATATCGAGAAAGTCTCATCTTTGTGAGCTAAAAACATTACCCAAGTATATCTAGAATAATCATCTACAATCACTAGACCATATTTCTTTCCTCCTAGACTTGTGGTTCTAGTTGGTCCGAAAAGATCCATGTGAAGTAGCTCTAGCCCTAGAAGTTGAAACAATGTTTTTAGATTTAAAAGAACTTCTAGTTTGTTTTCCAAATTGACATGCATCACATATTTTATTATTTTCAAAATCTAGTTTAGGTAATCCTTTAACTAAATCCATTTTAATTAGTTTTGAAATAAGGTGTGTGCTTGCATGACCTAATCTACGATGCCACAACCAACTAATTTCATTTATGTTAGCATTGTCAGCAATTAAGCAATGATCACTCAAAGATAATTTTTCTAATCAACTAAGTAAACATTGCCATGTCTATAACCAGTAAATACAATGCTATCATCAATAGAATTAGTTACAGTGCATAAGAAGATTTAAATGAAACATTAAAGTTTTTATCACATAATTGACTTATGCTAATTAGATTATGCTTCAAACCATTAACATAAAGTACATTATCAATAACTATAGATGGAGTTATGCGAACTTTACCAAGGCCCATAATTTGACCTTTACCGTTGTCGCCAAACGTCACAACTCCACCTTTCTTTTCTTCCAGGGTGATGAATTCATCTTTGTCACCCGTCATATGTCTTGAGCAGCCACTATCAAGGTACCACTTTTTCTTTGATCTTTTGGCTACAAGACATTCCTGCAATATAATCAAACTTTATGCTTAGGTACCCAAGCTTTCTTGGGTCCTTCATGGTTAGCAGCAATAAAAATTGTTCCTTTCGGAACCCATATTTTCTTAGCTTTAATATTTAACTTGTTGTTATTCTTTAACGTTTTGCATTCAAAGGATTTATGACCTTTTTCATTACATTTAAAACAAGTTATATTACTTTGGTTGGCTTTTATAAAAATATTCTTTAGAGATTTCTGTTTCCTTAATGTGTTATATCCTAAACCAGCTTTGTCAAAAACAGCTTTTTGACTATCTAGGATCATGTTAAGTTTAGTTGAACTTAAGTGAATTTCTCAACAATGTCTTTATATTTTTTAACATCTTTCTTAAGAGAGTCAATTTCTTTAGCTTGCTGTTCTTTATCTAAAGCTAAAGTTTCTAATTGATCTTTTAAATCTTTAGTTGAGTTTTTAGTTTCAGATTTTAACAAATCTTTTCTTGATTAAGATTATCTCTTTCTTTCCTAAGTTCTTCTTTTTCATTAGTTAAGTTCTTAACTTCTAAAGCTAATTCATTTTTACTTTTAGCTAAACTAATATTGTCATTTTTCAAAAACTTATACTTTTTTTAAGGATTTAAAATCAATCATAAGTTCATTGAAAGCCTCAAACATTTCATCAAATGTAAATCATCATTTGAGTTTTCAGAACTTACCTCATTGTCGTTGTCGTCGTCGTTGGCCATGAACAATATTGGCAACTTCCTTTTGCTCATCTTCTTCCGACGAGGAAGATTCATCAGACCATGTTGCCATGTATGCTTTCTTCTTTTTCTTGTAGGCCTTTTTCAGCAAAGGACAATCATACTTAAAGTGCCCTGGCTTTTTGCACTCATAACATACTAAGGGCTCTTTTTCTTTTTCTTTCTCCTTGTCCTTTTTCTTATCCTTTTCTCCTTCAAATCTTGCTCCAAATTTCTTTTTATGGAAGGGCCTTTTTCTCATAAACTTCTGAATTTTTTGGCCAAGAGAGCAGTTTCCTCATCATCTTCATCATTACTTTCACTGCTGCTCTCTTCCATTTCTGCAGTCTTGAGGGCAAGAGTTTTCCTTCTTTTTGTTTCCTCCTCAACATGCTGCTTCATTGTTAACTCGTGGGTCATTAAGGATCCTAGAAGCTCCTCTAAAGGTAGTGCATTGAGGTCCTTTGCTTCTTGGATAGCAGTGACTTTGCTTCCCACGATCTTGGTAGTGACCTAAGAATTTTGCGCACAAGATCAGCATTAGAATAAATTCTACCAAGACTTTTCAAACCATTCACAATATCAGTAAATCTAGTGAACATGCATGTGATGGTTTCAGTTTGTTCCATAGTAAATAATTCATATTTATGAACCAAAATATTTATCTTTGATTCTTTTACTTGGTTTGTTCCTTCATGAGTAATTTCCAACCTATCCCAAATTTCTTTTGCGGAATTACAAGTTGAGATTCGGTTGAATTCATTTGAGTCTAAGGAACAATATAAAATATTAATGGCCTTAGCATTTAGTTGTGCCATTCTCCTATCATTATCATTCCAATCCCTTTCGGGTTTAGGAACAATAGTGCCATCAATAAGGTGTGTGGGTGTACTAGGTCCATTTATTACTCCCCACAATTCATAGTCAGAAGCTTGAATGAATATTCTCATTCTAGCTTTCCAATATGAATAGTTGGTTCCATTAAATAAAGGAGGTCGATTCGTAGAATGACCTTCAGCAAAACTTGAACCAATTTGTGTTGCCATATGGATCTTTAGCCCTTGATCGTGAGATCAAATTCTAAATGAGCACTTGCTCTGATACCAATTGTTGGCCCAGATGGCAACCCAAGAGGGGGGGGGTGAATTGGGTTCTTAAAAATTTAAGACTTTTTAACTTTAATTGATTAGTTAGCAAGATGTGCAAGTGAGAGGCTAACTAAAATCAATACACAAGCAAATAAAGAGAGATAGAGAAGAGAGAAATATGGCACGGCAAACACAAGATAATTTTATAGTGGTTCGGTGCAATCAACACCTACGTCCACTCCCAAGATTCACTTGGGTCCACACTATAATCTCTCTAGATTACAGCCGAGTTGTTTTCCAAGCTCACAACTCAAACTTGTTGTTTTACCGGGTGCACAACGAACCCAGCTGGTTTTAACTCGGGCTTACCAGCACAAAACCCTACACGTTGTTTTTCTAGGGCTCACAACTAACCCAACACAAGCACTCCGCTTGCAACGAGGTATACCAACCTCCACTGATTCAATCCACTGATTGAATCAGCAAACAATAAGAATGATAGTGTTTGAACAATGAAGTGCTCCCCTTGAGCAAATATACAAATGAAGTACAAAATATAAAGGTTAGAAAAGCCTGATAGTATTGCAGATGGTAGAGGCTTGGGCTTTCTTCCTTCTTCTCTTCAACTCCTCTTAGAAACGTTGAATCACGCCTCAGCAAGATTCTTGACCGTTGAAGTCTTTTGGAGTTGAGATGAAGCTTTTTCTCTTTTGAAAATCCTCCGATTTGACCTTTGAAATGCTTGTGGATTTTCTTTTGACTCTTGTGGATTGATGAGAAGGAGCAGACGAACTTCCACTTGGATTTCACTCCTTTTGAATCACTCTCCTTTGAGCTAATGATTTTTCCAATATGCTCTGTTTTTCCCTCTTTTCAAATGATATTCTTTTCTCTCTTTGATTTTCTCTCGGTTGTTTTGATTTGAAAAGAGCTCCTCTATTTATAGAATCTGCAAAAATATATCCGTTAGAGACAAGGAAAAATAGCCGTTATTCAAAAATCTTACCGTTGGGGCTGATGTGTCATCGTTAAAAATCGTGCCCAGATTTCGTGGATTCGACTCGAGCTCTGAGGGAGTCGGCTCGAGGTCGATTACTAAAAATAGAAACATTTTAACCATTGAAGGGTCGACTCGCGAAAACAAAAGTGTCGGCTCCTGAAAGTCGGGAGTCGACTCGAGGAAAATGGGGAGTCGACTCGAGAAGTGCTCAAAAAACATGGGTTCTGTTGTTTGAGCGGAGTCGGCTCGCACAGACAGGAGTCGGCTCGCAAGGAGTCAGGGGTCGACTCTTGAAAACCAAGGGTCGACTCGAGAAAATCAGACATTTTTGGGAGTCGACTCGGAAACCCTTGAGTCGGCTCGGGAGCGATACAAAAATCAGAAAAATGTTCTGATTGACTTTAAAACTTGTCCCAATTAAATTTAAAATATAAATTTGACTTGAATACATTAAATATGACTTTTATCATGGATTCAAGACATGTTTCAAGAATTCATCGATTGAATTAAAATGTGTAAAAATTCCTTTTTGAAATCTTTTAAGCAAAGAGCTTGAAACTCCTTTTTCTAAAAGATTCAAAACTCATTTAATATAACCATTGATAGTTCATTCCTTTCAATTTGAATAAGCTCAAGGTTTTGATAAATATACACATTGTATTCTTTAAGGTACTCATGGCTTTTGGAAATCATCAAAATCAATAAAGTTGGGGCAATTATGTTTCAATAATTTCTCAACACTCTCCCTATCACAGCCAGAACTTCACCGCGTTAGAGCATGATTCTCATGAACTTCCTAGTAGTCCGGGTCCCACTGGCCTATAACGCCATCCTTGGGAGACCCAGTTTGAACCTTCTGAATGTCGTTATCTCCACCAAAAGACTACTCGTAAAGTTTTCCACCGGCGAGGGAGTGGGGGAGATGAGGGGGGAGCAGAGCCCACTACCGCTCTGCTACCACTTGGCCCCGAGTCCACAGGGGGCAGTGTTGGCAATAGTACCCGAGCTGCTTGACCCTCGAGACTTGGAGCGGAGAGGAGAGCCAGCCGAGCACTTGCTGACTTTCCCATTGGGGGAGGACTCGACGAGGACCATCCAGGTTGGAGCTCTACTTCTGGAGGAGGTGCGTAATCAGCTTCTTGCTTTCCTACGAGCCAACTCCGACATCTTTGCATGGTCATCGTCCGACATGCCGGGTATCCCCAAGGAGGTAATTACTCATCAACTCAATATCAAATCGGGATGCCGGCCTGTCCGGCAGAAAAAGGGAAGCTTCGCCCTAGACCAACAGAAGGCGAGGAGATCCGCAAGCTAGAGGCTGCAGGCCACATTTGAGAGGTCCATTATCTCGACTGGTTGGCTAACTTCGTGATGGTCCGCAAGGCTAACGGGAGCTAGAGGATGTGCATGGATTTCACTAACCTCAACAAAGCATGCCCTAAGGACAGCTTTCCATTGCCTTGGATTGACCAGCTGGTGGACGCTACCTCTGGTCACGAGACCCTTAGCTTTATGGACGCCTTCTCGGGGTACAACCAGATCAAGATGGACCTGGCAGATGAGGAAGCTACCTCGTTTGTGATCGAGAAGGGGATATACTGCTACAAGGTGATGCCATTCGGATTAAAGAACGCGGAGGCCACTTACCGAGGCTGATAAATAAAGTCTTTGAAGACCAGATCGGACGCAACATGAAGGTGTACATGGACGACATGCTAACCAAAAGTATCCATACCACTGACCATGTTGCCAACCTAGCAGAGATTTTTGGCAACCTCCACCGATACCAGTGAGGATGAACCCCTGCAAGTGCGCCTTCGGGGTGACAGCGAGCAAATTCCTGGGCTTCATGGTGATGCAGTGCGGGATCGAGGCGAACCCCGATAAGGTTCGAGACATCTTAGACATGAGGTCTATGGTTAACAAGAATGAAGTGCAACGCTTGACTGGAAGGGTGGCAGCCTTGAGCCGATTCTTATCTAAGTCCGTGGAGAGGTTTCTGCCTTTCTTTAAGGTGCTGCGCAAAGTCAACAGCTTTGAGTAAATGAGGGAGTGCTAGAAGGCCTTCAAGGGGTTAAAGGAGTTCTTATCCATCCCGCCATTGTTATCCAAGCCAAGGGACAGGGAGGAGCTCCTGTTGCAGCCTCCCCTAAGATTGTCGGCTCCATGCTTATTCGCATGGATGCTGATGGAACACAAAAGCCAATGTACTACACCAGTAAGGTGCTTTGTGATGCGAAGACTAGATACTCCAGAGTCAAGAAGATTATTTTTGCCTTGATCGTCTCTGCCCAGCACTTTAGGCCCTATTTCCAAGCTCACCCAATCATGGTGGTCATGGATCAACCACTCAAGGTGATCCTTTCTCGTCCTGATACCTCTAGCCGACTAGCGAAGTGGGCACTCAAGCCCAACTCAGCATCGGCACTCAAGCCCGACTCTGCGTCGGCACCAAAGCCCGGCTTCATGTCGGCATCAAAGCTAGGCTTCGCGTTGGCACTCAAAGCCCGCTAGGCATTCGCGTTCGGCACTCAAAGCCCGACTCCGCATCGGCACTCAAAGCTCGACTTCACATCGGTATTCAAGTCCGACTCTGCATCAGCACTCAAGCCCGACTCAGCATCCACACTCAAGCCCGACTCCGCATCGGCACTCAAGCCCGGCTTCGTGTCGGCATCAAAGCCAGGCTTCACATTGGCACTCAAAGCCTGGTTTCACATCGGCATCAAAACCAGGCTTCGCGTCAGCACTCAAAGCTCGACTCCGCATCAGCATTCAAGCCCAACTCTACGTCAGCACTCAAAGCCCGGCTTCATGCTGGCACTTAGCCCGGCTTCACATCGGCATTCAAATCCGACTCCATGTTGGCACTCAAGCCCGGCTCTGTGGGTACTCAAGTCCACTATTGTCAACCCCTAAACTGACTTCATGTCGACGCCCAACTCCATTGGCACTCCTAGCCTTCATATCAGCATAAGGTGTGATGCTGGGTCATCACTCTACTATTAAAAAGTCATTAGCGCCAGTCTCGATTTCCAAGACTTCAGCTACAATTGCCTATGTTCTCGGCCTCGACTTATTCTCTAGAATGAACTTGCATTGGCTTGTTCTCTAGAATGAACTCGCATCGGCTTATTCTCTAGAGTGAACGTGTCGGCCATGACGAAAACCAAATAATAGTAGTATGAATCAAAGTCTTTTCATTAATGGCAAAATGAGTTTACAAAATTGCCGATCCAAGTCGGACTTTTGTACAATGAAACTAAGAAGCAAAGACCTACAAGTGTTCAAGGCTCAGCTGATGTTGGGCTATAGATGGGGGAATGATTTTCCGGTAGAGTTTCCTCCGTAGCCTCATCTGGATCCAGGTTGTTCAAATCTTCAAGGTTACGAACTCTCTTCGCCTTGTCCTTGCAGTCTTGAAAGCCGATGTTGTATGCAAAGGCGGTGGCCTTGGCTAGCTCTTCGCCAAAGATGGCAGATTAGCGAAAAATTTCCACTGCCTCAGTGGCCCTAGTCTTTGCCGCTGCCACCGTCACCTTCATCTCGTCCACTTGAGCGTCGGAGCAATGGGCTATCTCCTCGGCGTTTTCTGCCCGCTCCTCAGCTGCGCCTCTTAGAGTGTTGGCGGTCTCAAAGCTGCTTCGACACACCAACAGCCCCGTCTCCACTCATTTATAACTTTCTTCGACAGCACGTGCTGCCTCCGAAGCTTCCTCGACCCTCTCTGTTTGGGCTTGGCCCTTCGCTAGGGCCACTTCTAAAGCCTTCTCGGCCCTCTTCACTTGGGCCTCCCCTTCGGCCCTCTCGGCAAGGGCGGCTTCTAAAGCTCTCTCCACCTTCTCTGCCCGGGCGTGGGCCTGGTGAACTTCTTTTTGTGATTGGCCAAGATCAACCTTGGCCTGGGAAAGGGCACTCTTCAGAGCAGCCAAGGAATTTACCGCATGTATGAAAAGTTGCTATTAGGGTAAGATTATAAATAAAAGGAAATCGGTCTCGAGAGCTCTGCTCTTGGAGAGCTCTCTGGAGGTCCTCCCAGAAGAAGGAGGAGGTCCTCTACTCTTGGAGAGCTCTCTGGAGCTCGAGCATGCACACATGTGCCATTGTCCGCTCCGCCCAGCTCCCCTCACACACGAGGAGGGCTTTGAAAGAGAGCGTGATGGCTTCATCCTCGACGACATCGGCAGGCTCCGAAGCCGATGGCGTAGTATCAAGGGCCGATGGCATCCCCTCCATTTGCTCCACTGCACTGGGGGGCTCTTCATTCGCCACCACTTCTGCTCGTGGGGCAGCCTCGGGAATCGAGTATGGGGTTGGCTCAGTTACCCCCACTTCTGGAATAGCCGGTGGTGATGGCAGCACTCCAGTCCCTGGCCCCTCCGGGGGAGTGTCGGCTGTGAGGTCGACATCTGCCTCCCTCTCTATTCGAGGCCTGCAGGTGAGTGGAGTTGGAGGTCGGGATCATGCCGGTGATGGCGACCGAGGCCTCTTCCTTGGCTCCTCGGCCTCTCTAGTCTTTTCTTTGGCCTTCTCGGCCTCGGTCTTCTTTCTGGCAGCCTTGGCTACGACCCTTTTCTCGACGGAGGCTCCATCCGCCCTAGCCCTCCTTTCCTCGGCTGCTGCCTTTCTCACCTCTTCAATTGATGGAAACATATCTGCACATGGCAAAAAGACTATGTAAAAAAAAGAGAGAGAAAAAAGGAAGAGAGGAAAAGGTAAAAGGAAGGAGGTGAGTGAATCATGGCTGCTCACCACCAGATGGAATGAGGCCAGCAAGTTGGAGATTCTCCTCAGCCAAAAGCTAGTTGCATCGAGGGATGTCGGCAGTCAGAAGTTGCCCGAATGCCACCCGGTCCCTCGGGAGTATGGAAGAATCTTTATTCGGGTCGGTATTTGGCATTCCCTAGACCCCTCTCACACCTCCGACATCGGTGAAGAAGAACATATCCTTCCATCCCTTAACGGATGTAGGAAGGTATAGCTTAAGGGCCCTAGTGGGTCTAGGTGTAAAGGACCACCACCCCGCTTGCTTGCAGAGGGTGTAAAAGCTGCGGAATAAGGAAATGCTAGCTTCTATCTCATGGAGGTGACAAAGTACTAAGAAGCCAACAATAGTCTGAATGGAATTCGGGACTAACTGTGCTGGCGCTATGGAATATATGTCTAAAAGGTTGATGATGAAAGGATAAAGGGGTAGCCGAAGCCCAGCCTTGAAGAAGGCTCTGTACAAGACAACTCTCCCGGGATGGGAGGAAATCACCCTATCTTTGGGAATGGGACAGAATAAACGCATATCGATGGAAAGACTACATTTGGCCCTAAGGTTTACTATGTCCTGAGCAGTCATGGTGGAGGCAGTCCACTCGGGGGACTCCCTCACAGTGGAAGATGGGCCGGCGATGGCCGAACGGTGCCAGATTGGGGCCCGACCGGCAGCTGAACGAATCCCGACCGGGGATCATCGGGCTGCTCGCCGCTGTTCCAGTGGAACATGGTCAGAGGAAGAAGATGACCAGCTAGGTGCTGGAGAAGAGGAGGGTTGTGAAAGATTGGGGGAATAACCCCCAAAATCGAAGACTGAGCAAGAAAGAGAGGAAGAAACCATGGAGGCTAAAATGGACTAACCTGAAGAATCTGAGAACCCGAGATTGAAGATGAAGAGCTTGGAAAGAAGGAACGGGGGTGGAGATGAACAAGCACTTGAACAGAATCGGGAGGAAGAAGGAAGCAAAACGCAGTAAAAGTTAAAAACCAAGGTCGGGGACGACTCCTCCCTTTTATAGCTTCATTTCAAATCATCCCTCCATCTCCAATTTGGCCACGTGCCTGCTCGCCACTGGGAATCGTTTCAGCAACTGCCCAATGCGTAGAACATGAGGAACACTACCAATGATGGGACAGCGATGACCTCACCGCAATGATGATGCCCACCTTTTCGCAGCTCCGTACCTGAGGGAAATCCCCCTCGATCTCAACAGCCATAGCGGATGAGGCGATGGCGTTACAGCGCCCGATGCCTCATCAAAGAAGGAACGGCCCTTGGAGACGTGTCCTTTTCATAGCTGCTGGCGCCCGAGGATCAGCCACCAGGTGATATAACGCCCCTTTCGCTAGTGATTGCACACCCACCCATCTCAGAGGCGAGGGAGGGGGGGGGAGGGGGCATTTGATGTGGCTGATCACGCCCCCAGACAGTAGGGTAACAGTCTGCACAGTTCTTGGAGCCAAGTAATAATTTGGCAGCCAGTCCCGACCTCAGCCTCAGCTTCAGCCTCGGACCACGACCTCGGACCACGGCCTTGGACTCCACCTCAGCATTGGTCGTGGACTTCGCTTCAGCTTCAACATCGGCCTCGAGTCTTGCCTCAGCCTCGGCCTCAAGTCTTGCCATGGCCTCAGCCTCGAGTCTTGCCTCAGCACACTTTTGGCCTACAGTCTCGGCCGTAGAACTGACCTTGAATATTGTACCCAGTGGTTTAAAATGCCTAGGACTGCCACATGGTCCGTCAACCCATTTTTCTTTTGCCAAGATCATGGATGGTTACCGAAATACTATAGGCAGTTGTCGATATTCAGGGCGTGCGTTTAGCAGCTATTCACCCACCTACCATTTATGGAGCCGATCTTGGCAGAAGGCGTGATCTGACGGTTATCCTCGAAGGATAAGAGGGACCTCTGAATAGGTATATAAAAATTTTGACTCCCAAAGGGGAAGGACTCAATCTCTACTATCTCATCTTAATTTCTATTCTCCAGATCACTAACTTGAGCGTCAGAGGGTTCCCGCCGGAGTCACCAGCCTGGGACTTTTCTTGCAAGTTTTCGGCTTGTTGGCCTTATATTGATTTTGATGACTACAAAATAATTAAGTATGATACTAATGATCTTGTGGTTGAGTTAAATGAATTTCAGATGAATCTTCAAGAAGATGGTGTACTTCAACTCAAGGTAAATTGTGATTCAAAATGAAAGATAATGTATTAATTTTATGGATATGCTTTACAATTTAAATTATTTTCAAAAGGTTTGGAGCGATTAAATTATTTTTTTCAAACGATTTGGATTTCATAATCACTGGATGATTTTTATATGTTTGGACGGTTCACTTGACAAATGACTTTCAAGTTTAATTATATTTGCATTATCTTGAACTGGGTTTAATTATTTTACAAATCATTCTTACAATCTCCGCAATCAAATCTTTATTTTATAAAGTTTTATTTAGCCTCTACGTGTTGTGAATATTTTCTTGGAGTTGAATGAGTGCTAAAACTATTTTTTAAATATTTATTACATGATCGGAATTTTGTGTTGAACGATTAAGATTTAAAAGCATTTGGCTTCCTGGCACCATTTGTTGGAATACTAATGAATGGTGTTGGAATTCCAATTCCAAATCACCCTCTGCCGGCTCCCTATTACTTGTTTATGAAATTCCAATTCCAAAACATCCTCTGTCGGTTGCCTGTTACTTGTTTTTGGAATTTCAATTCCAAAACGTCCTCTGTCGGTTGCCTGTTACTTGTTTTTAGAGTTCCAATTCCTAAGTGAATTATGTGGCTCCTTGATTCCAAAATTTTAGCTTACTGCCGATTGTTTTTGGAATGCTAATTTAACATTGTTGGAATGCCAACATCAGATGGGCTCTTCTTAAAAGGATTTTGGAATGCCGACTCTGTATTTTGGAATGCCGTTTTTACACTCTTTGTTACCGTTTGGAGCGTCCTCTCTTGGCCGGATTTCTTTCTCTCACAACGGCTATATTTTTGGTGTTCTGGTTATAAATAGAGAACATGAATAGTGTTTTAAAAGAGCAAGAAAAGTGGAAAGAAAAATAGAAGAAAAAGAAATAAAAAAGAGTGAAAAATAGAGTGAAAATCTTGTTGAAAATCTTTGTTAAAAGAATCATTTGAAAGAGAGTTTTATTGTTTGTAAGAGAGGTTTATTGGAGAGTTGTATTCATTATTTTAAAGCCACCAGAGTTCATTCGTTGCTGATTTTTCAAGTGTTCTTAAAGCTCCATCAACCTTCTTTGAAGAGCATTCAAGCTTCAATCAAAGGCTTCATCATTGCTCCGACGTGCTCAAAGGAAGAAGCCATCTTGTGAAGCATTCTTCAAATTTGCTAAGTATTTATTCTTGAATATATGCTCATTTATTAGGAGCTTATTGTATCAAATATTCTAATACTTGTGCTTAATCTTGTAAGGCTTGCTTGTGCCCGTAAACAAGTGTGCTAGCCCAAAAGGCTAGTGTGTAAGGTCTCCTTGTACCCTCGTAAACAAGAAGACTAGCTTGGAGGGCTAGTATATAAGGTTCCCTTGTACCCATAAACAAGAAGACTAGCTTGGAGGGCTAGTGTGTAAGGTTTCCTTGTATCCGTTAACAAGAAGACTAGCTTGGAGGGCTAGTGTGTAAGGTCTCCTTGTACCCGTAAACAAGAAGACTAGCTTGAAGGGCTACTGTATAAGGCCTGATTGCTTGTGCCCGTAAATAAGTTTGCTAGCCAAGTAGGCTAGTGGTGATAGTAAAATTCCCAAGGTGTTCTTGGGGAGTGGATGTAGGTGCAGGTTGGCACCGAACCACTATAAATCCCTTGTGTTTGGTTGTGCTATTTATTGTGTTGCTTGCATATTATTTTCATTGCACTACACTTAGTTTATTTGTGAAGAAAATTTAATTGCACATACTTGCTAATTAGTCTAGTTAATTTTTGAGAAACCCAATTCATCCCCCTCTTGGGTTGCTATATCTTGGCAACAATTGGTATCAAAGCTGGTGCTCTTGATTTTAAGCCTTAAAAAGCTTTGAGCAAAAGATCATAACAACCCAAATGAGTTTCATATTGAGTGAGGGGCAATCTTTCAATAGACCATCACTATTTAATGGCACAAATTACACTTATTGGAAAGCACGAATGAAAATATTTATTCAAGCACTTGATTATGATTTATGGAGCATCATAGTCAATGGTCCTCACACACCCACTATTAAATCTGATGATATTGTTGTTCCCAAACCAAAAATGGAATGGGATGTGCATGATAAGAAAATGGCTCAGCTAAATGCTAAAGCCATGAATGTTGTATATTGTTCTTTAGATGCAAATGAGTTTAATCGTATATCTACTTGTATATCTGCAAAAGAGATTTGGGATAGATTAGAGGTTACCCATGAGGGTACCAATTAAGTGAAGGAATCTAAGATAAATATGCTTGTTCATAAATATGAACTGTTTAAAATGGAATCTTATGAAAGTATTTCTGATATGTTTACTAGATTTACTGACATCATAAATGAGCTTAAAAGTCTTGATAAAGCTTACACTAATGTTGATCTTGTGAGAATGTATTGTGATCCTTGCCTAGGTCTTGGGAGGCCAAAGTCATTGCAATACAAGAAGCCAAGGATCTAAACATTCTATCTCTTGAAGAATTGATTGGATCGCTGATGGCTCATGAGCTTCAACAAAGTCAACATCTTGATGAAGAAAAGTCCAAAAATAAAAATAAGAGATTTATAGCACTAAAGTGTGCTACCCAAAAGGGTGAGATTGAGAGCTCAAGTGATGAAGATAATGATATAGCTCTCATTACAAGGAAATTTAAGAAATTTATGAGAAAAAAATTTAATGGAAGAAAAGGGCATTAATGAAGGGAGAGTCAAGCTATGAAAAAGAAAAAGAAATAATTTGTTATGAATGCAATGAGTCGGAACACTACAAGCCAGATTATCCATATCTAAAGAAAGGTCCCAAGAAATTTAAGAAGAAAGCTATGGTAGCCACTTGGAGCGATAGTGACACATCAAGCTCCGAAGAAGAAGAAGAGGAAAATGAAAAGGCTAATCTTTGTTTTATGGCCAATGATAATGAGGTAAGTCCTAGTATTTTGATGATTTTACATTTGATGAATTGCATAGAGCATTTTATGAATTAATTGATGATTTTGCAAAATTTAGTTCTAAGTATAAAGATTTGAAAAATCAAGCTAGAAACTTAACTTTGGAAAAGGAAAAGATTTTAAAAGAAAATGACTCTTTATCACAAGAAAACATGAATTTGAAAAATGAAGTTGTAAAGCTTAAACCCATTGTTGAAAAATTTATCTTAAGCTCAACTAAACTTAATATGATTCTTGAAAATCAAAAAGTAGTTTTTGATAAAGCAGGCTTAGGATATAATCCTTTAAAGAAACAAAAGCTTTTAAAAAATATTTTGTTCCTCAAAATAATTTTTTTAATATTACATGTTTTAAATATGGAATTAAAGGTCACAAAGCTTATTCTTGTCATTTACATTCTTGCAATAATGTTAAAAGGATTTGGGTTCCAAAAGGAACCATCTTGACTAACCTTAAAGAACCCAAGAAGGCTTGGATACCTAGAAGCAAAACATGATATTTTGGATGCATGTGTGTCTTGCAACCCGTGGAGCAAAAAGAAAATGATACTTTGATAGCGGGTGATCAAGACACATGATGGGTGATGAATCTCATTTCATCACTTTGGATGTAATGATGGAGGAGTGGTTATCTTGAAGATAATGGCTAAAGTAAAATTATTGGCATTGATAAAATTGGTATCACTCCCTCTACTTTTATTGACAATATCCTGCTTATAAATGGATTGAATTATAACTTGCTTAATATTATCCAATTTTGTGAAAAAATTTTTAAAGATATTTTGAATTATCTCTTTGCATAGTTATTAATTCTGCTGATAATTAAATAAAATTTATTGGTCATATGGTTGGAATGTTTATATTGTTGATTTAAATGACCATAGTTTTGATTGTCTAGTTGTCATAAATGCTAAAATTGGTGAATATAGTTATGACATCGTAGACTTGCTTATGTTAGCATGGATTCTCTTTCTAAATTATTCAAAAAGAATTTGATTAAATGTTTACCAAAATTAAATTTTGAAAAAGATTAGATTTGTGATGCATGTAAATTTTGAAAAACAAACTAGAATTTCTTTCAAGTCTAAAAATATGATTTCAACTTCTAGACGGTTAGAACCTTTGCATATGGATTTATAATTATTGATGATTTTCTCAATTTATATCGATTTTATTCTTAGCTAACAAAGATAAAGCTTTTTCTGCATTTCAAAAATTTTTAAAAGCATTTCAAATGAAAAAAGTTTTTCTGTTTCATCTATTAAAAGTATTCATAGAAAGAAATTTGAAAACCATCACTGTAAAATTTTTGTTAATGATTATAGTAGAAAGAAACGATAGGACCTTGAATTTAAGTCATATTCGATGAATCTAATGATCTTCCATCAAGAAAGAGAAAGGCTTTGAATGATGCAGCTGAAATTGATGATCAAATCAAAAAACTCACCTTGGAAGAGAAAGAAAATTGAACATGATGAACCTCAAGGTAATGATGAATCTGAGAGAATGAAGGTATGTCCATAATTATCCTAAAGAGCTAATGTTAAGTGATCCATCTTATGATATTAAGACTAGATCATCGTTTAGGGATGCATGTAATAATTTAGTTTTGTTCCTTATATAGAACCTAAATGGCAAGCATGATAATGGACGCTAGTTAGTAGATCACATAATCTAATTATTGAAACTAAATGAATATTTAGAAACTAATTGGATGAGTATGGTTATTAGAGATAAAAGCAAGATTGGTAACTATAGAATATAATCAGAAATTGATATTAATTTTGATGAATCTTATATTCCTGTTGATAAATTAGAAACTATTAGATTACTTCTTGCATTTACATGTTATATGAATTTTAAACTATGTCAAATGAATGTTAAGAGCACTTTTCTTAATGAATATATTGCTGAACAAGTATTTGTTGATCAACCACCCAGTTTCAAAAATCACTTGTTTCCAAATCATGTATTTATATTGAACAAAGTTTTATATGATGAGACAAATACCTTGGACATGGTATGATAGACTTATTAAGTTCTTGGTTAGCAATAAATTTATTGGTAAAAATATTGATGCAATATTATTTATTAAAAGAGAAAATAATGATATGTTGATAGTACAAATTTCTATTGATGATATTATATTTGGTACTACTAATGATACCTTGTGCCAAGACTTTGCTAAGTTTATACAGGAGAGTTCGAGATGAGCATGATCGATAAACTCAATTATATTTTTGGACTTCAAATCAAGCAATCAAAGAAGAAAATCTTCAGAAGCCAATCCATGTACATCAAGAAAATCTTGAAGAAATTTGGCATGAAGAAATTCAAATGTATTGGTATCTCTATGAGCTCATCATGTAGATTAGATTCTAATGGTACTAATAAAATTATTAATTTAAAATTTTATAGAAGCATGATCAGTTACAATTGGTATCAGCAACTATTGATATCAAATTGATTTGTATACTCCTTGCTTGACATGATTCTATTGTGAGTCTTAGATCATTAAATACATATTTTTAATTGGTATCATTTCTTGATCATATAATTGTTTATGTGTAAAATGAAAAGGACTTGATAGAATTGATACAAAATATCTTATGTGATTTGTGGTAATTGCTAAAATGTCTATGTATTGAGATTAGCATGATATATTTATAAAATGCTTGGATTATATTATATTGGTATCATTTGTAGCATGAAACTCTTATTACATATAGATCAAATTTAAAATATTTAGGGGGAGAATAATGTGAGCATATATGAAATCAAATATTTTTTTGGTATCTGTTAACATTGTATCCCAACATGTTTTTAAAGTAGTAAGGGGGAGAATGAATTTATTTAAATAATTAGATACTTTGATGCATTAAGCACTGTAATGTATTGAGTATTAAATGTGTTATGATAAGTGCTTTGATGTATGAAAGTGGTTTGATGTATTGAATATTAAATTTCTTAATTGGTATCAACTCTTAAATGATGCAATGATCTAAATATATTTTCTTATTGGTATCAAACTATAAAACATGCTACCCTGCTCTGATATGAAAGTGATATTTTGATCCTAATTTTTTAATTGGTATGAAAAAGTGATATTCAAGAATTATGAATGATGATTGTTATTAAATATTGAATCTCTTTATGCTTTAGTTATGCTACTCATTGTTACTATTGAAGAAAAGACAAAAAAAATTATGCATATTCTTTCATCTTTTTTGATTGATGACAAAAAGGGGAGATAATAGCATACAGTTCAATCATGGGGAAGAGAATTCAATCATAGGGGAGAGAATAGCATACATTTCATCATGAGAGATAACAACATTCATAAGAGAGAATAACATGCATTGTGATTTTTTAAAAGGAAAAAGAAAATAACATATCATGAGAGAAATGCATACATTCATGATATTTCAAAACAATGCACATATTCAAACCTAAGGGGGAGTTATGCAATGTATTTTTAAAATATCATATTTTAAGTGTTCTTGAAATTGAGAGTTTTAGTACGATACGCTAAATTTTGACACGCTCTGTCTTATACTTCAAATTATTAAGGATTGGTATGATTGAAATTTTCTATTTCTTGTTGTATACTTAATAGTTTTGTCATCATCAAAAAGGGAGAGATTGTTGGCCTTATATTGATTTGACGACTACAAAACAATTAAGTATGATACTAATGATCTTGTAGTTGAGTTAAATGAATTTCAGATGAATCATCAAGAAGATGGTGTTACTTCAACCTAAGGTAAATTGTGATTCAAAATGAAAGGTAATGTATTAATTCTATGGATATGCTTTACAATTTAAATTGTTTTCAAAAGGTTTGGAGTGATTAAATTGTTTTTTTCAAAGGATTTGTATTTTGTAATCACTGGATGATTTTTATATGTTTGGATGGTTTACTTGATAAATGACTTTCAAGTTTAATTATATTTGCATTGTCTTGAACTGGGTTTAATTATTTTACAAATCATTCTTACAATCTTCGCAATCAAATCTTTATTCTATAAAGTTTTATTTAGCCTCTACATGTTGTGAATATTTTCTTGGAGTTGAATGAGTGCTAAAACTATTTTTCAAATATTTATTACATTACCGGAATTTTGTATTGAACGATTAAGATTTAAAAGCATTTGGCTCCCTGGCACCATTTTTTGGAATACTAATGGATGGTGTTGGAATTCCAATTCCAAATCGCCCTCTGCCGGCTCCCTGTTACTTGTTTTTGGAATTCCAATTCCAAAACGTCCTATACCGATTGCTTGTTACTTGTTTTTGGAATTCCAATTCCAAAACGTCCTCTGCCGATTGCCTGTTACTTATTTTTGGAATTCCAATTCCAAAGTGAATTCTGTGGCTCCTTGATTCCAAAATTCCAGCTTGCTGCCGATTGTTTTTGGAATGCTAATTTAACATTGTTGGAATGCCAACATCGACTTGACTCTTCTCAAAAGGATTTTGGAATGTCGACACTATATTTTGGAATGCCGCTTTTACACTCTTTGTTACCGTTTGGAGCGTCCTCTCTTGGCCGGATTTCTTTCTCTCACAACGACTATATTTTTGGTGTTCTGGTTATAAATAGAGAACATGAACAGTGTTTTAAAAGAGTAAGAAAAGAGGGAATAAAAATAGAAGAAAAAGAAAGAAAAAAAGAGTGAAAAATTGTGTGAAAAATAGAGTGAAAATCTTGCTGAAAATCTTTGTTAAAAGAATCATTTGAAAGAGAGTTTTATTGTTTGTAAGAGAGGTTTATTGGAGAGTTGTATTCATTGTTTTAAAGCCACTAGAGTTCATTCGTTGCTGATTTTTCAAGTGGTCTTAAAGCTCCATCAACCTTCTTTGAAGAGCATTCAAGCTTCAATCAAAGGCTTCATCATTGCTCCGACGTGCTCAAAGGAAGAAGCCATCTTGTGAAGCATTCTTCAAATTTGCTAAGTATTTATTCTTGAATATATGCTCATTTATTAGGAGCTTATTGTATCAAATATTCTAATACTTGTGCTTAATCTTGTAAGGCTTGCTTATGCCCGTAAACAAGTGTGCTAGCCCAAAAGGCTAGTGTGTAAGGTCTCCTTGTACCCCCGTAAACAAGAAGACTAGCTTGGAGGGCTAGTGTATAGGGTCCCCTTGTACCCATAAACAAGAAGACTAGCTTGGAGAGGGCTAGTGTGTAAGGTCCCCTTGTACCCATAAACAAGAAGACTAGCTTGGAGGGCTAGTGTGTAAAGCTTGATTGCTTGTGCCCGTAAATAAGTTTGCTAGCCAGATAGGCTAGTGGTGATAGTGGAATTCCCAAGGTGTTCTTGGGGAATGGATGTAGGTGCAGGTTGGCACCGAACCACTATAAATCCCTTGTGTTTGGTTGTGCTATTTATTGTGTTGCTTGCATATTATCTTCACTGCACTACACTTAGTTTATTTGTGAAGAAAATTTAATTGCATATACTTGCTAATTAGTCTAGTTAATTTTTGAGAAACCCAATTCACCCCCCCCCCCCTCTTGGTTTGCTATATCTGGGCAACACGGCTAAAGGAGGCAATCTAGTCATCTGCCGAAAGACAGTAAAGCTCTTTTCTTGCCCAACGCTCTTGAGAAGTGATTTGGCAGCAACAAATCTCAAGTCAAAGCAGGCCCACACCTTGACATGCCTTGTATATTCACGTGAATTCGAAGGAAAACTCTACGAGTAAGAAACAATCATCCGAAGAGTCATAAAAATAGTGTGAATTGTGAATAAGAAATAGTCACCCATTGCAAGAGTCATAAAAATAATGTGAATTGTGGAGTAAAACTTACACACGGCTATGTTTACCGAATACCATGTCAATGCCATTTGTTTTTATGCAAATAAAAAGAAAATTTTGTTATTTAACTAAGATATTAAATTCTTGAGCAAAAGTCAATCACATCACCAAATAATGATGCATTTAATATCTAATTATTTTGTTTGAAGTGTCTAGGAATTAACAAAGGCATGCATGTAGATAACTCAATTGGCGGCATATGCACTTCTTGTTTCATGGTCAAACTGCATCACATATAGAAGTGGCGATTATAAATGTGAGTGAAAGAGCTTTCTACACACCACCCAAATTATCTAAACATCTTGCATAATTTTCATGCACCTGAAACTGAATAAGATTCTTTTAAGCCTGTTATTAGGTTGTTCAGTGCCTATATTTTTGCATTTTTGGTACATTTACAGCCCAGATTAAACCACAAGAATAGAATCATCCATTTTAATATTAAAATATATAGGAAGAAAATTGAAGAAATTTCATTTTTCCCCAAGCCACTCATCATCATAAACCGTAGACATCCTCTTCAGCGGTGGGCAAAAGAGAGATTGCAAGCTGACAACCATGGCAAACCATTCCTGTCTCTGATCACTCTGAAATTATAGGCAGTTCTCAACTACCAGAAAGCCAAACAATGAGATCAAGCAAACTTCCACTAAATAACAAAGTTTTCACCCATCGAACTCCTAGCACCTGAATTAAATATAAAATTAAGATTTATCATGGCAGTGCATATTAATTCGTATCGGATATATCATACCATATCAATTTGAAAGCCTTATCAAGTGTCAATATACTAAATCGGCTAAATTAAAATGATATTATTATGTGGGCGGACACCAAAGTTTGAAAGAGGCTTCGATCTAATTCATGAGTTTAGTAGTTGGGTCCAAGAGAGATATGGAATTTGGTTCAAGATAAGCAAGTAAGCTTGAAGATTGGATGCATTCAATCACTCCAACAAATCAATCCAAGGTGGATGCCACTTTAGCAAGCATTGTTGGGTGCCATATCAACCTCTTGGTATATATCAAGCCACATCACCACATGCCACATCACCAAGAAAAATTCAAATTCAAAAGAGCCAACCACTTTTTACTCCTCTTCTTAAGCTCAGTTATAAGTTGTTTCAATCCTCCACCCTTATAGCTAGCTTAGGTTGCAACTTCCCATGAAAAGCTCCATGTAACTTGAATTTTCAAAAGTCCATTGGAGGGTTATAAATACTACTCCAAGCTCTCTTGTAAAGATAATTAATGAGGAATAAAAGTTGAGTTTATTTTCTTCCATTTGTGTTAGCAAATGTCCTCCGAGAGGGAGTGGGTGAGAGGCCCTTAGCTACTTCAAAAAAGTCATCTCTACACCAAGATTCATTAGCCATTCTTCATTTCATTCTACCATCCCATCCCATCCCATCTTCAAGGTGCAAAAAGACTCCACAAAGAATGCCAGCCAAGCTACCTCCAATCTACCAAGCTTCATCTCAACTTCAACTTTTCCTTCCTCTTTTTCATTTCATTAATATTTTATCTTTTTTTTGTGTTCTTAACTCTAAATTTGGTTTGTGTAGGATCTCCGAAATTTTTCTGGTTTCAAAGAAGAAGGTCTTCCATGACATGAAACAGATACAAGAAGTCCTGTAACTAGAGGAATCTCCTTGTCATCCAAGAACTTCATCCTTAAGTGTAATCCTTCCAATCTCTAATAGATTAATGGCCGAGTACCCCTTTTTCAATATTTTTTGATATAAAATATTAAAGTAACTAAGCCCTAGCCTGTGTGGTTTCTTAGCCATAAAGGTCCCTTTTTTTTTACTATTTTGAAGGATTCTCATCCAAGTCTAGTTTAACATGCAAATCCCTTCATGAAATTTCTGCTCTTTTACATGCAAATGTAGCCTAGCTTCACTTTATTTTTCACTTAGTTGTTACTATATCCTCCTACATTGTATCATTCCATTTCATCCCTCATCAAATTGGTATAAGAGCATGGTAGGTTAGGGCATATTTTTTTTATTTTTTTTTTATTTTGTTATTTTCTGTAATTTCTGCATATAGAACATAGGGCAAAATTTTCATTCAATTAAAGATGGATTCATGGAGTTCTTTCCTATTCTTGTGAATCTTAGCTCATATTAGACTCTAAAATTAAGTTGTACCAATTCAAACCAGATCTGGAAACTTTTTCAATAGGTTTCAGATTTAAGGTTTCTTTAACATTTGCATAAATTTTTATAACTTTAATTCTAGGTTTCACGCCTCCTGAGCGGCGTATACTTTTCAAAACTCGAAAAGGTATACTGTCCATAAGAATAATGAGCTACGGCCGAACGTGAGGACTTTTATTAAAGGTTTAATGTGCTAAAGCTTGCTTGATGATTGTATGTGCCAAGTGATTGCATGATTGCATGAAAGTTTTCTTCTAGCACATTAGATACCTAAATTTTGGTCACATTTTAAATTTGAAGTTTCCCTCTAAGAAAACTTAGAATTTAAAATTTAAAATTTAAATTTTGAATTCTAAAATTTGAAATGTGAAATTCAAATTTAAAATTTAAATTTAAATTTAAAATTTGAATTCTTGTTTAGTTAAGTTAGTTATAACTTGTTTGAAGTTACATTCTTAATTAGTGTAGTGATATTGCTTTGTTGCATGCCATCATTTGCATAAGCTATTTTAAGGGCACTCCCATCACAAGATAAGGGATGGATTTTATCACCTTTTCTTAGCCCAAAAAACCATAATCCTTTATGTGCGAACCCAAGCCTCTAACTAAAAGAAAGTTGTAATCTAATTTGCTCTAGTGAGATAGGGACACCCACAAGATCGAGTTTGAACCACTGTCAAGTCAGTGTAGACATCTTTTCTGTGTGTGCTTGTGCATTTGGTGTCTAAGGCAAGTGGTTCAGGGACAAGAGCCTGAAGGAAGGTGGGTTGGTCTGCTTACCTTGGCCAATTTTAATTGGTGTCTTAGGCAAGCAACGAGGGACCTCCACCAACCTTACGCTTGCCTAGCTAGGTGCAAAGTTACTACGGTCTAGATTGTCACCTTGACTAAACATCTGGTTTGGGCTTCTAGGTCTAGCACATCCTAAATGAGTCCATTTGCATTGTATGACAATTAGATTAGGGACCCCATACCGGCATAATTTAGGTCAACCTAATGTAGCCATGAACCCAAATCTAGAAGCTTTAATAAAGACTATGACTGAGCAATATAATCAATTGAACAATAGGTTTGACCAGATGCAAGAAATGATTGATTCCTTAGAAGAATCCCATATGACTCTTGCTAAGCCTCAATCACCCAGAATGACACCTTTGAATCCTAGAGTCCAATGTCCTGAACCTATTGTTGAACCCCACTAAAGAAGACCTTAATATGACTACATTGATCAAGATGAAAGATCCCTTAGGAGTATCCGACTTGATGCACCCACTTTTGTTGGGGACCTAGACCCTAAGATGTACATAGATTAAAAGGAAGATATGGACCAATATTTTGAAAGGTATGAAATGTCAAAGGACAGGAAGTTTAAAATTTCCAAGCTTAGGCTAATCCGACAAGCTAGGTTGTATTGAAAAAATGTTGAGTAATTGTGTAGGTAAAGAGGAGACATGCTAATAGGTACTTGAAGAGCCATAAAAATCAAGCTTAGGAAGAAGTACCTACCTATTTCTTATAAGCAAAGGTTACTGACCAATGGCAATGGCTAAGTTAAGTAAATAGGCCCGTGTCGAAATACATTACTAGGTTTGAGGAATATGTTATGCAATGTAGTATTGTTGAATCAGAAGCTGTAATCCTATCCAGATTTAGAGCCGGTTTAAGGAAAGAGATTCAAAGAGAACTTTCTTAGAGAAGTCTATGATTTAGAACAAGTATACCAGGTATCTAGGGACTTCGAAAGATTCCAAAGAGTACCATTTGTCCATCAACCTTAACCCAATAAGATGAGTGTCCCAAGCCAAAGGCCTAATCCAAGCCAGACTCACTTTAGCTGACCTATATTCAATACTCCTTTAGTCCAAAAGATTGATAAAGGAAGGAGTCCAGAAATCCAAAGGAGTAATACTCAAAATATACACTGTTTTAAATGTCATAAGGTAGGTCATTATGTGAGTCAATGTCCTACTAGAGCCTTGCATATAGGAGAAGTAGAGGAGGAAGTTGATGAATCAATTGAGAATTTTGAGGAAGAGATTTATGAAGTAGAAGTGAATCTAGCTGATGAGTATGATGAAGATAAAGAAGTTTTAGACTCATCTGAGTTTTTAGAAGTTGTTAGATGTATCTTAACCCGGACCAAAGAGCAGGAAGACTGGCATAGGACTAACATCCTACAAACTTTTGTCAAAATAGAGAAGAAGCATGCAAAATCATTATAGATAGTGAGAGTTGTGTCGGTGTAATTTCAACTAATACTGTTAAGAGTTTAGGATTACCCACAGCTTCCCATCTCAACCCTTATAAGGTTTCCTGGATAGATTTCACTTTGATATCGGTCAAGTTTAGATGTCAAGTTCAGGTACAATTTCAGTCATGCCTAGAGAAAGTTTGGTTGTGACATACATTCAATGGGGGTAGTAGCATTTTTCTTGGCATACCTTGGTTATATGATAGTGATGCTACTTTATTCGATTGATCTAATTCGTATTCCTTTAATTTTAATGGAAAGAAGATAGTTATAAACCCTTCTCCACCTAAGAACAACATTAAGAGAAGGTCTAGTAACTTAAAGGAAAAGAAATAGGGGTTGCATTTGATGAATGATAAAGACTTAGAAAAGAAAATTAATGAAGGTTCACCCATTTGGATTCTATCAACCCAGGAAATCCATAACCAACCCCAGAAGGAACAACCCCAGGAAGTAAAAAAAATTTAAGGGAGTTTCAAGATGTCTTCCCTGAAGATCTACTTGATAATCTTCCACCACTTAGGGATATCCAACATGCCATAGAATTAGTCCCTAGCGCTACATTACCGAATGTACCACATTATAGGATGAACCCTAGTGAGCATTCTGAGTTACAAAAATAAGTTGGAGAAATCCTCCAAAAGGGATTCTTTAGAAAAAGTTTGAGTTCATTTGTTGTACTCGCATTATTGACCCCTAAAAAAGATGGCACTTGAAGGATATGTGTAGACAGTCGTGCTATTAATAAGATCACAACTAAATATAGGTTTTCTATACCCCGTTTAGACGATATGTTAGATATGATGGCCAGTGCAACAATATTTTCAAAGATTGACCTTAATAGTGGCTATCATCATGTTAGGATTAGACCTAGGGATGAGTGGAAGACTGCGTTTAAGACCAAGAAGGGCCTTTATGAACGGGTAGTGATGCCTTTCAGACTGTCCAATGCTCCTAGCACCTTTATGAGAATCATGAACCAAGTCTTACGGTTATTTATAGGAAAGTTTGTCATATTTTACTTCAACGACATTCTTATATATAGCAGGACCCAAGAGGATCATTTAGACCATTTGAAGCAAGTCTATTTAGCTCTTAGGGAGAATAGTCTCTACACAAACTTGAAAAAGTATGATTTTCTTACTAATAGAGTCATCTTCCTAGGTTTTGTTGTCACACCTGATGGAGTTTTTGCTAACCCCGAGAAGATTAAGTCAATTGTAGAGTGGCATGTGCCAAATAGTGTCCATGAAGTATGAAGTTTTCATGGCCTAGCTACTTTTTATAGAAGATTCATTCGAGGGTTTAGCACCATAGTTGCACCAATCACGGATTGCATTAGGAAGGACCATTTTGATTGGACCAAAACTACTGATAGGGCCTTCCTAGACATTAAGAAGAGGATGACACAAGCACCTATCTTAAGACTGCTTGATTTTTCTAAGGTTTTTGAGATGGCTTGTGATGCCTCTGGAGTAGGTATTAGTGGAGTTTTGAGCCAAGAGAATCATCATGTAGCCTTTTTTAGTGAAAAGTTGAATGAGGCTAAATTAAAATACTCCACCTATGATAAGGAACTTTATGCAGTAGTTCAGGCTTTAAGGTATTAGAGGCATTATCTTTTACCATAGGAATTTGTACTTTACTTTGATTATGAAGCACTTTGGTTCCTCAATTCTTAAAAAAAATTGAACCCTAGGCATGGTAAGTGGGTAGAGTACATTTCAGCATATACCTTTGTGTTGAAACACCGTGCCGGGATTGAAAACCGTGTAGCCGATGCCCTAAGTCGTCAATCCTTATTTTTGATATCAGTCAGCACTGAAGTCATAGGATTCAATAGGTTGAAGGAAGAATACCCCAATTGTCTTGACTTTAGTGAAGTTCATCAAACTCTACAACATGGACCATCTAGCTTATTTAGCGATTATACTCTACATGATGATTTTCTTTTTAAGGACATAGCTATGTATCCCACGAACATCGATTAGAGATTTCTTAGTGTGAAAAATTCATGCTGAAGGATTGGTTGACCACTTTGGAAGAAATAAGACCATATTAACCGTTGAGGAGAAATTTTACTAGCCAGGCCTTAAGAGACATGTAGCCAATATTGTTGCCCGATGTAGGATGTATGCTGTTGCCAAACATCAAAGGCAAAACACCGGGTTATACACTTCTTTACCTGTGCTTGAGTGTCCATGGCAGGATCTTAGCATGGACTTTGTTTTAGGATTGCCTAAGACTCTTAGGAAACACAATTCAATCTTTGTAGCGATCGATAGATTTTCAAAGATGGCCCATTTTATATACTGTTCCCAAACTTTTGATGCCTCTAGGGTAGCCAAGCTTTTTCTCGATCAAGTAGTCAAATTGCATGGGTTACCTAAGACCATTGTTTCTAATGGGGATGTTCGATTCACGAGTTACTTTTGAAAAACCCTTTGGCACCTACTAGGAACAAAACTAAACTTCTCAACTGCTTACCACCCCCAGAATGATGGACTGACCAAAGTAGTAAACATAAGTCTAGGAAACTTATTGAGGTGCCTTGTAGGAGTAAGTCTAGGAAACTGGAATCTGCTATTACCTCGTGCTGAATTCACTTACAACAGCTCAGTCAATAGGACTACTGGTAAAAGTCCCTTTGAGATTGTCCATGGGTATAAACCTAGGAAACCTATCGACCTCATTCCATTACCCACTCATGCACGAATGTCTGAGTCCACCAAGTCATATGCACAACATATTAAGGAATTGAATAAGGAGATTAGTAAGAAAATTCAAATGAGCAATGAAGTCTATAAGCATATTGCCAATTCACATAAATGAATGAAAAAATTCAATATAGGGGACTCTGTAATGGTTAAACTTAGACCTGAAAGGTTTTCGCCGGGAACTATGAATAAACTGCATGCCCGGGAGCTAGACCTTTCAAAGTATTAAAGAAAGTTGGACCTAATGTATATGTGTTAGAGTTACCACTAGATTATGGAATTAGTTCAATATTTAATATTTTTGATTTGAAAGAATACAAAGAGCCGACATTAATTCCTAGTGAGCCTTTTGGACCTTATCCAGCCTTTGAGAGTGAAACCCTACCTGAGTGTCCACCAGCAATTCAGCTAGAACGGAGAGATAGGATTGAATGTACTTAGATGGCCAGGCAATTACCAATAGAAATAAGGGCTATCAACGTTATCTGGTTCGATGGCAAGGAAGGCCAGAATCCGAGGATTCCTGGATCACCCAAGAGGATCTGTAGCAAATTGATCCAGACCAGCTAGAAAGGTATCAAAGTCAGACCAGTCTTTACTCAACAGGATCGAGTTCCTCCCATCCTGGGAGAATTGATGTGGACACCAAGTTCGAAAGAGGCTTCAATCTAATTCATGAGTTTAGTAGTTGGGTCTAAGAAAGGTATGGAATTGGGTTCAAGGTAAGCAAGTAAGCTTGAAGATTGGATGCATTCAATCACTCCAACAAAACAATCGAAGGTGGACGCCACTTCAGTAAGCATTGTTGGGTGCCATGTCAACCTCTTGGTGTACATCAAGCCACATCACCACATGCCACATCACCAAAGAGAATTCAAATTCAAAGGAGCCGACTACTTTTCTCTCATCTTCTTAAGCTTAGTTATAAGTTGTTTCAATTTTCCACCCTTATAGCTAGCTTAGGTTGCAACTTTTCATGAAAAGCTTCATGTAATTTGAATTTTTAAAAGTCCCTTGGAGGCTTATAAAGACTACTCCAAGCTCTCTTGTAAAAATAATTAATGAGGAATAAAAGTTGAGTTTATTTTCTTCTATTTGTGTTAGCAAATGTCCTCCGAGAGGGAGTGGGTGAGAGGCCCTTAGCTACTTCAAGAAAGTCATATCCATGCCAATATCCATTAGCCATTCTCCATTTCATTCTATCATCCCATCCCATCTTCCAAGGTGCAAGAAGACTCCACAAAGAAGGCCGACCAAGCTACCTCCTATCTGCCAAGCTTCATCTCAACTTTAACTTTTCCTTCATCTTCCTTTATTTCATTAATATTCCCCTTTTTTTTGTTCTTAACTCTAAATTTAGTTTGTATAGGATCCCAGGGATTTTTTAGGTTCCAAAGAAGAAGTTCTTCCATGATAAGAAACATATACAAGAAGTCCTACAACTAGAGGAATCTCCTTGTCATCCAAGAACTTCATCCTTGAGTGTAATCCTTCCAATCTTTGATAGATTAATGGTCGGATACCCCTCTTTTAACATTTTTTGATCTAAAATATTAGAGTAACTAAGCCCTATCCTGTGTGGTTTCTTAGCCACAAAGGTCCTTTCTCTTTACTATTTTGAAGGATTCTCATCCAAGTAGGGCTGAAAACGGATCGGATACGGATCGGATAGTAGTATATCCGTATTTGTATCCATATTTTTTAATGAATATGAATACGGATACGAATACTAAACGGATATTAAAATTTATATCCATATTTATTCTAAACGGATACGGATACGAATCGGATATCAAGTATATCCATATTTATTCTAAACGGATACGGATACAAATCGGATATCAAGTATATCCATATTTATATACGGATATGGATACGAATCGGATATTCAGCATATCCATATTTATTATACACGGATACGGATACGAATCGGATATCCAGCATATCCATATTTATTATATACGGATACGGATACGAATAGGATATCAAGTATATCCATATTTGTTATATACGGATACGGATATGAAGATAGAAATTTCTATGATCTCACGATGGTATTATATGATGAATAGTTGTGAAAGAGTTAATAAATAGAGGAATACTAAAGAAGCCACTAAACTCCCTACTGTCTACCACAAGAACAAAACATAGGCAATAAGAATATGGCTACATAAATCTTCTCTTAATAAACTTGAAAGAAGTTAAACTCCACAACAAATCCAACTAAGCAACAGTGTAACAGGATCTAAAATATTTGAGGTGGAAATCATTAAGCATTGAGACAAGAATTTTCACGGAAATGTAGACATATATAAGAATTTGCAGTTCACTAATACAAAAAAATGCATAAATACAATAGAAAAGAAAAATGTCAAGCATATTTTCTTGAGTACTACTAAGAAATACAAGTAGCATGTTTCTTAGGACTTACCAACATTGGTGTTATGTACATAGCAAGTTCACCAAAGAATGGCAGGAAAGAAGCCTTGAAAGTTTTGATCAAAGTGCCCAAACAATTACCAACCTGAAGAACACAAAGGAACAAAAACATAGGACAAAGTCACAAAGGTCAAGTTTTATAATATATAAATAATCATATCAAGGGGCTAGGCTTAAAATAAGTAATTTGTCAAGCATCCACGAAGTATGATTTTTGAAAATATAGCACAGACCTGATCAAAGACGTATGATTCTTGAAAATATATCACAGACATGATCAAGGAAATGAATAAATATCCTCCAAGACGCTAGTAACTTATCTGATATAGGGACATAGTTTGAGTTGGCTCAGAAAGACATTATCAGCTGTTATTTCTTGATGGTTACAATTTGCATGCATCCGAGTCAGGAAATGCTATGAATTTACCTAACATCATGGCCCTTGGCTCAGATAGAGTGTCAAACATATGCTTCACAAATCACAACGGTTGCATTTAGAAATGCCCTCCAAGTCATGATTTCAGTGTCAAACATATGCTTCACAAATCACAACGATTGCATTTAGAAATGCCCTCGAAATGCCCTCCAAGTCATGATTTCAGTGTCAACATATGCTTCACAATCACAACGATTGCATTTAGAAATGCCCTCCAAGTCATGATTTCACAGCCCACACATTGAGCATCAAAACAAATTGGAAGTCCCTATCATCATTGCCAAATTAAATTGAATAGGCTCAAAATATTATCACAGCCCACACAAGCACAAAGTTTTTGTTGACGATAAATCTTAAATGCATCTCATAAACTCAAATGTCATAAGAAGTATTTCATAAACTATTAAGTAAAAAGTTCATAAATCATTGAATAACATCATATGACAATCTTCAATGCTCTAATCATCCTGAAATAAAACATGTTAAGAATATTATTAGTACAAAAGTTCAATATATATAAATAAAAACAATAACTTATTTTTTAAAAACTATACATCATTTGCATTTACCTTATCCAATATATCAGGAGAATTGAGATCATGAATAATGGAAGGAATATGACCTGAAACGAAATTTTAAAAAATAGTAAAATATTATAAATAAATTAAATCTAATAAAAAGTATTGTATAAAATGCAATAAGTTACCTTTTTTCTCGGATCTCAACCAATCTTGAAGACAAATCATAGCTTCAACAATATCAGGATCTAATGAACTTCGAAATGCATCTATCACTCATCCACCTGTACTAAATGCTGATTCTGAAGCTACAATAGATACTAGAATTGCCAAAATATCTCTTGCAATCCGAGATAAGATAGGATACTTTGGACCATTAGATTTTCACTAGCCTAAAATATCAAAAGCATCACCTTCAACCCATGGCCAAATAGATTCCTCCATATATATATCCAAATCTGTTCTAATTTGTTGTTGCTGTGCATTCTTCTTCATAAATTGTGCAAACTTTTTTTTTCTTCCTTCCATCTCATCAAACTCATCAGAAATATATCCGCTATCTCTCGATGAACCAATATCATGAGTAATTGGAATAGAAAATGAAGGAAATTTTTTTTCATACTCACTATAAAGGTTTCGAATAACATTTTGAACATCACCGACCTCTTTTTCTCCATTTAAAGAGTAAATCTGTGAGTAATAAAATTCTACCATCTTCATTTTGTAACGAGGATCTAAGAATGAACCCACTGCTAGCATAAGATTAGATTGCTGCCAATATTTGTCAAACTTCTCCTTCATTGATAATGCCATAAAGAGAAAAAGTTGATCCTTAGGATTTGTGCACCATTCAATAATTTGCAATTAAATTTCACAAAATTCTTAAAAAAAGAGATTTGCAGTTGGATATAATGTGCCTGAAAGGAGCTCGGTGATGTTATAGAAGTTTTTCAAAGCTTGACAAAATGTTTTTACCTCTATCCAATTATCATTTGTTGGGCACATATCATATTTGTATGGATCAAGACACTGCAATCTTTTAAAAGCTTCTTTATAATAACAAGCATCCCTTAGCATCATGTACGTAGAGTTCCATCGTGTTGGGACATCAATTGACAAACCTCTACGTGTATCCAAATTACATTCTTTAGCCCTCTTTTCAAACTCCTCTAACTGTAGTGGAGAGCTTCGAACAATCTTCATCATTTCTCTGATATTTTTAATTGCCATATTAATTTTTTTTAGTCCATCCTGCACAACTAAATTAATAATATGTGCAGCACATCTCACATGAAAGAACTGGCCATTACATACAAGTGTTCCTTGAAGCCTATCCACGATTTCTCTGACACACACATCATTGGCACGATCATTATCCAATGTTAATACAAATAACTTATGATCAATGTTCCAATCAATCATATTTTTGATAAATGTATTACACAAATTGACTCCAGTATGTCTTCCTCCCATATGCATAAAATTAATTATTTTCTTTTTCAAATTCCAATCATCATCAATGAAATGTGCTGTCACACATAAATAAGACTTGTTTTGTCTAGAAGTCCACAAATCCATAGTTGCACTTATCCGACATGAAAGTAGACCAAACATATCATAAACTTTTTTCTTTTCCTCTAAATATGTTTCCATAATCCCTTTTCTAAGGGTTATGCGGCTCTTTAATTCAAAAGATGGTCTTAAAGACTTAACAAAATCAATAAATCCTTCATGCTCAACCATAGCAAATGGGTATTCATGCATAACAAACATCCGTATAAGCTTCTTACGACTAACATCTCCATCATATATAGGGACTCAAAGAACAAGTGCCATCCTCTTTTTGCATTGATGTTTGTAACATTAGTTGGCCTTTGACATTAGTATTCTTCAAAAATGAATGGCACTTATCAAGATGATTTTTCAAATGTGTTGTCCCCAACCTACTAGCTCCATTAAATATTCTTTTACAGTGATTACATCTTGCTTCTTCTGTTTTAAAAATATTTCCATCAACTTCCTTTTCTAATTCATACTTTGTAAAATCATCCCAAATTTTAGATGTTAACTTTTTCTTTTGTCTTTTCCTCTCTGTTTGATTTGTAGGCTCAACTGATTTGCTATTTGCATCTTCAATGGTTCCACTAGAAGACATGATATATAAGAACTGCATTTAAAATAAAAAAATAAATATATAATAAGAAAATCCATGATCACACAAGTCAATGAGAATTTCATCACAAAAAAAAAAAATATTAACATACTCAAGCAGTCATTCAATTTCATGTGTTGGAAGAGACAATCAACAATGAGCATGCAAGAGATTAGATTATAAGAAAAATTCTGTGAAATTAATGTGAAAGGCATTGGAAGATCCCACTCGACTCAAGTGAAGCTAGTTAGATACCGTACTTAATGCTAGCATTTTTCTTTTCTTTTTATTTTGTTGGAGGGGGGTGGTCCGGTGGTGGCCTGGTGGGGTGTTGAATATATATGATGCCCCCCATGCTGTCCTTGTACCATATCCAAGCTTAAGCTCAAGCTAAATTTTTTTTTTGAGCTTCAAGCTGGGCTTAACCCATATATTTTAAATGAAGGCCGAAGCCCGGCTCGAGCCCAAGCTTAGGCCTAACCCAAAAGCCAAAACCCAATAAGGCCGATCCACAACAACCCATTTGAAAAGTAGATTGATTGAGTTACTTTCAGTTTTTAAGTGCTTACACAAAAATATATAATATTTAAAATAACTATATTTAATCACTCAAGAAAATTTGCATTGACATGGTTCTCACACAATTAACAGAAAGTCTAATATAAAGTTTAAAAGATTTATTATTTTTTAAGCTTTTGAGATTAGATTCGAGTTAGATTAAGGGCTAATACTTTGAGCCTTGGGCTAAGTCCGGGCCATGCTAAGTAAGCTTGATTCATATATATATATATATATATATAGGTCTGGCCCAAAGTCAACCTGGCTTGATGGACTGGTTAGCACAAACTTAATTCCAGCACTATTTTGGTCCCATTGAAATCTCTAAAAGACTTTGCCTTTTTCGTTGGTTCAAACTTGATTGCTTAGGCTTGTATATAGATTATAGCATGCATTGGTACCCAACCCAAAGAGGCAAAGACACTAAGACATTCAGTGACTCAGTGTAGCAGTGAAACACTGAAACAATAAGTTCTCTGCTTTATAAATAACCAAATTAACAAACGCAGCACAAACGTGATACGTCTCGTTGGGAAGACATTCATCCTTTCATGAGGAACAGACAATAAAGCATGAGGAGGCAAAAGGTTAGAACGATCCAGTGAGCAGTCAGCAGACAATAAACTAATAAAGCATGAGAAGACATTCATCTAATTTTTAGATGACACCATGTCTCATTGTTTGAAGAAATAGCAGTCAGCAGATCAATCATCCCATCCTTGAGAAATAACTTCGTCTTACATCTTCACAGAAGGAAGCTCCAATCGGACCAATCCAATCCTCTCAGAAGTTCAGAACTCAGTTGGTATAGTGGTATAAATGGGAATCCAACTCAATCTCGCATTTTAAAGCGTAAGAATTGGATTCAAATGGCATAATTCTATCCCAGGAAATTGGATTAACAATTCCATATGTTAAGAGGATGGTTCCAGTCTAAATGTTAAGAGGATGCTTCCAGTTCTCATACCTCTCTCTCTCAAAGAAGAAGACGAAGAAGAAGGGAGCCCTGTTGTGTTGGCTGTAGCTCCCCTGTTTCTCTCGAAGAAGAAGATGAAGAAGAAGGGAGCCCTGTTGGCTGTTGCTCCCTGTTTCTCTCTCGAAGAAGAAGACGAAGAAGAAGGGAGCCATGTTGGCTGTTGCTCCCCTGTTTCACCTGAAACAGGGGAACAATCGAGGAAGAAGAAAGCTTCGATTCTCCGATGAAACAGGGGAACAATCGAGGAAGAAGAAAGCTTCGATTCCTCTGCCACTCTCTCCCTCTCTGAGTCTCTCTCCCTCCCTTCCTCTCTCTCTCTCTGGAATTGGGAATATGGGAAGGATCAAGGTTCAAGGAAGCTTACCTGTGAAGTGTGAACTGTTGGCTGATGCGGCGCAGCGGCGAAGATTAGCCGATTAGGGGAAGGATGCTTCGTGAGAATCATGACAGCTCCTCCTCGACCGTCTGCCGTCTGGTCCGTCTCCTTCGCTGCCGCCTCGCGGATCGCTCCCAGCCCCCAGGAAGTTTGGATGTGGACGGTGGAGTGGAAGACGAAGACGAAAGAACGGAAGATCAAAGAACTCCGTCTCCTTCGCTTCTGCCTCCACGGATCGATCCCAGGAAGTCTAGAAGTAGATGCTGATGTCGACTGTGGAGTGGAAGACGAGACGAAGAAGAAGAACGGTGAACAGAAGAGAAGATTGGAAGAAAGCTCGCTGTGCAGCGAAGAACTGAGGTGACTCAGGTGAGGAAGAGCCGAAGTCGTGCCAAAGTGAAGTAGGGAGTCAGAGGAGTTTGTGATCCGTACCGACGTGTCGATCATGCATTTCTTCCGGGCGTTGTGATGTTATTGTTTTAACTTAAAAAATTGGCTCTCTATTTCGCTTGGGCCGTCCCAGACTCCCATCGCCCGGGCTGGCGTGGCGTGGCGGGCTTTGAAAAGGAAAATTCAAAAGTTAAAATAATAAAATATTATATTATTATCCCTCCAGATATAATAAAATGGATATTCGTATCCATATTTAAATATGTATATAAATTCGTATCTGTATCCGTATCCGATTATTTTTTGGATTAGATATCCGAATCCGTATCCGAATCCGATTAAACAGTAAAATAACTATCCGAATTTGATATAATTCGAATACGGATCCGGATCCGGTCGGAGTTTATCCGATCCATTTTCAGCCCTATATCCAAGTCTAGTTTAACATGCAAATCCCTTCATGAAAATGTCTGCTCTTTTATATAGAAAAATATAGCCTAGCTTTACTTCATTTTTACTTAGTTATTACTATCTCCTCCTAGATTGCATCATTCCATTTCATCCCTCATCAGTATGGATCTGATGCGGGGTAAAATCATTAGTGCGTTAGTTAACGTACATGGAAATAGGTAAGGCTCATTTTTGGGTTCTAACCCGCTAACCACCATACTCAAAAAAGGACAAGCTACACCACCTGCACTCTCCAAACTTCGGCAGGACCGAGCTATCTCCATACCTCGGCAAGGCTGAGGATCCTCCTTTCGGCTTGAGCATCATTGCAACTTCATATCATATCGAATATTATGGAGGACGGACCACCCTGATCACAGAAATTTCAGAGTAAACTTCCTAAAATAGAAATGGAAACCAAATACAACACTCCGACTATGATTAATAGGGTTTCAAATTCCTAATAAGGCTTATCAGCTACCAATCCCCATAACTGATGACATTCCAATAGTATTAGCTCTCAACTTTTCAAAATGCATCCAAAAAATCAGATAACGACTTACCATCTTGGCGGTGCATAAATACTATGTTCCAAGACCCCCCAGGTATGCTCTCTATGGGCAATTCTAAGCCTCTACAACTCTGATCAGAAGCCATTGCAACATTCTTCTGCAAAGAGCTTTCTCCTCCTATCTGATTGCTGAAGGTTTTTACTAACTTGGGCATTGGAGGGTCTTCTGCAGGAACCACCCCCTATGATTCTTAAGTAAGGGCTATCTTGCAGGTCCACCGAACGGGAGATTGTCACTTGGATCCTGACGTGCTTCACCCCCAGGTTGAAGAATGAGAATCAGCAACAGATTGGCATTAGAGAAAGGGCCCCAAGTCCCTCTAAACACTTGAAATAAAGGAGACAAGGTTCAAAGAAGAAGGGTGTTTTCCTCAATGGCCAACCATAAGAGAGCAACCACAGATGCTCCCGATCAGGCCAATTTTCAAAGGCTTGATCCTACAAATAATACGACACCCTTGCAGCCGTCATCGACCGAGGCTCCCCAATCACTAGCGGCCCCGATCACTCAGGACCAGTTTAACACGCTAGTCCAGCAAGTTCAGGCCCTGGCACAATTAGTGCAGGGGCTCCATGGAGTTCCTTTCTCAGTTGCACCTACTCAATAGCTTCCCGATGGAACAGCTGCTCCGGTCCCACTGGCGGCTCCTCCACCCAACCCACCCGAGGCCACGAGCCTCCCGTGACAATCCAACCATGAGGAAAGAGTGCAGCGGGCACAATAGAAGGGCAAAGATAGGAGTCTGCCTCGATCCCATCGGACTCGCTCCTTATCTCCAATTTTCTCGTGTCACGATTCGACGTCGTAGCCGTGATCCCTTCGCCCCGTATCTCTAACTGTTCAAGATGGGTGGGGTGCAACGACAACTCCAAAAGATATGTCAGAGTTGGACGTTGTCAGACAGGCATCCCATCCTCAATCCAAAGTGGAGCAGGGTATATCATTTATCGATAAAATCGTGCAGGAGGTGGTCCCAGCCTACATCAAGCTCCCTACCATCGAGCCATACCATGGGACCACAACCCCAATGACCACCTGAGTAGTTTTTGATCTATCATGATGTTCCACGGAGCATCAGATATGATCCTATGCCGGTCATTGCCCTCTACTCTTCGGGGGCTTGCCAGAATATGGTTCAGCACTTTGAAAATAAAATCTATTGACTCCTTCGATGAACTGGGTCACCTATTCACTAGCCAGTTCGTCAGCAGCCATCACCATCGAAGGAGATCCGACTCCCTCTCCAAAGTCAAGCAGTGAGAGAGGGAGTCCTTGAGAAGTTTTCTTAGCCATTTCAATATGGCCATGTTGAAAGTTGTCCACCTTAATCATAAGGTAGCTATGTCCGTCTTAGCAGGTAGAGTGTCAAAAGAGGGGGCTTCTACTTAGCTATGGAGGTCAATTATCCTAAGAACCTTTTCGACATGATGGCTCTGACAGATAAATACAACATGGTCGAAGAATCCAGAAGGTCAGCCCAATCTTAAGAAATCAGGCTGATCTTACAATATTCTAATTAGATCAGCCTAATCCTAGGAAATCAGCCTAATCCTAAAATATTCTAATTAGATCAGCTTGATCTTAGGAAATCAGTATGGCCCTAGGAATACAAGCTGTTAAGAATTGTTACAAAATTTTCAACAATATTACTAAAGTCATTGACATTTTCCTTGCATAAATTTCTATCAAAGTAAATCTTATTGTTAATACAATCATGGGCGTCAACTAATGCACTTCATGAAGTTTTTAGGGGTTTGCACTCTTTTTATGTCTTGCCCTTGCCCTAGAATTTCATTCAACTATAATGCATCGAATATGATGATTGCTTTGCAAAATCAGGGATAAATGATGTTGGTCCAGATAGCAACCCAAGAGGGGGGGTGAATTGGGTTTTTAAAAAATTAAACTCTTTTGAAATAACCCCAGCGGAAATAAAAACTTAGATTCACAGTTAAAACAAAGCAACTATAAATGAAGAGTTGAAGATAAAGAGACAATCACGGCAAACACAATAGATTTTATAGTGGTTCGGTGTACCTACACCTACGTCCACTCCCAAGTACCTCTTGGGTCCACACTATAATCAAACTGATTACAGCAGAGTTGTTTTGCAAGCTCACAACTCAAACTTGTTGTTTTTCCGGGTGCACAACGAACCCAGCTGGTTTTCAAGGCTCACCAGCACAAAACCTAAAACCACAAGCAAATGCTTGCACAAGGCTAACAGCCTCAACTGAATCAATCACCAGATTGACCCAGCAAACAGTATATTGATTTTACAAAAGCAAAGCTCCTTCAATGAGCAAATATACAATAAAAAACAATAAAAGAGATTAGGAACCAAAGCCTGATTCAGATCTTGGTGGCTTCTTCCTTCTCTTCCTTTGAATGGATCTTCCTTTGAATATGCTCTTGAGGCTCAGAAGATTGGAAAAACTAGGGCTTCTTCCTTCTTTTGAGATTTCTTCTAAATAGAACAGTGAAGGCTTGGAATCTCTTTCTCTTCTTTTGGGGAATGAGTATGATCTTTCCTTACAGGTTTTTCCTCTTTTCTTTTCTGATGGATCTCAAGGATTTCTCTTTTCTTTTTGCCTCTTTCTTTTCTTTTTCTCTCTTTTTTGGGATGCAATCACCCTCTTCTTATAGATCCGATTAATCCACAAATAGTGTGAAACTATCCGTTAGAAGCAAGTGAAAAAGGATTAGATCCATAAATAACAATAGCCGTTGGGATTAAAATCAGATAAAGATAAAGTTTAGAGTCGTTCTGACAGTTCTGGAGCCGTGTCTGACATTCTGGAGTCGGCTCTAACTTTTCTGGAGTCGGCTCTAACTCGAAATAATTTAATCCGCTCGATCTGGAGTCGTCTCTGACTTTTCTGGGGTCGACACAAAATTCTTCTGGAGTCGACTCTAACAGTCTGGAGTCGACTCTAAAAAAAACAAGAGTCGACTCTAAGTCGTGGCCTGCCAATTTCTGGAGTCGGCTCTCACAGTCCCGTCGACTCTAAGTCTGTGCCGTTTTCCGGAGTTCTCTGCGATTCCATGTGTCGACTCTAATGTCTGCAATCTTACCTTGACATTAGATTCGAACCAGAACTTGATTTTCTTCTTGATTTTGATCATTAATAGACTTATAAACTGAAAACTTAATCAAAATCATTAGTAACTTCAAATGTTATACTCAAATAGTTTTGTTAATCATCAAAATCCTCAATTGGGTCAACAATCTCCCCCTTTTTGATGATGACAAAAACTTTGAGTATATGCATTAAAAATTCATTTGAATTAAGAATTATAGATTGTTAAAGCTTAAACTTTGTAATAGAGAATTTGATGCCAAATTCAAAATGAATAAAATAAACAAAAATGACATCAATCAAAATGATTAACTTTTATATGGAGAAATTTATTAAGCTCCCCCTGCATTGAATAACTCCCCCTATGTAGATAACTGAATTTTTTTAAGAAAAAATCTCTCATTCTTTCTATTCTCAGAATTGTTCTTCATTTTCTTTCTCTTCATTCTCTTTTTCTTTTTATGCATATACACTATCTCTCCCCCTTTTTTGTTATCAACAATAAGGTGAGTTTTAAAAAATAAGAATGTTATCAAAGCGAGGATGTTGGTTCAATATCATAAAGATAGGAAATTCATTCATTGACATTCAATCAAAGACAAATTTGTAATAAAAGTGTAAATTCATTCATTTGTACTCCAAAGCAAGATCATTACATGTATTCTAAAATGACATTTAAGTATGTAAATCCTAGATACATGCTAAGAAAGAAACAAGAAATCCTAAGATACAACCTAGGATTGAATATCAAATATGCTTGTATACAATTTTCTTTAGATGTCCTATCATTTCCATAACATCATCTTTTTGTGTTTTCTTAAAACTTTCAAGACAGCTTCAATTTGAGAGACTGCAAGGTCAATATCTTTCTTTAGTTGAGTAGCATGAAGATACTTTCCAGAACCATCAGCAATGCCTTCCATCCTTTCAAAAATTTATGAAGATCAGCGCAAAGGATTCACAGAATTGCTAAGGAAAAAGAAATCATGTCAGTCTTGAATTAATCTCATCTTTTAATTGATTGAACTTCTCTCTTAATTTACACATATCATTTGACTATCATACTCAGCAAGTAAAGCTCTGAGCTGACCAATTTGCTCCTCAGAAAATCTTTCAGATGCCATGCTGACTGATGTGGAAGTGAGAGCTTGGTCCAGCTTCTGAGGTCCAGCGGTCCAGAAGGTCCAGCAGAAGGTCCAGCAGATGGTTCAGGAATGTCTTCTCCTCTGACTTCCTCAACTCTAACCTCCTCAGCTCTGGCCTCATGTCCTCTTTTAATCCAGTTTCCATTTTCTTTTCTAAAGCCCATTCGGTGAATTGTAGAGACACTATAGTAATCTGTATGTCTTAACTTTCTTAGTGGCTCATTGTCCATTATAAGCACACCTTGGCTTCTAAAACTAAAGTTAAAATCATACCATATGGCAATGTAGATCTCTTCTTAGTAGCTGCCTCTGCCATATAGCCTATCATCATCCAGCAAGATTTACTGGTCTCCAGTGAGTATGCAGTCCATCAATAAAACGTCTCGCTCCGAGACATACTCAAATCTTCCGATTTTAGGAAATAAGAATTCTTCCACAGATATTGTGAAGTAATCTGAGTTCCAAATTAAGTTGATTTGCAAAATTTTCTCAAACTCAGAAACTTCTCTTCCTAACATCCTTGATAGTGCACCTCCTCTATCTTCATGTTGATATTCAATAAGTCCAACAGTGGGCATTTCCAATAAATTCCAAGAATTCGGTGTGATGACCTTTGTTCCTCTTACAACACTTACTAATCCTCCCTCTCCTCTACTTAAATCATTATAAAACTCTCTTACTAGGGCAGGGTAGTAGGAATATCCAAAGAGCAGACTTTCTCCCATCCCATTTCTTCAAAATCGCCCAATAGCAAAACCCTCCGAAATCAAAGAATCAAAATCAACTTTCTTCCGGTTGTAATGGCCTTACCAGCTAATTGGTCGACTTTGGAGAAGATGGTGAGGGTGGAGAGTCATCTTGAGTGGCAGATGAAGAAGATGACGAAGGTTGCCTCCGATTTGAACGGCGCTTCGTGGAACGGTCGAACCACCAATGATAGCACGCCTTTGGGAGCCATTGGATTCGATTGGAATGAGTAATCAAGGGTTTTGAGGGATTTGGAGGGTTGGAAAGTTTGGAAGCTTGAAAGGTTTAGGAGACGATAGAATCGTTTGGGGTCGACTCCGCCTTTTTATTTTGACCTAGTTCCACTTAGAGTCGACTCCCAAAAATGAGGTGTCGGCTCCGAACCAGAAAATCTGTCAGCGCCCGAATTAGAGTCGGCTCTACAGAAGCCAGAGTCGGCTCTAATTGCCCAGACAGAACATCAAAATAAGAAGGTGTCGACTCCACAAACTGAAGGTGTCGACTCCACAATAGTTTCAGTAAAAAATTGAATTTCAAGGATCTGAAACTATCAAATTAATCATCAAACTCTAGATAAGTGTTCCTTAGCAATTGGGGAAACAATGAATCAATTTCTAGATAAATTTCCTTATTGAACATAGAGGATTTTCAAGAAATTATGAAGTCTAGATAGTTGTTGTCCTTAAGAGTTTCAGAAAATTATTCTAAAGGATCACAAACTCCTAATTCTCCTCTAAGATAACAAAATCTCCTCACTTAAAGGTTTGGTAAAATATCAGCTAATTGATCATTAGTATTCACATATTCAAGACAAACATCATTGTTAGTTACATGTTCTCTAATAAAGTGATGTCTAATTTCAATGTGTTTAGTTCTTGAATGTTGAATTGGATTTTTAGTTAGATTGATGCACTAGTATTATCACATTTAATAGGTATTTTATCAAGTGTGATACCATAATCTTCAAGTTGTCGCTTAATCCAAAGGATTTGAGCACAGCAACTTCCAGCTGCAACATACTCTGCCTCAGCAGTGGATAATGCAACCGAATTTTGCTTCTTGCTAAACCAAGAGATTAAGTTACTTCCTAAAAGTTGGCATGCACCACTTGTACTCTTTCTATCTAATTTACAACCAGCATAATCAGAATCAGAATAAGCAATCAATTTTAAGGTTGAGTCTCTAGAATACCATAATCCTACATTTTTAGTTCCATTTAAGTATCTAAAGATTCTTTTAACAGCAATTAAATGTGATTCTTTAGGATTAGATTGATATCTTGCACATAAGCAACAGAAAACATAATATCTGGCCTACTTGCAGTTAATAAAGAAGTGATCCGATCATACCTCGTAATGCTTCTGATCTACTTTCTTACCTTCTTCATCCTTGTCCAGCTTGCATGAGGGACTCATTGGCGTACCAAGGGTTTAGCAGATTCCATACCAAATTTCTTGAGTATTTCCTTTGTGTACTTTGTTTGGTTGATAAAAATTCCCGCTTTCTCTTGTTTGATTTGAAGTCCAAGGAAGAAGTTGAGTTCTCCCATCATGCTCATCTCGAATTCTCCCTGCATTAACTTAGCAAATTCTTGACAAAGGAGATTGTTAGTAGCACCAAATATAATGTCATCAACATAAATTTGAACTATTAATAAATCCTTTCTTTTCTTTTTAAAAATAATGTTTTATCAACATTTCCTCTAGAAAATCATTTTCAATTAAAAATTTACTTAATCTATCATACCAAGCTCTAGGTGCTTGCTTTAAACCATAAAGTGCTTTGTGTATTTGAAGACGTGGTTTGGAAATTCATGATCTTCAAAACCAGGAGGTTGTTCAACATAAACTTCCTCATTTATAAAACCATTTAAAAATGCACTTTTAACATCCATTTGAAATAAGTTGAAATTCATATGACATGCAAATGCAAGTAGTAGCCTAATGGCTTCTAATCTAGCAACAGGTGCAAAAGTTTCATCAAAATCTATACCTTCTTCTTGATTATATCCTTTTGCAACTAATCTAGCTTTGTTTCTAATTACTATGCCATTTTCATCTAATTTATTTCTAAAAACCCATTTAGATCCTATTATAGGGTGATTTTTAGGTCTTTCAACTAGGGTCCAACTTATTTCTAGTGAATTGGTTTAATTCTTCCTGCATTGCTAACATCCAATAACTATCTTTTTCAGCTTCCTCTATAGTTTTAGGTTCTATATGAGATACAAATGCAAGATGATTATTGATATTTCTCATTGATGATCTAGTCCTTACACCTTGAGATGGATCACCTATGATTAGGTCCTTAGGATGACCATAAGCATATCTCCAATCTCTAGGTAGATCTTATCATTATGAACAGTATCAATACCATCATCCTTAGGTGAGTCATCATCCTTAACTTCAGGTTCTTGATCTGAAGATACATTTAATTTTTCAATATCTCTTTCAATCAAAGATGTATCTTCCTCATCATCAATTTTAGAACTTGATGCTAAAGACTCATCAAACACTATATGAATGGATTCTTCTACAACTAAGCTTTTCTTATTAAATACTCTATATGCTTTGCTAGATGTAGAATATCCTAGGAAGATACCTTCATCAGACTTTGCATCAAACTTCCCAAGATTATCCTTACCATTGTTATGAATAAAACATTTACAACCAAATGCATGAAAATAACTTAAATTTGGTTTCCTATTGATCCAAAGTTCATAGGGAGTTTTCTTAAGGATAGGTCTAATTAGGGCTCTATTTAGAATGTAACAAGCTGTGTTTATAGCTTCCGCCCAAAAATATTTTGGAAGTTGGCTTTCACATAGCATGGTACGGGCCATGTCTTCTAAAGTCCTATTCTTCCTTTCTACAACTCCATTTTGTTGTGGTGTTCTAGGTGCAGAGAAGTTATGATGTATGCCTTTTTCAAAACAGAATTTTTCAAATAAGTGATTTTCAAATTCAGTTCCATGATCACTTCTAATAGACACTATGGTAGTGTTTTTCTCATTAGTGACTTTCTTAACAAATTTCATGAATATTGAGAAAGTCTCATCTTTGTGAGCCAAAAACATTACCCAAGTGAATCTAGAGTAATCATCTACTATCACTAGACCATATTTCTTTCCTCCTAGACTTGTGGTTCTAGTAGGTCCAAAAAGGTCCATGTGTAGTAGCTCTAGTGGCCTAGTAGTTGAAACAACATTCTTAGATTTGAAAGAAGTTCTTGTTTGTTTTCCAAATTGACATGCATCACATATTCGATTATTTTCAAAATTTAGACTAGGAATACCTTTAACTAAATCCATTTTCAATAATTTGGAAATTAGGTGTGTGCTTGCATGACCTAATCTACGATGCCACAGCCAACCAATCTCATTCATTTAGCATTATCAGCAACTAAGCAATGATTACTTGGAGATAAATTACTCAAATCAATTAAGTACACATTGCCATAGCGTTTACCAACAAGAATAATGCTATTATCAATGGGATTAGTAACAGTGCAAACAGAAGCTTCAAAGGAAACCTTGAAACCTTTGTCACACAGTTGGCTAATACTTATTAGATTATGTTTAAGTCCATCAACATATAAAACATTATCAATATGAGTAGATGGAGTAATTTGAATCTTACCAATGCCCATGATATGGCCTTGACCATTATCACCAAAAGTAACTACTCCACCTCTTTTTGATTCAAGGGTGATGAATTGATCTTTGTCACCCGTCATGTGTCTTGAGCAACCACTGTCCAGGTACCATTTTCTTTTCAGTCTGATGGCTGCAAGACACTCCTGCAAAACATTTATGTCTTAATTTTAGGTACCCAAGCCTTCTTGGGTCCTTCATGGTTAGAAGCATTAAACATTGTTCCTTTGGGAACCCAAATCATCTTTTTCTTTTTATGTGAAGATTTACACATATATGATTTATGTCCTTTGTCTCCACATTTAAAACAAGTAATGTTTAATGATTTTTCAGCATGTACAAAAATGTTTTTCAATGATTTTTGCTTTTTAAGTGGATTATATCCTAATCCAGCTTTATCAAAAACAGCCTTTTGATTTTCCAAAATCATATTAAGTTTGATAGAGCTTAGTGTAAATTTATCAACTATAGGCTTAAGTCTATCAACTTCATTTTTCAAACTTTCTTTTTCTTTTATTAAAAGTTCTTTATCAACAACATGCTTTTCATTTTCTAATGATAGTTTTTGCATTTGAGTTTTCAAATCTTTGTTCTTTGAACTTAGGTTTGCAAAATCATCCATTAATTCATAAAAAGCACTATGTAATTCATCAAAAGTGAAGTCATCAAGAAAACTCGGACTTACCTCATCGTTGTCCGCCATGAAGCATAGATTGGCCATTTCACTCTTTTCTTCTTCTTCGGAACTTGTGCTTTCCGAATCGCTCCATGTGGCCATCATTGCCTTCTTTTTGAACCTCCGGGTGCCTTTCTTTAGTTGAGGGCATTCAGATTTAAAGTGACCCGGCTTCTTGCATTCAAAACAAATAACTTCCTTTTCTTTGCCCTTGTCCTCATCTTTTCTTGCAAAGGGCTTTTTCTTTTCAAACTTTTTCTTCTTCATGAATCTTTTAAATTTTCTTGTGATGAGTGCCATGTCCTCATCATCACTTTCATCCTCGGATTCATGAGGCTCTTCCATATATTCAGAAATCTTAAGAGCCATATTTCTTTTCTTCTTTGACTCATCATCATCAACATGTTGCTTGATTTGAAGCTCATGAGTCATTAAGGATCCCAACAGTTCTTCTAGGGGTAGTGTACTTAGATCCTTTGCTTCTTGTATTGCTGTCACCTTAGCTTCCCAAGTCCTAGGCAAGGAATGCAAGACCTTTCTCACAAGATCAGAATTATCATAAGATTTACCAAGACTTTTTAAACCATTCACTATGTCAGTAAATCTTGTAAACATATCAGCAATAGATTCACATGCATCCATTTTAAACAATTCATATTTATGAACTAGCATGTTAATCTTGGATTCCTTGACTTGATTTGTTCCCTCATGGGTAACTTCAAGTCTATCCCAGATTTTCTTAGCAGAAATGCAAATAGATATGCGATTGAATTCATTTGCATCTAATGAGCAGTATAAGACATTCATTGCTTTGGCATTGAGTTGTGCCAATTTTCTATCATGTTCATCCCATTCCGTTTCCGGTTTAGGAATCTCCATGCCATTAACTCTAGTAGTGGGTGTGTGTGGTCCATTGACTATAATACTCCATAGATCATAGTCAAGTGCTTGAATGAATATTTTCATTCTAGCCTTCCAATAACCATAGTTAGAACCATTAAATAAGGGTGGTCTATTAGTAGATTGACCTTCGGAAAAAGATGAACCAGCTTGAGTTGCCATGTGGATCTTTGACTCTTGATCGTTAGATAAAATCAAATGAGCACCAGCTCTGATACCAATTGTTGGTCCAGATAGCAACCCAAGAGGGGGGGTGAATTGGGTTTTTCAAAAATTAAACTCTTTTGAAGGATAACCCCCAGCGGAAATAAAAAGTTAGATTCACAGTTTTAAAACAAAGCAACTATAAATGAAGAGTTGAAGATAAAGAGACAATCACGGCAAACACAATAGATTTTATAGTGGTTCGGTGTACCTACACCTACGTCCACTCCAAGTACCTCTTGGGTCCACACTATAATCAAACTGATTACAGCAGAGTTGTTTTGCAAGCTCACAACTCAAACTTGTTGTTTTCCCGGGTGCACAACGAACCAGATGGTTTTCAAGGCTCACCAGCATAAAACCTAAAACCACAAGCAAATGCTTGCACAAGGCTAACAACCTCAACTGAATCAATCACCAGATTGACCCAGCAAACAGTATATTGATTTTACAAAAGCAAACTGCTCCTTCAATGAGCAAATATACAATAATAAAATAATAAATAGAGATTAGGAACCAAAGCCTGATTCGAAGATCTTGGTGGCTTCTTCCTTCTCTTCCTTTGAATGAATCTTCCTTTGAATATGCTCTTGAGGCTCAGAAGATTGGAAAAACTAGGGCTTCTTCCTTCTTTTGAGATTTCTTCTAAATAGAACAGTGAAGGCTTGGAATCTCTTTCTCTTCTTTTGGGGAATGAGTATGATCTTTCCTTACAGGTTTTCCCTCTTTTCTTTTCTGATGGATCTCAAGGATTTTCTCTTTTCTTTTTGCCTCTTTCTTTTCTTTTTCTCTCTTGTTTTGGGATGCAATCATCCCTCTTCTTATAGATCCGATTAATCCACAAATAGTGTGAAACTATCCGTTAGAAGCAAATGAAAAAGTATTAGATCCATAAATAACAATAGCCGTTGGAATTAAAATCGATAAAGTTAAAGTTTAGAGTCGTTCTGACAGTTCTGGAGCCGTGTCTGACATTCTGGAGTCGGCTCTGGCTTTTCTGGAGTCGGCTCTAACTCGAAATAATTTAATCCACTCGATCTGGAGTCGTCTCTGACTTTTCTGGGGTCGACACAAAATTCTTCTGGAGTCGACTCTAACAGTCTGGGAGTCGACTCTAAGTCGTGGCCTGAAAATCCAACGTTATGTTATTTCTGATAGAGTCGGCTCTCACAGTCCCGGAGTCGACTCTAAGTCTATGCCGTTTTCCGAAGTTGGCTCTGCGATTCCATGTGTCGACTCTAATGTCTGCAGTCTTACCTTGACATTAGATTCAAACCAGAACTTGATTTTTCTTCTTGATTTTGATCATTAATTAGACATATAAACTGAAAGACTTAATCAAAATCATTAGTAACATCAAATGTTATACTCAAATAGTTTTGTTAATCATCAAAATCCTCAATTGGGTCAACAAATGAGTTAGACCAAGAAATAAAAGAATTAACAGGATAGATGAGTTAGGCCAAGAAATAAAAGAATTAACGGATCAAAATGGCAAACGAAAAAAGTTTGAACTGGTTGAAAAATAACTTCTGACAAATGGGTAAAGCCTTTATTGCTAGCCCCAATATTTTTTATGATGGTAAGAATCAAAGTTCCTATACCATGAAAAGATGAAATTTATCTGATCAGAAAACAAGAGTGAAATCTATGGGAAGGATAACAAAATGGTTATGGCTTAAGATTACTTAATTTAATTTAACAGACAATCTTAACATGTAAATCATCTTTTTCAGAAGTATAACTTCTTGCTTGCAGGTTATGGTGATCAGTGTCAACTAGTTTACAACTTGATACTAGGTTTTCACAGGGGAATTTTGGAGCTGAGATCCTTCTCTTTCAGTAATGTTAAATCCAAATCCAAGCTTGGTAACGGACACAGAAATTTGTTTTTGACAAGAAACCACAGGATATCCAAGCAACTTCCTAAGTTTTTTTTTTTTTTTGGACTGTTTGATCCTGCCTTCCACCAATATGGCATAGTGGCTATGAGTTTTTGTTGAGCAGTCTAGATAGCAGGCAATGGAACAAACATTCAGTTAGATATCTTCTCACAGAGGGGTTTCATTTCAAATTAATTACCAAGTCTGCTGGCCGGTTGTGTAGTTTGGAGATGGGATGGCAGGGAAGTGATTTCTGCCAGTTATTGCTCTGGTTACTTCAAAGTCACAGTTGTTGTAGAGAGTTCTTATGCCACGACTACACAAACACAATGCAGCTTACAAGAGCCAATAATTATAATATCACAGCAACTGCAACCATCAAATTGATGGCCTTGAATAAAAAATTCGAATAGAAGATATCCCATCCTCTTCCCCCAAGTCCTTCGGTCTTAGTGCATCTTCATGAAAAGGATAACCATCCATTTCTACCGTGAAAGTTAACAAATTATGACCATTTCCCATATTTATAGAGGTCCAAGATAGGAATAACTCGACATGTTCAAAGACCGAGCATGGCAGCACCATTTTGTAGCAAGAGTAATTTAGGCTAAGAACATGAGGATTGGAGTACAAAAATTTAAGCATGACCTCTGTTTGATTTGTGCATTCTTATTACAGTGTAGTCAGTCTACAGAAACGTGTGGCCTTTCATGATGAATTTAACTGGCACAACAAAATCGCACAGCAGTAAACACTGGATCAGAGGTCCTCAGTCTTAGACGACACCCCAAAGTAATTGTATTTGGTGGCAAACTGTGATCACTTCCAAAAGAATGGAACTGCCACTGCCTAGAACTACATAAGTCTTTCTCATGTTAGCACCGGTTCTTTTGAACTTGCCATCCTAGCATTGTCGCAGTCACGCTTAAACATAAAATAAAGTGGGCTGAAAAATAAGCAGCATAAGCCAAAAGGAATGACTGTCATTGTTAACAGTCCCCTTGAGAGTGCATATGCCCCCTGTGCAGAACCATTAACTAAACTCAGAGAATTTGAATCATAGCCATAGATCTTCTCAGTAAGATACCCAACAGCAGGTGCTGCAAATGAAGAGAATGAGCCTTCAAATGCACGATCGAAGGCATATATCATGGTACGATGCTTCAAAGGGACAACCTCAGCAAACATTGGGTTATTAGCACAAGTAGCACACCAGCTGATAGTGAGTCCCATGAGGAAGAGGCAAGCAGCATAGGCATTCCAACTGTTTACAGACTGAGGGATGACTGCAAGCAGAATCCACTAAAAAGGTGTCACGCCCCAGACCAAATATCGGGCTAGGGTAACAACCCGTCGCGTGCCGGCACGCAAGGCGTCACAAAATTTTAACATATAACACCATTATATATATAATCAGGTCAAATACATCACTCAATACTAAAAGTTTTGGGTTACAAACCCTTACACACCATAATAATAAAGTTTGGGCATCAAGCCCTACACATAAGTAATACTGGGGTTACAACAAAATAATGGGTCTTGTTTTATTTAATAGGAGATCCATCACCCCAACAGTCCATCTTCAATCTCGTGGCTCTGATAAAAATATTGTAAGATTTTTATGAGCTTACACTCAATAAGTAAGCCACGTTATACAGTCAAATCATAGCATAGCAATCAATAAGCACATAAATGATTTGCATGCTTAAACATTCCACAAATACTCAAACATGCAATGTAAGTAAACCCACTGTTTATACTCTCAATGGTAACTGTAAATGTGACCCACGGCCCTGCAATATCTCAATAGTGTACCAACAAGCATCCCCTACTGAAAGGGTCCAGATACCAGGGTCACGCCATATCATAATCCACCAGAACACATACTCTATATGTGTGATGCCACCTCGAACCAAGCAGAACACATCCTCTAGATGTGTGATGCCACCTCATAGAACTCAGAACACATCCTCTAGATGCGTGATGCCATCTCGAACCCAAGCAGAACACGTCCTCTAGACGTGTGAATGACATAAACAAGCAGAACACGTCCTCTAGACGTGTAGGTGGCATAAACAAGCAGAACACATCCTCTAGATGTGTGTGGCATAAACAAGCAGAACACGTCCTCTAGACATGTGTGTGGTATGACATGATAAAGGAGAACCGCAGCGACACATAACAGTACCTCACATCATGCACAAACATATCAATAACATCTCTATATTGCATAAACAGTGGATTATACTTACTGAACAATTGCATGTAAAATATCACATCAATGTAATAATAACTGCATCTCTCATGTATAGCATCCACATATGAAATCATAGCACATAAACAACCACGTATTCAAAATATTCATCTACTTACAATTTAGCCAATAACAATTCTTCATGTCACAATTCACAATTTAAACATTCATATAATGAATAATTTATTAAATACTGATAACTGGCTTACTTACCTCAGTACGCAATCCAACAGGTATAAATCAGCTAGTCAGATGTCTGAGCACATACAGGATCATTTACACAATTAATTTATTAGAATACGAATATTAAAATGACCCTTAGAATTTCTACCCAAACTAGTTCACGGGCCCTACTTTGGGCTCGAATATCTCCCACTATACATACCCAATTGGGGAAGTAAAAATACCCCATGAACTAAAATTCACCAAGATTCTAGCCATATAATTATTTTGCTAATCCCGACCCGTTACGGGGCCCAAAAACTAACCCCAAATCTCAATGCTGCACGGCCCAAAAGGCCCTGAACCGGCCGGCCCGGTTCAACCCAAGCCCTCCCGATCCCCTGTTTCAACCCAAGCCCTCCCGATCCCGGCCGCCAAACTCCCCCTCTCTCCCTCAATTTCTCCCTTTTCCTCTTACACATCCGCGCGGCACGATATTGTGCCGACGGCACGGCCGGCCACCTTGGCCGGCCGCACCTCCACCGGACGCACGCCCGGCGCCAGTGGAGGCGACAGGCCAAAGCTCGGGCCCGGCGAGGCGGCGAGCATGCCGCCGGGCCCGAACCAACCAGCAGAAGCCAAACGTTCAGCTTCTGCCACCGCGCGAGAGAAGGGCCAATTGGCCCTCTCTCTCTTCTCTCTCTCCACCACCACCCCGCCGGACGCCTCCCCCGGCGCCGGCGGGGTCGCCGGCCAAAGCTCAGGCCCGGCGAGGCGGCGAGCACACCGCCGGGCCTGAACCAAGGGATCGGCCGGCAACACAAATTCTTCTCTGTCTCCCTCGCTCTCTCTGTCTCTCTCTCTCTCACGCTCTCTCTCTCTCTCTCCTCTCTCTCCCTCTGGACCAGGGGGATTACCTGATGGATGAAGTGCGCCAGCGTGAAGGAAGGAGTCCTCCTCCTTCCTATTTAATCACCTATGCAGCGGTTCGGATCGGGGGTTTCCCGGAAGACTAAGCGCTTCACCTAGAGCGAAGCGTCAGTCCGGGGAACCCAACAGTCTGGAGCTTGGTCCATCTGAACCAAGCCTGGTTCATCTGAACCAAGCCTGGTTCGTTTGAACCGGGTACTACATCCTCCCCTCTTTATAAAAATTTCGGCCTCGAAATTGGTATACTATAAATCTCAAAAGTCAACAATCTAAGATAGATAAATTACCTTCAAATAATTGTGGATACTTCGATTTCATCTCTTCCTCCAGCTCCCAAGTAGCCTCCCTCTCAGAGTGATTATTCCACTGAACTTTGACATACGGGATGGTACGCCGCCTTAGAATCTGATCCTTGCGATCCACGATACGCACAGGATGTTCCTCATATGATAAATCATTCCTCAACTGAATAGGCTCATAAGCTATAACATGACTGGGGTCTGAAACATATTTCCTCAGCATAGATACATGGAATACATTGTGAACACCAGATAAGATCGGAGGCAGTGCTAAGCTGTATGCAACCTCCCCAACTCTGCTCAAGATCTCAAAAGGTCCAATATAGTATGGACTAAGCTTTCCTCTAACCCCGAATCTCATCACATCCTTGGTTGGTGATACCCTTAAGAAAACATGATCCCCAACCTGGAATTCTAACTCTCTCCTTCTGACGTCAGCATAACTCTTCTGCCTGCTCTGAGCTGTACGAAGACGCTCCCTGATCAAATGCACCTTGTCAACTGTCTGCTGGATCAGCTCAGGGCCTAGCAATTTCCTTTCCCCTACGTCATCCCAACATAAAGGAGATCTGCACCTCCTACCGTACAAAGCCTTAAATGGGGCCATCTGGATACTGGCTTGATAACTATTGTTATAAGCAAACTCCACCAAAGATAAGTGGTTATCCCAAGCCCCACCCAAGTCCATTACACAGGCGCGCAACATATCTTCTAGAATCTGAATGGTCCTTTCTGACTGTCCATCAGACTGGGGATGATAAGCTGTACTGAAGTTCAATTTGGTCCCCAGGGCTCTATGAAGACTCTTCCAAAACTGTGATACAAATATGGTATTCCGGTCAGATACAATAGAGACAGGAACACCATGGAGTCTCACAATCTGCTCCAAATACAAGCTAGCCAATCTGTCACTCGAGACTCCAACTCTGAAAGGTAGAAAATGAGCTGACTTTATCAGTCTGTCCACAATAACCCAAACTGCATCATTACTCCTGGGAGTTTTGGGCAGACCAGTCACAAAATCCATAGTAATCTTTTCCCATTTCCACTGAGGAATCATCAAAGATTGAAGAGGTCCCGCAGGTTTTTGATGCTCGGCCTTCATCCGTTGACATACTAAGCACTTGGCCATAAACTGAGCAATATCCCTCTTCATCCCTTTTCATCAAAAATTCTCCTTTAAGTCTCTATACATTTTAGTACCACCAGGATGCACAGTATAGGGAGAGTAGTGAGCCTCCCTCAAAATCTCGGCTTTCAACTCCTCATTGCTAGGTACACAAAGTCTGCCTTCAAATCTCAGGGATCCATCATCCATTACATAAAATCCACTCTGATCTCCTGACTGAACTGCAACTTTAATTCTTTGAAGATCTGGATCTTCCATCTGGGAGGACTTAATTCCGTCAACAAGAGTCGGCTGAAGAATAAGTGCAGCAACAAGTCCATCAGACTGCTGCACTCTCAGTCCAATCTCTCACCTCTCGAGGTCCTTCAGAATGTGAGGCTGGGAGGTAAGCATAGCAGCTAACTCAGAAGAGGTCTTCCTACTCAAAGCATCTGTTGGAAGATTATAGAAAAATTATATGATCCAATCCTTTTGATTTTGATGATTACTAAAAGCCATTGAGTTTATTAAAGGATGTAATGAGTTTATGTAAATGAGCAACAAATTTATTTTGAACTATCAATGAACATGCTCAAGTTTAACTTTAATCAATTTTGAAAGTGACTTTAAGCTTAATATTCAAACTTTCGAAAAGAAATGTTATAATTCATGTTTTAATCAATGAGTTTTTGGAATAGTTCTTGAATCAACTCTAAATGTCAATTTTATTGTATTCAAGTCAAAACAATGAATTAAAATGAATCTGGAACGATTTTAATGTCAATCAAAAAAGTTTCTGATTTTTGATACGTTCCGGAGCCGACTCCTGAGTTTCAGAGTCGACTCCGCTCAGTGTACAGAAATGTGCATCTGTGTCGAGTCGACCCACGAGATTTGTCGAGTCGACCCCTGATTCTGTCGAGCCGACTCCTGGACTGTGCGAGTCGACTCCGCTCAGACACCAGAAGAGTGTTTTTCTGAGCACTTCGCGAGTCAACCCCAAGCCTTTCTCGAGTCGACTCCCGACTATCAGGAGTCGACACTTTATTTCTGGCGAGTCGACCCCTAACCTTTATAAACATTTCTATATTTGGAAAGACAAGCTCGAGCCGACTCGAGAAAAGCATGAGTCGACTCCAGCAAATCTGGACGATATTTTTTCACGATGACACGTCACTCCAACGGTAAGATTTTTGAATAACGGCTATTTTTCCTTGTCTCTAACGGATATATTTTTGCAGAATCTATAAATAGAGGAGCTCTTTTCATATCACACAAGTTTTTTTGAATATCAAAAAGAGAGAAAAGAATATCTTTTGAAAAGAGGAAAAACAGAGCATATTGGAAAAATCTTCTAGCTCAAAGGAGAGTAATTCAAAAGGAGTGAAATCAAGAGGAAGTTTCGTCTGCTCCAGATCTTCAATCCACAAAAGTCAAAAGAAAATCCAAGAGCTTTTCAAAGAACAAATCGAAGGATTTTCTACATTCAACAAAAGGAGAAAAAGCTTCATCTCAACTCCAAAGTCTTCAACGGTCAAGGATCTTGCTGAGGCCTGATTCGACACTTCAAGAGGAGTTAGAGAGGAGAAGGAAGAAAGCCAAAGCCACATCCATCTGCTATCTTATCAGGCTTTTCTAACCTTTTATTCTTTCATACTTAATTTGTATATTTGCTCAAGGGGAGCATTTCGTTATCCAAACACTTTTATTCTAATTGGTTGCTGATTCAATCAGTGGATTGAATCAGTGGAGGTTGATACACCTCGTTACAAGCCGGAGTGCTTGTGTTGGGTTAGTTGTGAGCCCGTAAAAATAACGTGTAGGGTTTTGTGCTGGTAAGCCCGAGTTAAAACCAGCTGGGTTCGTTGTTCACCCGGGAAAACAACAAGTTTGAGTTGTGAGCTTGAAAACAACTCGGCTGTAATCTAGAGAGATTATAGTGTGGACCCAAGTGAATCTTGGGAGTGGACGTAGGTGTTGGTTGCACCGAACCACTATAAAATTATCTTGTGTTTGCCGTGCTATATTTTCTCTCTCTATCTCTCTTTATTAATTGCCTGTACATTGCTTCTTAGTTAATTTCACTCACTTGCACATCTTGAGCAAATCTGTTTAAAACTTCTAAAAGTCTTAAATTTTTAAGAACCCAATTCACCCCCCCCCCCCTCTTGGGTTGCCATCTGGGCCAACAATTGGTATCAGAGCAAGTGCTCATTTAGAATTTGATCTCACGATCAAGGGCTAAAGATCCTTATGGCAACACAAAGTGGTTCATGTTTTGCTGAAGGTCATTCTACGAATCGACCTCCTTTATTTAATGGAACCAACTATTCATATTGGAAAGCTAGAATGAGAATATTCATTCAAGCTTCGGACTATGAATTGTGGGGAGTAATAATAAATGGACCTAGTACACCCACACACCTTATTGATGGCACTATTGTTCCTAAACCCGAAAGGGATTGGAATGATAATGATAGGAGAATGGCACAACTAAATGCTAAGGCCATTAATATTTTATATTGTTCCTTAGACTCAAATGAATTCAACCGAATCTCAACTTGTAATTCCGCAAAAGAAATTTGGGATAGGTTGGAAATAACTCATGAAGGAACAAACCAAGTAAAAGAATCAAAGATAAATATTTTGGTTCATAAATATGAATTATTTACTATGGAACAAAATGAAACCATCACATGCATGTTCACTAGATTCACTGATATTGTGAATGGTTTAAAAAGTCTTGGAAAAGTTTATACTAACTCTGAGCTTGTTCGCAAAATCCTTAGGTCACTTCCAAGGACTTGGGAAGCCAAGGTGACCGCCATACAAGAAGCCAAAGATCTGAACATCCTACCATTGGAAGAGCTTCTTGGTTCGCTGATGACTCATGAGCTTCAAGTTAAACAACATGTCAATGAGGATGAGTCAAGAAAGAAGAAGACCATCGCCCTCAAAGCTGCGGAAAAGGAAATAAGCAGCAGCGATGATGAAGAGGATGATGATGATGAGTTAGCCCTCCTTGCAAGGAAATTCAAGAAGTTTATGCAAAGAAGGAGGCCCTTCCACAAAAAGAGATTTGTTTCAAAAATGGAAGGAGAAAAAGAAAAGGATAAGAAAAAGGAAAAGGACAAAGAGAAAGAGCCCTTAGTATGCTATGAATGTAAAAAGCCAGGGCATTTTAGATATGACTGTCCTTTACTTAAGAAGGCCTACAAGAAAAAGAAAAAGGCCTACATGGCAACTTGGACTGATAGTGAAGAGTCTTCTTCCGAAGAAGAAGAACAAAAAGAAGTTGCTAATATCTGCTTCATGGCCAACAACGACGACAACGATAATGAGGTAAGTACGAAACCCCGATGATGAATTTACATTTGATGAAATGTTTGAGGCTTTCAATGAATTGATGATTGATTTAAATCATTGAAAAAGAAGTATAAGTTTTTGAAAAATGATAATATTAGCTTAGCTAAAAGTAAAAATGAATTAACTTTAGAAGTTAAGAACTTAACTAATGAAAAAGAGAACTTAGCAAAGAAAGAGATAATCTTAATCAAGAAATAGATTTGTTGAAATCTGAAATTAAAACTCAACAAAAGATTTAAAAGATCAATTAGAAACTTTAGCTTTAGAAAAAGAACAGCAAGTTAAAGAAAATGACTCTCTTAAGAAAGATGTTAAAAAATATAAAGACATTGTTGAGAAATTCACCTTAAGTTCAACTAAACTTAACATGATCTTAGATAGTCAAAAAGCTGTTTTTGACAAAGCAGGTTTAGGATATAACACATTAAGGAAACAAAAATCTTTAAAGAATATTTTTGTAAAAGCCAACCAAAGTAATATAACTTGTTTCAAATGCAATGAAAAAGGTCATAAATCTTTTGAATGCAAAACATTAAATAATAACAACAAGTTAAATGTTAAAGCAAAGAAAATATGGGTTCCGAAAGGAACAATTCTTATTGCTACTAACCATGAAGGACCCAAGAAAGCTTGGGTACCTAAACATAAAGTTTAAATTATGTTGCAGGAATGTCTTGTAGCCAAAAGATCAAAGAAAAAGTGGTACCTTGATAGTGGCTGCTCAAGACATATGACGGGTGACAAAGATGAATTCATCACCCTAGAAGAAAAGAAAGGTGGAGTTGTTACGTTTGGCGATAACGGTAAAGGTCAAATTATGGGCCTTGGTAAAGTCCGTATAACTCCATCTACATTTATTGATAATGTACTTTATGTTGATGGTTTGAAGCATAATCTAATAAGTATAAGTCAATTATGTGATAAAAACTTTAATGTTTCATTTAAATCTTCTGTATGCACTGTAACTAATTCTATTGATGATAGCATTGTATTTACTGGTTATAGACATGGCAATGTTTACTTGGTTGATCTAGAAAAATTATCTTTGAGTGATCATTGCTTAATTGCTGACAATGCTAACATAAATGAAATTAGTTGGTTGTGGCATCGTAGATTAGGTCATGCAAGCACACACCTTATTTCAAAACTAATTAAAATGGATTTAGTTAAAGGATTACCTAAACTAGATTTTGAAAATAATAAAATATGTGATGCATGTCAATTTGGAAAACAAACTAGAAGTTCTTTCAAATCTAAAAACATTGTTTCAACTTCTAGGGCACTAGAGCTACTTCACATGGATCTTTTCGGACCAACTAGAACCACAAGTCTAGGAGGAAAGAAATATGGTCTAGTGATTGTAGATGATTATTCTAGATATACTTGGGTAATGTTTTTAGCTCACAAAGATGAGACTTTCTCGATATTCCTGAAATTCTTCAAGAAAGTCACAAATGAGAAAAACACTACTATAGTATCTCTAAGAAGTGATCATGGAACAGAATTTGAAAATCACTTATTTGAAAGTTTTTGTTCTGAAAATGGAATTAATCATAATTTTTCAGCCCCTAGGACTCCACAGCAAAATGGTGTAGTTGAAAGGAAAAATAGGACTCTAGAAGACATGGCCCGTACCATGCTATGCGAAAGCAACTTACCAAAGTATTTTTGGGCGGAAGCAATTAACACAGCATGTTACATCTTAAATAGAGCTTTAATAAGACCAATCTTAAAGAAAACACCTTATGAATTATGGAATGAAAGAAAACCAAATATAAAATACTTTCATGCATTTGGATGTAAATGTTTTATTCATAATAATGGTAAAAACAATTTAGGAAAATTTGATGCTAAATCTGATGAAGGAATCTTTTTAGGATATTCAACAACTAGTAAAGCTTATAGAGTATTTAACAAGAAAACCTTAGTAGTTGAAGAATCCATTCATATAGTTTTCGATGAGTCTTTAGCATCTAGTTCTGAAAAGCTTGATGATGAGGAAGATACAAACATAATTGAAAAAGATCTTGAAAAACTTAATATTGAAGTATCTTCTGATCATGAGCAAGAAGCTAAAGATGATGATTCACATAAGGACGATGATGTCAATATTGATCATAATGATACAGATCTTCCAAGAGACTGGAGATATGCTCATAGTCATCCCAAGGAATTGATTATAGGCGATCCATCTCAAGGAATAAGAACTAGATCATATATGAGAAATATTAGTAATCATCTTGCATTTGTATCACAAATTGAACCAAAACTATAGAAGAAGCTGAAAAAGATAATAATTGGATGTTAGCAATGCAAGAAGAACTAAATCAATTTACAAGAAATAATGTTTGGACACTAGTTGAAAGACCTAAAAATCATTCAGTAATAGGATCAAAATGGGTTTTTAGAAATAAACTAGATGAAAATGGCATAGTAATTAGAAACAAAGCTAGATTGGTTGCTAAAGGATATAATCAAGAGGAAGGTATTGATTTTGATGAAACCTTTGCGCCTGTAGCTAGATTAGAAGCCATTAGGCTATTACTTGCATTTGCATGTCATATGAACTTTAACTTATTTCAAATGGATGTAAAAAGCGCATTTTTAAATGGATTTATAAATGAAGAAGTTTATGTAGAACAACCACCAGGTTTTGAAGATCACGAATTTTCAAATCACGTTTTTAAATTGCACAAAGCTTTATATGGTTTGAAACAAGCACCTAGAGCTTGGTATGATAGGTTAAGTAAATTCTTAATAGAAAATGATTTTACAAGAGGAAATGTTGATAAAACCTTGTTTTTGAAAAGAAAAAGTAAAGATTTACTTGTAGTACAAATATACGTAGATGACATTATTTTTGGTGCTACTAACGATTCTCTTTGTCAAGAATTTGCAAAGTTGATGCAGGGAGAATTCGAGATGAGCATGATGGGAGAACTCAACTTCTTCCTTGGACTCCAGATCAAACAAAGCAAAGAGGGAATCTTCATCAACCAAACAAAATACACAAGAGAAATCCTAAAGAAGTTTGGTATGGAATCAATGAAACCCCTCGGAACTCCAATGAGTCCTTCATGCAAGCTGGACAAAGATGAAGAAGGTAAAAAGGTTGACCAAAAGTATTATCGAGGTATAATCGGATCCCTTCTTTATTTAACAGCAAGTAGACCAGACATTATGTTTTCAGTATGTTTATGTGCTAGATTTCAATCTGAACCTAAAGAATCACATTTAATTGCTGTTAAAAGAATACTAAGATATGTAAGTGGAACAAAAAATGTAGGTTTATGGTATTCTAGAGACTCCACATTAAATCTAATTGCATATTCGGATTCTGATTATGCTGGATGCAAACTAGATAGAAAAAGCACAAGTGGTGCATGCCATTTCTTAGGAAGTAACTTAATCACATGGTTTAGCAAAAAGCAAAATTCAGTTGCATTATCAACTACTGAAGCTGAATATGTAGCAGCTGGAAGTTGCTGTGCGCAAATCCTATGGATTAAGCGACAACTTGAAGACTATGGTATCACACTTGATAAAACACCCATAAGATGTGATAACACTAGTGCAATTAATCTAACAAAGAATCCAATTCAACATTCAAGAACTAAACACATAGAAATCAGATATCATTTTATAAGAGAACATGTAGCAAATAATGAAATATGTCTTGATTATGTTAACACTGAAGAACAATTAGCTGACATATTCACTAAACCTTTAAATGAAGAGAGATTCTGTTATCTTAGAGGAGAGTTAGGTATTTGTGATCCTTTAGAATGAATTTGAAACCCCTAAGGAAATTTATCTAAGATTCTTTCAAATCCTCAATCCTTAAGGAAATCTTATCTAGAATTCATATCTAATTGATTCACTCATATCCAATGATTATTTATCAATTTTTATGATCATATTCCGGACACATTTCAGAAATTTCATGTTTTTGGTCTGAAATGGTCTCGGAGCCGACTCGATGCGTATCGGAGTCGACTCCCGGTTTCAACTGAAACTCTCGGGTCGACCCCTCTTAGGCGCGAGTCGACTCCATGTCGGGACGGCCTTTCTGTGTCTGTCCGAGTCGACACCTGGGTTTGCGCGAGCCGACTCGAAGTGGTCCCAAGTTGATTTATCTAGGGCAGAGTCGACTCGCCGCTCATTCCATTCGACCCAATCTTTCAAAATACTCTCTCAAAACTCTTCCAAACCTTCCAAAACTCCTAGAATCCCTTTTGACACCTCCAATCATCAAATGGCACCCAAAACTAGAGGATCTAGTCTTGCGGCGGGTGGCATCAAGCGGAAGCGTGCCGTGAAGGAAAACGGTGAAGCGTCCGGTGCGTGAGCCTTCTCCAAGCACGGACTCCACTTCATCTGCTTCTACTCCGACTGCCACTCCTGCTGCCACTTCTTCCCAGGTAGATCGTCTAGCGGATAGGATCATTACTACTGGTAGGAAGGTGGATTTCGAATTATTTGAGGCTGAGGGCTTTCTTGTTGGGAGACAGCTGATCGAGATGGGTTGGGAGAAAATTTGTTCTCTAGAGTGCCCGACTTATCCCTCATTGGTTAAGGAATTCTACAAGAATCTGTCTAGAGGAGACCATGGACTTATTAGCAATGTGAGAGGAGTCAGACTATCTGTTACTGCTGAGATTCTATCTAGATTGTTGGAATTACCCTTATCTGGCACTTCCACCTTTTCTTCTGATGACCGCGCCCCAGCTTTATCGAGATTATTAAACCGGGATGTGGTTGGATTTGAAGAGGTTTTGCTAATCAGCTTTCTTTAGAATTGAGATTACTACACAATATTTGCAGTAGGATACTCTTTCCTAAAACGGTAGATTTGACTATGTTTCGGAGAGAGATGTCTTTGTAATGGATGCCATAGTGACAGGCAAGCCTATCAATCTTCCCAGCATGATTCTATGGTACATAGCAGACTGTGGAGGGAAAAGAAAATCTAGTCTGCCTTATGGGATGATCCTTACAATGATTTTCGAAGCCAAGGTGTAGTGATTTCTGATAATGAACCTATGAAGAATCTAAGACACACTGATTTTTATAGTCTGGCAACAATTCATCGGATGGGATTTATCAAAAAGAATGGTAAATGGGAAAGGAAAGGAGTGACAGAAGATAGAGCTACAGATACTGAGGCTGCAGGACCCTCTGTTAGACATCCTTCGCCTGCACCTCCGAGCCCTTTGATTTCTGCCTCTGCTCCAGCCCCAGTTCCAACTTTTGTTCAAACTTCATCTTCTGCTAGTTTTTCAGATCAACAACTTATGCAACTCAAAGCTTTATTTGATGATCAATCTGATAAGCTTAAAACTGATTTTGAGAATAAGTTTATGAATTTGAGAGAGACTCTTTATTCACTTGATGATCGTATCTCAAAGATAGAGTCCACTCTCGGCTCTTCTTCGGCATCCTTAAGTGGTGATCTCAAAAATATTTTTGAAGAACTTAAGGATATATGCGGAGATGGAGAGACATATGCCAAGTGCAACGCAGAGCTTCAAGACAAAATTCAGAGTGCGTGCACCTTTGTTGATGAAAGACTCAAGGATTATGTAAAAATTCAATCTGAAGGAATGAAAAATATAGTAGATCATCTAACTAGAATTGTAAGAACTCATTTTTGAGTTACTAGAGTTTCAATCCTTGTTTTGTACTGAAGTTTTTATTATGCTTTCATTTTGAAATCAATGTACTGAACATTTTGATGTATTAGACCTTTAATGAAATGAATTCTCTATTTCCTTATTTCAATGAATGAATGAAATTTGAATGAATGTTTATGATTCTCTATCTTTTTGTTGATAACAAAAAAGGGGGAGAATTTTATAGTTCTATGATTGTGATACATTTGAAAGAAATCAAAGTAATCAATGAGATAAACAATGAGATATTTAATTAAGTTTCATAGGGGGAGCTACCTCATTAAGGGGGAGCCTAAGCCTAACTATGAAAACAAAATAAATTCACTAATCAATCATGAACAAACTCAATGTTTTTGTCATCATCAAAAAGGGGAGATTGTTGGAAGATTATAGAAAAATTATATGATCCAATCCTTTTGATTTTGATGATTACTAAAAGCCATTGAGTTTATTAAAGGATGTAATGAGTTTATGTAAATGAGCAACAAATTTATTTTGAACAATCAATGAAATGCTCAAGTTTAACTTTAATCAATTTTGAAAGTGACTTTAAGCTCAATATTCAAACTTTCGAAAAGAAATGTTATAATTCATGTTTTAATCAATGAGTTTTTGGAATAGTTCTTGAATCAACTCTAAATGTCAATTTTATTGTATTCAAGTCAAAACAATGAATTAAAATGAATCTGGAACGATTTTAATGTCAATCAGAAAAGTTTCTGATTTTTGATACGTTCCGGAGCCGACTCCTGAGTTTCAGAGTCGACTCCGCTCAGTGTACAGAAATGTGCATCTGTGTCGAGTCGACCCACGAATTTGTCGAGTCGACCCCTGATTCTGTCGAGCCGACTCCTGGACTGTGCGAGTCGACTCCGCTCAGACACCAGAAGAGTGTTTTTCTGAGCACTTCGCGAGTCGACCCCAAGCCTTTCTCGAGTCGACTCCCGACTATCAGGAGTCGACACTTTATTTCTGGCGAGTCGACCCCTAACCTTTATAAACATTTCTATATTTGGTAAGACGAGCTCGAGCCGACTCGGGAAAAGCATGAGTCGACTCCAGCAAATCTGGACGATATTTTTTCACGATGACACGTCACTCCAACGGTAAGATTTTTTAATAACGGCTATTTTTTCTTGTCTCTAACGGATATATTTTTGCAGAATCTATAAATAGAGGAGCTCTTTTCATATCACACAAGTTTTTTTGAATATCAAAAAGAGAGAAAAGAATATCTTTTGAAAAGAGGGAAAAACAGAGCATATTGGAAAAATCTTCTAGCTCAAAGGAGAGTGATTCAAAAGGAGTGAAATCAAGAGGAAGTTTCGCCTGCTCCAGATCTTCAATCCACAAAAGTCAAAAGAAAATCCAAGAGCTTTTCAAAGAACAAATCGAAGGATTTTCTACATTCAACAAAAAGGAGAAAAAGCTTCATCTCAACTCCAAAGTCTTCAACGGTCAAGGATCTTGCTGAGGCCTGATTCGACACTTCAAGAGGAGTTAGAGAGGAGAAGGAAGAAAGCCAAAGCCACATCCATCTGCTATCTTATCAGGCTTTTCTAACCTTTTATTCTTTCATACTTAATTTGTATATTTGCTCAAGGGGAGCATTTCGTTATCCAAACACTTTTATTCTAATTGGTTGCTGATTCAATCAGTGGATTGAATCAGTGGAGGTTGATACACCTCGTTACAAGCCGGAGTGCTTGTGTTGGGTTAGTTGTGAGCCCGTGAAAAACAACGTGTAGGGTTTTGTGCTGGTAAGCCCGAGTTAAAACCAGCTGGGTTCGTTGTTCACCCGGGAAAATAACAAGTTTGAGTTGTGAGCTTGGAAAACAACTCGGCTGTAATCTAGAGAGATTATAGTGTGGACCCAAGTGAATCTTGGGAGTGGACGTAGGTGTTGGTTGCACCGAACCACTATAAAAATTATCTTGTGTTTGTCGTGCTATATTTCTCTCTCTCTATCTCTCTTTATTAATTGCCTGTACATTGCTTCTTAGTTAATTTCACTCACTTGCACATCTTGAGCAAATCTGTTTAAAACTTCTAAAAGGTCTTAAATTTTTAAGAACCCAATTCACCCCCCCCCCCTCTTGGGTTGCCATCTGGGCCAACAGCATCAGCCACAACATTAGCCTTCCCTGGATGATAATGTGGATTCAGATCATAGTCCTTCAGAAGTTCCAACCACCTCCTCTGCCTCAAATTGAGTTCCTTCTGTGTGAAGATATATTTTAGACTCTTATGGTCTGTATACACATCACACGACACCCCATAGAGATAATGCCGCCAAATCTTCAAAGCAAAAACTACAGCAACTAATTCCAGATCATGAGTAGGATAGTTCTGCTCATAAGGCTTCAGCTGTCTGGAAGCATAGGCTATCACCTTTCCATTCTTCATTAGAACACATCCCAATCCTTTCTGAGAGGCATCAGTATAAAGTGTGAAACCCTCAGATCCTGTTGGAAGAACAAGGATGGGAGCTGACACCAAACGCTGTTTTAACTCCTGAAAACTTTCCTCACACTCCTCTAACCAGTCAAACTTCACTCGTTTCTGGGTTAAACGAGTTAGGGGTAGAGCGATGCGAGAGAAGTCTTCCACAAATTTTCGATAATACCCGGCTAGCCCCAAGAAGCTTCTGACTTCAGCCACATTGGAAGGTTGGCTCCAGCTAGTAATAGCTTCAATCTTCTTCGGGTCCATAGAAATGCCATCCATAGAAATTACATGACCCAAGAAAGCTACTTGGTCCAACCAAAACTCACACTTCTGCAGCTTGGCATAAAGATTTTTCTCCCGAAGAGTCTGAAGCACAATCCTCAAGTGATCCTCATGCTCCCTGAGACTCTTAGAATATATCAAAATATCATCGATAAATACAACCACAAACTAATCCAAGTATGGCCTAAATATTCTGTTCATCAAATCCATGAACGCTGCCGGGGCATTGGTCAAACCAAATGGCATCACCAAAAACTCATAATGGCCATATCTAGATCTGAAAGCTGTCTTAGGCACATCCCCATCCTTGACTTTAAGCTGATGATAACCTGACCTGAGATCAATCTTAGAGAATACCCGAGCTCCTTGAAGTTGGTCAAACAAGTCATCAATCCTCGGCAAAGGGTACTTATTTCGCACTGTCACCTTGTTGATTTCCCGGTAATCAATGCATAGCCGAAGACTGCCATCCTTTTTCTTAACAAATAGAACTGGAGCACCCCAAGGAGAAGCACTAGGCCTGATAAATCCCTGATCTAGGAGTTCCTGTAATTGGTCCTTCAACTCTTTTAGCTCAGCCGGGGCCATACGATAAGGGGCCTTGGATATAGGTCCAGTTCCAGGAATCAAATCAATGGAGAACTCAACCTCCCGGTCAGGGGGCAACTCCGATAATTCATCTGGAAAGACATCAGGGAATTCTCTAACTATAGGAATATCCTCTAACTTGGCCTCTTTCTTTTGAAGATCATTAATAACAGCAAGAAATCCTTGGCCACCACTCCTCAGATACTTTTCAGCCTGTAGTACCGAAATAAACACTGAGGCTAGAAGTTTCTGGCCACCAGTAAAACTAAATTTGGGCTGACAAGGAATTTTGAAGTTGACGATCTTCCTGAAATAGTCTACAGAAGCATGATAGGAAGCTAACCAATCCATGCCAAGGATAACATCAACGAATTTTAGTGGAAGGACAATAAGATTGGCATTCAGTTTCCTATCCTCAATGATAATCAAGCAGGATTTGCATATAGTATCAACTTTCATAGTATCACCATTTGGAAAAGCAATGTGTAATTCATGATCTAGAGATTCAGGTGTCAATGATGCATTCTTGCCAAGGTAAGTGTCAGATATAAACGAATGCGTGGCACCCGGATCAATTAGAGTCTGAGCATAATCATTGCCTATCATAATCATTCCTGGACGTAAATGATATTTCATTTTAACAATAAGAATATAATATCCTAATTAATTATTAATGCATTGCACAGGATAAGAATGTAATGCTAGATGTGAAATATTGATATACCTGTCACCACAGAATTAGAAGTGGCAGCATCCTGCTGAGTGAGAGCGAAGACCCTTCCCTGAGTCCTCGGTGGCTGCTGCTACTGCTGATTCGCCCCTTGACTGGAAGATGGCTGCTGGTTCTGTCGAAGGGGACATGTGGCTATCTTATGGCCAGTCTTTTCACAGGAGAAACAGGCACCAGACACTCCACGGCAAGGTCTCCCGGGGTGGAAATTCCCACAGCGATAGCAGCGAGCCTCTCTATTTGGTTGTCCTCCTAGGGCCTAGGGTGCACCTCTCTTCTTGGCATGAGCTGGGGGCTGGCTAGAATTATGCCCTTTCCTCTTCTTCTACTGCTCCCAATCCCTCTGAACCGTATTCATATCTCTCTCAATTACTAAGGCCTTATTTACCACGGCACTATAAGTGTGAAGCTCAAATGCGTTGACCGCCTGCATCAACCTGGGTCGAAGTCCCTCCGTGAAACGGGTGATCTTGGCCATTTCATTAGATACTATACTTGGAGCAAAACGGGCCAGCCTGGTGGATTCAGCTTCATATTGGGCCACCGAAAGATTCCTTTGCTCCAACTTAAGAAATTCTGATTCCATCTGCCTCTGCATACTCCTGGGAAAATACTTGTCGAAGAATGCCTCCTTAAACTGCTCCCAAGAAATAGTCTGACCACCCCGACGCTGTTCCTCAACTAACCACCAGTCATAAGCCTCCCCTTGGAGAAGATAAGTAGCAAATCTGATCCTCTCCATCTCCTGACTACCATGGGCCATAAAAGCCTTCTCCATATCGCACCCATCTCTCAGCATCAATAGGGTTGCTTGAACCAGAGAAAGGAGTAGGGGAAAACTTCTTGAAATCTGCAAAGCTGCGACCGTTCCCCACCCAGGATTGAGATAAAGCAGACTGGGTCGGCAGTGCTGAATGAGTGGGTAAGGTTGGCTGCAGCTGCGGAACAGAAAGGGTAGGCTGAGTCGGAGCAGAAGGGGGTGCAGACTGAGCGGTCAAAGCCTGCTGGATCTGATGCTGCATGTCCCGCATAGACTGCGTCATACCCGAGAGAGCTTGAAGCATCTCGGACTGGAATCGCTGGTGCTCAGTTCCTACTGGGTTGGCAGGGGCCGAACCTCCAGTAGTTCCTTGACCCACCGGCTGATCAGCATTACCGGCCAGAGAGTCCTCCTCATACAGTTGGCTCCTAGTACGGTGAGCCATAACTATTTCCAGTTAAATTAGATGTGGTTAATATCATAAACTAAAGTGGTAGGTGACTCTAAGTATAATGTCATCAAAATATGTTCTCTACGTGTTATCATGTCAATATGTCTGTGTCCCTAGGGTCATATCCTGGCTCTGATACCACTAAAGCTGTCACGCCCCAGACCCAATATCGGGCTAGGGTGACAACCCGCCGCGTGTCGGGCACGCAAAGCGTCACAAAATTTTAACATATAATACCATTATATATAATCAGGTCAAATACATCACTCAATACTAAAAGTTTTGGGTTACAAACCCTTACACACCACAATAATAAAGTTTGGGCATCAAGCCCTACACATAAGTAATACTGGGGTTACAACAAAATAATGGGTCTTATTTTATTTAATAGGAGACCCATCACCCCAACAGTCCATCTTCAATCTCGTGGCTCTGACAAAAACATTGTAAGATTTTTTATGAGCTTACACTCAATAAGTAAGCCACGTTATACAGTCAAATCATAGCATAGCAATCAATAAGCACATAAATGATTTGCATGTTTAAACATTCCACAAATACTCAAACATGCAATGTAAGTAAACCCACTGTTTATACTCTCAATGGTAACTGTAAATGTGACCCACGGCCCTGCAATATCTCAATAGTGTACCAACAAGCATCCCCCTACTGAAAGGGTCCAGATACCAGGGTCACGCCATATCATAATCCACCAGAACACATACTCTATATGTGTGATGCCACCTCGAACCAAGCAGAACACATCCTCTAGATGTGTGATGCCACCTCATAGAACTCAGAACACATCCTCTAGATGCGTGATGCCATCTCGAACCCAAGCAGAACACGTCCTCTAGACGTGTGAATGGCATAAACAAGCAGAACACGTCCTCTAGACGTGTAGGTGGCATAAACAAGAAGAACACATCCTCTAGATGTGTGTGTGGCATAAACAAGCAGAACACGTCCTCTAGACGTGTGTGTGGTATGACATGATAAAGGAGAACCGCAGCGACACATAACAGTACCTCACATCATGCACAAACATATCAATAACATCTCTATATTGCATAAACAGTGGATTATACTTACTGAACAATTGCATGTAAAATATCACATCAATGTAATAATAACTGCATCTCTCATGCATAGCATCCACATATGAAATCATAGCACATAATCAACCACGTATTCAAAATATTCATCTACTTACAATTTAGCCAATAACAATTCTTTATGTCACAATTCACAATTTAAACATTCATATAATGAATAATTTATTAAATACTGATAACTGGCTTACTTACCTCAGTACGCAATCCAACAGGTATAAATCAGCTAGTCAAATGTCTGAGCACCTACAGGATCATTTACACAATTAATTTATTAGAATACGAATATTAAAATGATCCTTAGAATTTCTACCCAGACTAGTTCATGGGCCCTACTTTGGGCTCGAATATCTCCCACTATACATACCCAATTGGGGAAGTAAAAATACCCCATGAAACTAGAATTCACCAAGAATCTAGCCATATAATTATTTTGCCAATCTCGGCCCGTTACAGAGCCCAAAAACTAACCCCAAATCTTAATGCTGCACGGCCCAAAAGGCCCTGAACCGGCCGGCCCAGCCGGCCCGGTTCAACCCAAGCCCTCCCAATCCCCTGTTTCACCGAACAGGGACGGGGACTTAGCCGCCGGCCAAATTGAGGGCGGCCCGGCCGCCGATGGCCGGGCCAGAGCCGGCCGCTAAACTCCCCCTCTCTCCCTCAATTTCTTCCTTTTCCTTTTATACATCCGCGCGGCACGATACTGTGCCGGCGGCACGGCCGGCCACCTTGGCCGGCCGGACCTCCACCGGACGCACGCCCGGCGCCGGTGGAGGCGACAGGCCAAAGCTCGGGCCCGGCGAGGCGGCGAGCACGCCGCCGGGCCCGAACCAACCAGCGGAAGCCGGCTTCCGCCACCGCACGAGAGAAGGGCCAATTGGCCCTCTCTCTCTCTCTCTCTCCACCACCACACCACCGGACGCCTCCCCCGGCGCCGGTGGGGTCGCCGGCCAAAGCTCAGGCCCGGCGAGGCGGCGAGCACCGCCGGGCCTGAACCAAGGGATCGGCCAGCAACACAAATTCTTCTCTGTCTCCCTCTCTCTCTGTCTCTCTCTCTCATGCTCTCTCTCTCTCTCTCTCGCCCTCTCTCTCTCTCTAGACCAAGGGGATTACCTGATGGATGAAGTGCGCCAGCGTGAAGGAAGGAGTCCTCCTCCTTCCTATTTAATCACCTGTGCAGCGCTTCGGATCGGGGGTTTCCCGGAAGACTAAGTGCTTCACCTGGAGCGAAGCGTCAGTCCGAGGAACCCAACAGTCTGGAGCTTGCTTCATCTGAACCAAGCCTGGTTCATCTGAACCAAGCCTAGTTCGTTTGAATCGGGTACTACAAAAGGAATGCCCATGAAGGCACTCAACTGAGCACACATGACGCGTCCAGTGTCTGGATAGAATTTTGATACCCTTGTCTGCTATTAATCCACCCATGAGGGAGCCAGCGGCACATCCGATGGCAAAAAGACTGTTCAAGGCAGCGGAGCTATTATGATCAAAGCCTGAAAGCAAAATTAAATTGTATTAGAAAACACAGATATTGACTCTGTTTCTAATTTCCTTAAAAAAATCTGTGGAAATTTTTTTTTGAGAAATTGGAAATTCAAACTTTTGATGTCATGTTTTTTGAGGGTCTTTGTTTATTAGATCAAATGTTTAAGCTTTTTGATATGTTCATACCTATCAGCTCATATCACATGGTGAAGAAAACCATGGATGTCTATGGCAGGGAGCCAACAATGCCCTGCAAAGCAATGATCTGAAATGTCTGCACTTTCATTACAGATCTCATTGCTAACCAGGAATCACTCCAGACAGAAGGTGAAGGTACACTACCTTTGCCAACCAGAGAAGTCCTAAAAAAACCAGGAAATACCACGGTTATGATTGATGGAACATCAACTAGAGATGGCATTTGTATGCAAAAGACTTGAGTGCACATGTTAGTGTACATCACCTTCTAATTACTGCAATAGTTTAAAACTTAAGTACCCACCCCCAAGCTGTAGCAGCAAACCATTGTAAATAACTTAATACAAACTAGATACATTGTTTTCTGTATTATATCAAAAACACAATTGCCTAATGTAGTTGTTTTATTCCTGAACATAGCAAGCACATCATTTATCATCATAATGGGACCGAAGAATCTGGAATGTTTGCAATGTTAATATCAGACTACAGGGTACAATAACTTTCTTCACCAGCCATGTCCATATGACCACTGGATGTTAAAAGCATATATGGTTGCCTGAAAGATCAACTATATACCAATGAAAGAATGTTTTAAATCTCCCTAGTCATTTCCCCTAAAATAGCAGATTGAATTACTTCTAATGTCAAAAGCCCTATGGAAAGGATGAGAATTTCAATGCACTTGAGTAAATGAACATAAAGATAGCATGCATGCCAAAGACAAAAAAACATTCATGCTCTTGGTACACGTGCACACGCGCCGCACGCCAATCGCCGGGCACGATGCGCGGACATGCATCGCATCAGGTACACAAAGACATTTCCTTTAAGATAATGTTAAACCCCTTGGTTCTAGCCCAAAAGAGATCATAGTTTTCTTTTCTTTTTTTTATTTTTTATATGATAGGACCGATTGTAAAGATTTTCTTTTAGATTTGAATAAGAAACATATAGATTTTTTGGGTGATTCCTTATATATAGCTTTTACCTCATCAGCCATCTCTATCAAAAATAGTACCTCATCTACCATTTCTATTTAAGATATTTAATATTAAATTAGTTAAACAAATATTTATTTATAGTTAGATTATTAGTTGGATTATGGATAATTTGATCTTTTATCGATGATGGCATACATGACCATGTTTATTAAAATAATAACTTAATTATTTTCAGTATATTTTAAATATATATCCTTTTCCTTATATAGTCTTTAATTTTTTTAAAAAAAATAAAAAATTTCTTAAATCAAGTTAATTTGGTTGTTTTCATAGACTTTCAATGTGATATATTGAACATATTGCAAATTTTTTAAATATTGTAAATTTTTAAAATATTTTTATGATGGCTCTTAACCGCTCATCTAACTTTTATAATTAAGAAAAGATCCTTTGATACAATAATAATGATAGAAAAAGTAAAAAAATTCTAAACTAATGTAAAATAAAAAGGAAAAAAATATAAAGATTCTATCATGAAACCAATAAAAAACTGATCCGATTTAATTGGATTGATTCTGAATTAATGCCAAGATACAATCGAATCAATACTAAGTCCAAAATCGCAGAACTAATCTTGATTGGGTAACCTAAAACCTAAAACCCACTCAACTTAATTCATGCTCACCCCCCAATGCATAGAGACAATAAAATTGAACACAACATGCGAACATGAATCAAACTTAACATAAGATAAGTAAATTTAAATTGACTTTAAATAAATTTATGTCATAAATGTGTCAACATAATTATGACACAAAATAATCATGTTACATCATAACTTAATCTGCCAACTCAAAAGTGATCCATTTAGAACCTATTTAATTAATAATATATTAAATAAATTATTTTAAATGGATCAAATCATTCCTACTCATATTAAGCAAGTCTCACCAATTTATGTTGAAAAGTCATGTTATGCCAATTCAATACGATTTGTTTATTAAATGAATTATGCATTCCATGCTATATTATTTGTATAATAAATATATCATATTTATGTTAACCCATATGCTATTGTATCTTAATTGCAACACAACACAAACATGACACAAAAACATTAATCGTATGTGTATATATCTTATATATATAAGCCTTTTGAAAGCATGAGCCAAGCATGCAAAAAATCTAACCTCTCAAGTTACTTATATTACAATGCATAAGTTTTGTTAATACGGAACGAAAGGTAATCCAAAAGCATCAAAACTTATGGGCTAGAAATTATAAAATGCAAGCGGCGAGTCATAGCAGTCATTTGAACTTCTCCATGAAGGCACAATCAGCCAATGAACTGCCGCAGAAGTCCTGTAGCCCAACCACAGGGATCCCGGCCAGTAGTTTGATAATGACATTGCCTGCAACTTACTACATTGCTTTGAAAGGATTTAATAAGAACTTAATCAATTGTTTAAACAATGATTGAATTGTCTTGCAAAACCATTCAACTAGATCTCCACCCAGTTCACTTTGTTGGCATCATCCATCCCAGCACTTTAAAAGGTGAATTTGTTTTGAAAACAAAGGTAGTTAAGCATCTCTGCCAAAGGTAATACCACTGTGACAGAACACCACTAAATTTGAAAGGTTGATTGCAGAATGACACATTGACTAGATTCCACCCAAACAATCTACTTCCAAAATTGAAGTAACAGGATTATCCACTATACAGCCTACCTTTTTTCACCTAGTTGGAGTGCTTGAAAACAGGCACACACGCGAAAACAAAATACTGCACATCACTGCATCAAACAGGCAGCCTCGGCAGTTTTCGTAGCTTGGCATTCTCAAAATACCACAAGCGGGAATGGTTAAGAGCAGACCAAAGTGATCGCTAGGCAAAACAGGAAGCATCAGCTTTTGGAACTCTTTCCTAACCTTTTTCTCCTTACAATAGGTAAGCCCTGGAATAGCCTCCGTCCCAACCATTTGGATGCCATTAACCTCTAAGTCCCGCAAGTTGCAAATGAATCGACAACATTTGATTCGCTTTGGTGTCATACGTCCAACCACTTTCTCCCGGCCTTAACTCCATCCAAGCATCAATCCACCATCAGGAAGAGGAAAAGCACCATCCAACCTGTCATCCCAGTTCATGTCACCGCCAAATACAACATTGAGTGAGTCTTTGAGAAGGTTGAGGGACTCTTTTGCCTGAGTTACACGTTCCTTGCTGTACATCTGATCCCATCGGGGAGGAGCAGGACAGGGACTCTCAAGATGGCTCGTAGCAATTACCAACTTTGTGCCTCCTCCGACATCAATATCACCTAAACATAACTCTCTTCCCATTATGGAATTGGTGAACGGTTCACATCTGAATGCTTTCACAGACAATCTACTCATCTGTAATAAACAGAGAACACCATAATTCTTTAAGGATTCCCTCCATCAATGAAATGGTAATGAAGAATGTTAAGCTTGAAAAATGGCTGCATCATGGAACTGCAAGGACTATAACAGATATTCATGAAGGCTGGAATAGGTAACCCAGAAGGATTAAGGAATTAAGGATGTGCCACCCAGCAACCATCTTTCAAGATCTTTCTCAGAAATTCTAGAAGAGTCAAAGAAATCTCACAGAAAATAAAATGCCAAAAGAAGAATAAAATGAAATTAGAACAACGAAAGGATAAAGTGAACAGGAAAGACCACATGATTTGATGTAATCAGCATGTTGTCAAAACCGACTATGATGAATAAAAAAAGAAGTAACTAGATATTCACAAACATGAAGACAAGTGGCAATAAGATAAACACTGAAACAAATATAAAAATTAGATAATGCAACAACACATAAAAAGCTAACCATTATGAAGATTCAGATAGTGAATCATGTTCTATACATCAAACTTTTCCAAGATGTGCCCAATATGGCCACAATAATAAAAAGTTGAGTCAAGCACATCAATGTACCCACCAATAAATGGGGAAACCATCTTAAGTTCTTACCAGCAATTTTTAACTCAACCTGCACATGTATTCATGTATATATGCAGGTTTAGAGCTTCAATTGCATGATAAAGCTTCAAATTGGGTGCACACTGTAGGTCATGGTGTGAATTAACATCATAAGCTAATCTTCAGACAGCATCATAGTACATATGCATGTTTTTGCTCCTTTCTAAGATTCAAAAATTAGTAAAAAATATGCACATGAACTGAGAATCCATCATATCATATATTCTTTGCCTAACAACCATGAACACAGAAGACCAATTTACTGAGTAAATTCAAAAGATGTAGGAATGAGTAAAAGAGAATACATTTATGCTATGCCAATGACATAAAATGACATTTTCTCCAGAATCAATATGACTATGCAAACCTGCATGCAGAAATATGGTCTCTCAGCTGCCACCTCCTGAGCCACTGAACATTTATATTCATGCCACCAGTTTGAGTTTTGAAAAATTCCATAAATATTTGGTGCAACCTCCTGCATGATCTTTCTCATGGTTATAAATGAATACCTGTTAGGATCTAACATGCCTAAAGTTAGTCAGACCTGGAAGCATATAAGATCAGGCGAATGTTGCTGAATAAGGTTGCCAAGGGCTTCCATTCTTCCAAACACTTCAAGGTCTTCACGGAACTAAACATTGCAGCTCAAAATTTTAAACACCCTCCTATTTGAAATGAGATCCACTTTTTCTGCAGCACACAGAACAAAAGGATTCAACAATCTTCTGAATAAATATATTAAAAAAGAACCATTTAGCCAAGAAAAAAAATAATTGAACTTCCATATTTTCACATCTTCTGCCCCATTAGATTTTCAATAATTTACATGGTAAGAAGATGGCCATTGGATACAGACAATCCCTGCCTGAATTGCATCCCACCATGGAGGATAGAGATGAAGTCTAGTGATGGTACCTACTTTCATGTTCTAAACATTCTTCCCAAGATTCAGGTTTGTTGGGGGGAAAAAATCTCTAACCACATAATAGCATATCTCAAAAATTGTACTGAAGAAATTCTTAATCAATAGATTCACCATATAACATAGAGTGCAAAAATTCTTCAATAAACAACTGATATACTCAAAGCATTTTTTCCTGATATCTTGAACAAAAAAAAGGCTTAGATGAGTGTCGACTTAGTACTGAATAAAGCAGAGTGCATGAGGCAGATTCATGTAACTGACCCCATGTAGTTGGGAAAAGGCTTAGATGAGTTGAGTTGAGTTGAGTTTTACCTTGTACAAAGAAAGCTAATAGCAAACCTCTTTGTCTATGACTCTGATTTCTCCATCAATTATGAAAAAAAGAATAGGAAATGCATAAGGAGATATAATAGACTACTTGAAAAGGATTGCCTATATTCATTTTTTTCTTACAGTGAAGAACTGGAGCACTTCAAATTTATTAAGGAATATAGCTAAAAGAAAGATCAGTACAGATCTAGTATTTAAGAAATTGGTGCCATGAATATGCTAGTTACAAAACCAACTGATTTTCCCCTTCCTTTCAAATGTTCTAGAACATCAAATATAGTAGATTGCTTTAGCCAAGCCCCTCTCTCAATTAAGAAACAGTCTTTAGAAACTCCCAAAAGAATGGTGATCAATGAATTATACAATTGTAGAAATCAAAGCTTGGACAATATGAGATATAGGGGACTAGACAACTACAAAATTTGTTTCGACAACTCCTCCCAAGTAGACAAGGTGTAAACTGAAAATGAACAAAAAATAAGGAGAAGAGCTTAATGATACAGAAAATCATGAAGCATGAAGACCATAAGATGATAATACCAGCAAAACAAAATTGGATGCAAAATAGAAAACCAGAAAACTACAAAGACAAAAAAGGAAATCGGAAGAATGAGAATGGATTTATGTTCTTTAAATGAAGGTGAAGCAATAATGGCTGTCAAAAGAGAGCTTGGAGAATCTTTAATCCAAAAAAAAATATAAAATCTTTTTGTTAATAAATAAGTCATATAGGAACAATTGCTCATCACTATGGGAGCATAGTGAAGCCATGAGAAGCTGATTTTACAAGACATTAATGGTTTTCAAAAGGAGTTGGTCTTTGCAAGGCATTAATGGTTTTCAAAATGTAGGAAAAATGAGAAAGGAACTAATCACACGTTAAGGCTTTATTTGTCGCCAAGAAAAATAAAAGATAATAGAAGTAATTCATGATGGAAAAGGAAAAAAATAATCAAAAAATTTTGCATGTGTGATTGACTAATATAATTAGAGCAAAAGGCTGTAGAAAACTGTTCATAATTGGGTGATTCATTATGATCCACTTGCCTTAAAATTCCTACTGTTGCTGTGGGTCACGTGCCATTCACACAAAAAATGATAAACCGGTAATTCAAGACTGGAAATAGTTAGCGCAATACCATTTTTGGAGAAAGAGAATTTGTTGATAACTTGTTGCCACATCATTCTAAACAAAAAAGAAATACTTTTCAGCTTATCATCAATATTAACATCTTATTGAAATTCTGATTCATCAACTGAGCTAAAAGTGCAAGGATAGCAAGATAATGAGGACTTTGTGGCTTCTTGCTGCCAGCAAGATAATGAGAACTTTGTGGCTTCTTGTTTCCTTATTCATGGTGATTGTTTTGTTTCCTACATAATGTAATGATGTCATACATGATCTTTATCGCTCAATTTCGTATGCATACATCCCTTTATCATGGAAGGAGAGGCCCATCTTTTTTTATGTTAGGATCATGCCAACTTTCTGTGCAGTTTACCAGTATTGATGTTATATGTACACACTAAGAAACACATCATCGTCCTCAATCCAAAAAGAAACAAGTTTGACCATATCATCAATCTTATAACAATCCATCATCACATTAGTTCCAAACAATGTGAAGAATTGCAATTCAGAATACTCCATCTCTTGTCAAAACCCTAATTTTATCAGGATTCAAAAAAAAAAAAAAAAAAATCCATTCTCATCTTTCCCTGAACCTACTGTTGGCATCCAAGCAACACGATACACACATAAAAACTAACCAATGCTAACCAAAATTCAAGCAAAACTTTCAAGGGTCCAAGCACAGGAAATTGAGAAAGAAAATAAAGAAAAAGGGCATCAGACCCAACCTGAGACGGGGAGGGCACCACATCTTTCGTGGCCGCCTTCTCGTCGCGGTGGTTGGATCCATCAGCCGCCGGTCCTCGACGCTTGCTACCGCAGCGCTGGAGGGGGAGGAAGACGGAACCGATGAAGGGATTGGAAAGCTCATCGGGCTCGAGATCCAAGTCAAGAAAAGCGGAAGACAGTGCGGCCTTGGTGCCACCGCACATCTTGCAGGAGGCGGTGCACAAGGCGTTGAAGAACGTACAGGCACGGCGAGACCATTGGAGAGGTGAGGAAGGAGAGGCGGCGGAAGCAGAAAAATCAGATAGGCAGATCTGACAGTTGGATTTCTGAGAGGGAGGGTTGAGAAAGGAGCACTTGGAGCAGGCCCAGTTGCCATTTTTTGTTTTTCCTTGCCCCTGCTTCGCGCAGGACAGTCCGTGGATCGATCTGTGTCCGATCCAACAATTTAAGGGCTCGAATCGTAAATTTGAACCTATAGGATCTGGATCAGATCTAAATATATAAGCCTGTTGTAAGTTGTTTAAAATTTAGTTCGAATTTGAATTCGGACTTAAGAAAATAAATCAGGCTTGATCTGATATATATATATATCTTCATCTCGATCTTCGCTATAAATTTAGTATTTAAACCTTTTTTAATTCTAATGTGAGATTATTTTGGAGCTATTACAATCTCTTCCTTATAATGTGTTGTATTTAAAAACTTAAGTAAAAATTAATTAGTAGTAAGCGAACTTGAGTTATAAGCACTTAAACCTTTTTCTCATAAGCACTTACACCTTTTTCTTTCCTATATGATGTTTTGAGGCTACTATATGGTCATTGGTACTATAAAAGTGGCTCTACGTGGCGAAACTCTACTTCTATAATTATTAATACTTAAATTTTTTTATCTAATATTTTGGGGCTACTATACGATTGTTGGTGCTACAAGGGTGGCTCCCGCTATGCTACTTTTGCAATTATAAGCACTTAACTTTTTTCTTTTTTATTCGAGGTATTTGGGCTATTATATAGTTATTGGTGTTACAAAAATGGCTCCATGGCATAACAAGACTCTACTTTTGCACACTCGGATGCCACAAGCTACCATATAGTCGTTGGCGCTAATTATCCTTATGATAAAAGTATTATTTGTTACTTAAATTAAATTTTCTATCATTACACTAACTCTCTCTAGAAGCATGAACTCTACTTATGGTTAGAATATGAACAAAGCCATATCCACTATGAGCTTTTTCCCTCCTTTTTTTCTTAAATTATTTCCTCTTGTATGGTGCTCTCTTTATTTATAACCATTAGATTTCTTGGCATACCTCTGTTGTAAAAATATTTGGACTTTTATGTGGCATGCTTATCCTGGATTACACCTCTTGACGGATCCTCCTATCACAAATATGTTACCCGCTTCCGATAACTATTGCTATCTTACACTATGCAAGAGCTGAGCTATATTGAAAAAAAGTAGGCCACAAACTAGTCTAGCAGAATTGATGTATCTTTGACTTTGACTTGACTCAATTTCATATTTAGTGGCATGATTTTTGATCTGAACCCGTTTCATTAACTAATTAAGTTTGGTCAAGTCAAGTTCGTTGAAAGGATTTTAGTTCAAATAGTCCATTTGAATTAGGCTAGGATCAAGTATTATTTATATTCTGACTCAAAATTCTCAGACATGGATCCAACTCAAGTTGGATTGGACTTACATTTTTAGCTATATATCTAGCTAATCGTTAGTTAATAAGTAATATATAATAATAAATAATTCAACATATGATCACTAAAAATTTTAAAAAGTTAAAAGAAGCAACTTAAATTCAAATTTTTATTCAGCATTTTTAATTTCATTCAAGTAATTAATCGATTGTAAGTTGACAAAACTATAACTTTTAAAATATATATTAATAGACAATAAGGTATTACAGTTAAAGATCCACTAAAAATCTAAATATTTGGGTATAGTTAAGCAAAAATAGATGGAGGATGCAGTTGTTGATATGAAAAAAAATTGTTTTAACTAAGAGTTTATTCAATGAATTAAAAAGTTATTTAGAGTGAATGACAAGAAAGTTGATGTGGTTTAGTTTTTTATGTTTAGATGGATCAAGTTGAGGCGAGGTTAGGCATTTTTTTGGTTAAGCCAATGTAGTTCTAGAGGATTTATGGGCCATGTTAGGTTAGCTTTGGTTGACAAATATAAAACCAGGATCGGATCCAAATTTTAGATTGAGTCCTATATTTTTGAATCTACTGCAACCTATAGCTCTTCCAATGCAGATGAAGATGGGTCAAATATAGCTACGAATGCGTCAGGTCATTATTTGACCCAACATATTTGGTCATCCCTATCCTCGTCTAAAAAACTTTCAATCTTCTTATATTTCAATTTCTTGTGTACCTTTCCATTATCATGGGTCAGTTAAAATGGTTGGAGGATCTTTACGGGGGATTACGAACTGGTCATATAACATGTACAGAGAAAGGCCATTCTACCCTACGCGGCAACTCTTCCTTTTAAGATGTTCTTTGGTCCCCCTTCTTTGGGTTCGTTTGTTGCAAAGTTGTCAATTTCGTTTCGGATTATGTTTCGGTTTAGCTTATGAAACGAAATATTTCGGTATCAAACCATTTCGGTACTTCATTTCGGAATATATATATATATATATATATAAAATAATTGGTTCATAATTTATATTCTTCATAAATAATAACAACATAAAAATAAAGAGTTTGAGTTTGTAAGAGATACGACTGTGGGAGTAGGATAACTAGGATTTTTTTTATATATATATATATATATAAAATGGTTATGAAAGGTTTAATAATTCATAAATTGGTTCCCGAAATATATTTTACCAAATGACCGAAACATACCGAAACGGTCGAAACATGCGAAATGCATCGAAATGGCCAAAAAATCTTATGAAGCGAAATGTAAGGTTTATCTTTTTGGATAAGCCATCGAAACAGCAGAAACGAAATAAATTGACAACTTTGGTTTGTTGACCATGTTTGTAACGTTTACACTAGTGACTCACCGGGTGGAACTGCAGCAGTCTTAGGTCGTTGGATTGTTGGCCCTGCAAATCCCAAGGTGACGGCTTGAGGCCGCAGGACTGGATCGTGGAAGCGTGCTCTCATGCTGGTGCTCTTTTGGTTTCGTTTAAGCTCTCATACTATAGCGGTGGCTTGCCGGGGTGGAACTGGTGTAGGACTGGAGAGGCCTTTGATTGTTGTCCCAGATTCCCAAGTGCTGTAATGTGGTGGCTTTGTGCTCTAACGTCAAGCCACAAAGTGTGCTCTATTGTCATCTCTCATTGAGAGAATGCCCATTTTCAATGTAAATTGGAGTATATAATTGCTTAACAAGACCAAAGATATATTTCTAGTTCAACAAGCTACGTTCTCCTTATTAAAAATATCCATGGAAATGAAAGTGATTCACTTTGACTGCACTCTCCATATCAGAGAGGAGAGATGCCCTTCCATGCCAAATTTTATTGACATCATCAACCACATAGTTATTAGAATACTGGACATCCCTCAATAACTATACCTGGTTCCGTCGGGCATTGAGCTAGAGGACAATGGTCATCCTGACTCAATCCCCACCAATTGATCCCATATATATCTCGAAGCTGCAGGATGCTCGCTAGAAAAGTCACAAAAGCTGCTCCGGTATCAAGCCCAGAGGATAAGACATAGTTATACTTAGACCACCAGCCTTTATACTTGCCAAAAACAATATAGTTGAAAATTGTGCCTACCACTGCCCACCCCCAGATGTTGACCGCAGTAGCAGGAGGCATCATAGTGCCAGCACTAAATACGACTGGCATATTGATGAGCCCAATCCACTTCTTTTCCGGATGCATGAGTGATAAGATCCAAAATGGCACTGGTGCAAGCAATCCAATAATAAAGAAGACAAAAATCTTTGAATATGTCCCTGAAGGGTAGAACATTCTTTTTGGTCCAATAAGCCCCCATGTAACTCCATTATTGAAAGCATAGCGCTCAACAGGGCATGTCCATGGGCTTCCTTTGGGCAGCTTTTCTAGATCACACATATGCGGTATCGAATTTAGCATCCACCATCCTGTGCCGAAGCAAACTGTAGTTTTCAATGTTGTGCCCAAAATCTGTTTCATGTCAAGAGAAGCTTATTGTGAGAGTATATCAGCCATGCCATAACACCCAGATGTACCACAATTAGGTATCCCAAGATATTAGTCAGACAAACACAAATATGGATCATAACCAAGTGGTACAACATCATGGTAGAAAGTATTTCATCAATTTTTCTCAATTTGTGGAATTGTTTTCCTTGAGTGGGACCATCATGTAGAGCCATGGTTTCATGCAGTTAATTACCTGAATGAGAAACATAGATTTTGGAGGAATCTTCATATAGTGACCTAGCTTGAAAGAATAAAACGCTCGCACAGCCATATCTATGGTATGCCCACCATAAATCTTAAACATCATGTTTGCAATTGGCTTGCCTGGACTCATGTATCCTACTACAATCTCAAAAAATTCACTTAATGGAATCACCTGCATCCAAGCTCAAACAAAATAAAAGAGGAGTAACAAGTCAATCATAATCAACTCATGGTCTATCCAAAAAGTATCCATCTACTATATTGTCTAGTCTATATGAGTCATGGAGTAGATCTACTTTGATACCATTTATAATAATTTATTACCTCTTTCAAAAAGACTAGCTAAGAAATTAGTACTTAAACTCTTTGATTTTAAACAAGTCCTTAAAATCTAGTCAGTATATAAATAATACGAGATTAAACACATGCTAGCATAAGCTCTCGTAATATGTAATGGTTTCTTTAACAAAGGATGTACAATTATAACTTTCTTAACTAAGTTATATAAAATTGGGATGTGATGATGTATCATACTTTATAGTTTAAACTAAGGTCTGCCATCTTGTGAGTAACTATAACTTAATATGTAAATCTAACCAGAAAATGTTAAATCGATCTTACCGCATTTGTGGTAGCACTAAAAACAGCATTCGGAAGTAGCAGCACAGCAGCGAGAACAAATGCCAACACGAATTGTAGGTAAGAAAGCTGAACTTGTTCACTGAATAGTTCACAAGTCAAAATTGCTAAACCCACCATTGAAAACAAGATAATATAAAACCACCATTGAGGAATAGATTCATAGTTTTGCTTCATTAGTCTAGAGTGAATGTCTTCTCCTTTTTCTTCGTATGCCTCCTTAAACTGCTTCCACATTGAACTAGCATGGTATAAAGATGTAAATAGACAACCATTTTAGCCCAAGCTTGCAGAATATATAGTCATGATATTTTTTTTGATGTAAATATAGTAATGGATTTAAAATTGACAATCATTGAGTACGCAATATATGACAAAATATCTCTATTTAAAGAAATAGATGCAAAGGAGAAGCAAAAGAAAATTTTTGCGTCTATTTTCAAAGCCTAATAATATAAAATGACAAAGCACAAGCTTCTTGCACCAATGAGCTTACCTAAGGGAGTGGTTCTGAAAAGGAGAGGAAAAAATTACGGAGTGGTGAGGAGGGTGTCCGAGGACAATACTTGAAAATTGAAACAAGAATACCATGGTAGCATTTGTAATTTATTTTCTAAATACGTTGGATAGTTTTACCTCCCATTTTATCTAAAAGAAAATATAAGAAAAACAGGAAATGTAGATATGAAGCTTAGTCTCTACGGTAGCTTGACCAAACATCTAATTTTTAAAAGCATGTATGACATGATAATTACTTTATGGCAACTATATTGAAAGGATAATAAAATGAGTAAAGTGGACCACCTTAATATTTTCTTTCTATAAATAAATGAAAACTAAGGTGTATGGATGAAATTATCTTACATGTAAACAAGAATGGTTGGGACTTACCACCCATTGTAGAGAGCAAAATGAGTAATATTTGATGTTAAAGCAGCAAAACAACACCCATAAATATATGTATAGATGGCACTAAAATAGAGCTTGGAATAGCGATTGTAAGCTTCCTCATTAAACTGTAGCTTGTCATCTATAATACGCGAAACATTATAGATTTGTCCACCAGCATCAACATCTCTTGAGAAAAAATTGGAAACCTCCTGGCATTATATGCATTGGTCCAATACAAAATGGGCAAAATTACATAGAGGATTATGATAAAGCCAAAGAGCATGTTGCAGATCACAAACATTGGTGTGCCAGTGGAGAGCCTAAGAAGGATCTTATTGTCATCCAATCTATGGCGAAAGAGCCAAGCCCAAGCCCATATAGTCCAGATCCAATTTGTTGTGCCGTTACCGAGTCCTTCCATATCCAGCAGATGAAAGATAAAGCAGTGATA